>CM053987.1:15789-348289 GCA_028641955.1 Protonibea diacanthus | reverse complement strand
TCTGAAGGAGCTGGGCGTCAGATAGCTAGAAAGCACTGGCTGTCAGATAAAATGTAAAAACTGAAATCAAACTGTTAGAAGCGTGAAGTCCAAGCAGTGGGGAGTTGGAAGTGGTGATGTAAAGGTCATGTTGTTTTGTGTCTCGCTTCTCAGGACTTTAAGGATAACGACATGATCAAGATTAAACACAACATGTGACACACACACATCACGTGTTCACTGAGGACACACACACAACAACAGGTCTGCTCTGAGCCTGGCTACCTGAAGGACTCCTGGAAAAGACTGGGCAGTTCTTGGGATTCCATGTGTCCATGAGTTCTGGTTTGGAGGGCGTTGTTCAGACAGACTACTCTGGACATTTGGCAGAGTCCGAGTGTTTTGAGTGTTCAAGAGTTCTTGAAGCGATCCTCTGACACCACAGAACTTCAGGGGTTCTTCAGTCGGTTATTAATTATTAACTGATCTGATAATGGATGAATCATTTTTTCGACCTCTTTGAATCGTTCAAATGTTATTAAAGAGTGAGCAGTTAACGTTCGCGTAAACTCGTCAGATTCATTTTGAAACAACGCCGTACTTTATGCTGCGTGACCGCGGCTCAGAGGATCGTGAAGTGAGACAGCGTGTCATGACGCGGCAGCATGATGTACAGTGCCGTGTCATCACAAACTTTGGTGCATCGCGCTGATCAACAGCTGATCCTCTGCGCGCTGACAGGCTGAACACTGAGGAACCAGTAGAATGTCTGAGGGCGAGTGGTGGAAGGCGTCAGCTTCCTGGTTTTTATTTCCTCCCACTGGAACTGTCCGATGGCTGTGGTGTGAGAGAAAGCAGGGCTGCTGATTGGTCTGTTTGTGTTCAGATTCAGTGAAGTGAAGTGGGTCAGTGGAGCAAAGAGAGCGGCGATGGTGCGATGTATGGAGAGAGACAAAGGAAGAGAACGAGCCGAAGCGTCGAATAGGAAGGAAAGGTGATAAGGAAAGATGTGAAGGAGGTGATAAGAGTTAGGAAGGCGACTGCTCTTACTGAACTACGTCATGAAGCGGCGGTGAATGTTATTGGCGTGATCTGTGGTAAAACTACAAGTCGGAAGATGGACTACAGCGCTCATCTGGGATACTTCCTGGATGCTCCCAGGCTCTGACCGTGTTGTTTCATGCAGGAAATATAAACGTGGACAACCCGGTGAAAAATGTGACGTCATCATCAACGTCAGAGTTCAAATAATAAATGAATATTGTCCACCTGTCACAGAAGTCAGGTGAAGTGTTTGTTACCTGGTATGGTCGCTCACCCTCCTGTCCACTCATATAGAAACATATTAGCAAGTTATGGCAAAGATATATGATTAATCAGTAACAGGAACTTCATGATGATCTGCAGGACGCTGGATGGCACAGTTCCAAACAGTTTGTACTCTGTGTGTGAACGCAGCTCCACAGTCAACAACAGAACACACTTCATGATCAAAGTTTGACATCATGTCAACACATATGTTCATATTCACACGCTCTCTGCTGCATCACACTGTTTAAATATATTAATGTTTTCTGGTTGTGAATGACTGAACAGTACACCGTTTTTTTGTCGCCGCCGCAAGGAATTGTGAGGCAGCATTACCTCCTTTCCTTTCCTAAAGGATGCTCCGGTGTATCCTATGCTAAAGGAGATAATAAAGGAAGCACTGAAGCTCCTTTCCTTCAAAGTTAGAGGATTCAAACAGCTCTTGGCGGCTACGTTAATACTTCCAGGTCATTTCACTCAGTGAGGAAGGTTCCTGAGCAAATTTGACTATTCGACCGCACCCAGAGAGAGACAGGAAGAGAGACAGATAGAGACCTTTAACAAAACCTTTATTGGTCCAACTTTTCATTCACAGTAAGAAAATTCAATCAGAAAACAAGAATATCACCCCAAAAAAACACAAAATAAATAAATGAATAGTAACACACACACACACACAGAGTTTCTCTTTGCTGCATTGCAGATGTGGTCTGTGGTCTTTGGTACAAACTGTACCTGAACACATCACTGCTGCAGAGTGTGTGTGTGTGTGTGTGTGTGTGTGTGTGTGTGTGTGTGTGTGAAAAACAAAGAAGCTGAGTTAGTAACACATACAGAGAGGAAGAGCAGTGCATCATGGGAAGTCCTCAGGCAGTTTTGTCCTACAGCGACAGACCATTTATTATCTTCTTTATTATCATATTATTATTATTATTATTTACTGTTCTTAACAATAACATTACCATCATATCATCAGTACTATCATCATCATCTTGCCTCTGCACCTTATCTACCTGTTTATCTGTTTTTTAAGTGTCTGTGTTCATCATTCTGTATTTTATTTTTATTTTTATTTTTTTCTACCTCAGTATTTTATTCTATTGTATTTTTATTGTAATCAAATAATCCGGACTGTTATGGCGACCTCATTACCCTTCAGGGATGAATAAAGTATCCATCCACTGTCCCCACACTGATTATTCTGACGTGCTGCTCCTTCCTCAGTTTTGGCTCGGCCGGGAATGGTGTGCTGTGACTTTTCTCAGAGTTTCACCAAACGGTTTCACCAAAAATCACCAAAAACCAGCCAAAGTTTACAATGGGTGTGTTGGTAGAATGTTCCAGAGCTAGAGTGGAGAGGGAGAGAAACATTTGTCAGAAAATACATTTGCAAACGGCTCTTGTGGCAACAAATGTCACTCTACAGAAATATTTTCTACATAGAAACGTAGGAAAATTCGTGGGCTACGCAGCGATATCACTGCTGAAGCTGTCAGACTTATAGTTTTGGCGGGAGACGCACTGGTGCGCCAGGATCACCCACCGACAGCCCCATCTACTCCCATGTAAACTGGAGAGGAGAAATTTCCCAAAGGAGCACGGGGCACCTGTTCTTTCTCTCTCTCCCCAGGTCACATTTTTTAACTTTACACACTGAAATTCGGCATTCACATGGTCGACAAGATGAGGATGCTCACGGTCATTTGGGCTTTTTGATACGACCTACCGTTTGGCATTAGTGTCCACTAGTTGGAGGGGGTTCATTTAGAGATTTTCTGTGTCTCTCAGCAGTCACTCACACACAGACAGAGCACAGCTGCAGTTAATTACTCTGACCTGCAGCTGACCCTGGTTCCTTGGCAACCTCAAGCCTGCCTTTGACTAACTTAATTGATTTTTGTGAGTAATACGTGAACGTTCTAGTCAAGCAGGCGGAACGCAGGCACAGAAACAACATAGAGAATCCTATGGATTTTCAAAATAAGATACCCTTTGCAAACTGCCGGTTATAAAAACAGACAAAAGCGAAACTAATTAACTACATAGCATATTTACACATGTAGAGGGATACTTAGAAGAACATACACCGGGACAATGGCCAAATCTGAGCAAGTCAACAAAGTCTGGCACGATAAACGCTTCTGAAACGCTCCCGGTGGGTTTGAAATAAGCGGCGCTCACGCAATGCGCCGCGGACAGGCCCGGTTGTTGGTTCTTTATTGGTTCCTGATGAGTTTTCTGTGTTGAATTCAGGTAAACATTCACAGGTGTGTGTAAACTCTGCTGTTTAATTTGGAACTGGTTTGTTAGCCTGAGCGCTAACTGACGCTACGGTCTGTCATCATGCATGTTTGTACAGTCTGTCTCCTAGTGATGATGTCATGAAGCTCATGGCGTGTACAAACATGGTTCTTCCTGTCATCTCTTCCTGTCGTCCATGACTCGTCATGTTGAAAAAACATGGTGGCACCAATAAGTGGAAGTGATGGGTTGTTTCCTCATGGCTCTCATGGCTCCACACAGATCTTGAGCTTCTTTTCATGACATCATCTTCTTCTGTGTGTGTGTGTGTGTGTGTGTCACTGATAAGAGTTTGCTGACTGTAAGCAGCTGAGTCAGCAACCAATTAAAATCCTCCTCAACACATAAACACACACACACACACACACCCCTAATCCCTGTGTGTCAGCAGTGTATGTGTGTGTGTGTGTGTGTGTGTGTGTGTGTGTGTGTGTGTGTGTGTGTGTGTGTGTCAGTCTAATCCGATCTGTGTGTTTAAGGTCGTGTTCAGTCACATGACCGGCCTCATTCTTGTGCTGCTAACCTTTAACCTGTGATTGTTTGGGGCTTCTGGACTTGTTAATTCAGACTGGGACAGACCGGGACAGACCGGGACAGACTGGGACAGACCGGGACAGACCGGGACAGACTGGGACAGACTGGGACAGGTCCAGAGTGGATCTAGTCTGTAGAGAGCGAGCTATTTATGAAGGTTCAGTTTGGACAGACTGAGTCACCAAGCAGAGACTCATTAAAGCTTCACACTGTTTATACAGCAGAGTGTGTGTGCGTGTGTGTGTGTGTGTGTGTGTGTGTGTGTGTGAGAAGACACTGAGATAACGTAAAATGTTGCAATGTTTTCTGGGGGATCAGCACTACATGCTAACTTAGCTCACAGTGAAGTAACAGAGACAGATTTATTGTTCCTGAGGGAAATTCAAACATCCAGTAAGACTCAGTAAGACTCAGTAAGACTCATTCACACATTCATTCATAAAGTAAGCTTTATTCACACCGGGGACGTAAGCGGCGTCACGGGAGTTGATCGCTGCCACTCACACAGGGAACTTCTCAGCAGCGTCTCTCCGCTCCGCAGCGCTATCTTTCCGTATTTCTATTTTTGACGCAAGCGTTGCTAAACCACGTCAATCTCAACAGAGCAGATTGCACCAGACAGGAAAACCGACACACAATCAACGTAATACACTTCCGCCCCCTTTCAAAATAAAACACAATATGCAGTTCATGTAGCCTTTCATAGCTTCACATCAACATTACGTCATGACCGGTGGCACCAGGTCAACAGTGAATCGATTAAAGGGTCTCAACATGAATGACAAGAGACTAATTGTTGAAGTGGAACAACACACAATAATTTATGACACAACAGATTCCTTTTATAATCTCTCCCACGTCGGAGAAGCAAAGAAAGCTGTTTGTTGTTGTTGTTTCCTTTATACACAGTTTATCGCGGGGATTCGCGTACGTTCAGGAGTCTCGCATGATCTCGGCTGGCACACTACGCTGCCGTACCGCGCCCGGTGTGAACTGACGCCGGGCAGAGGACAGAGCTAAACCGTTTCGCAGCCGTTCTGCTGTGCTTACGTCCGCGGTGTGAATCCCCAGTAAGACTCAGTAAACAAACATTAAATGTGCATTAAAATGAAACTATTTAATTAAGCTAACCTTAGACACACATTTACAGCAGAGTCCAACTTCCTCTCCTCCTTTCCTTTCTTCCTTTCCTCTCCTCCTTTCCTCTGCCAGTCTCCTTTACTGTCAGTCTCTGTATAAACATGAAGTGGTATCATGGAGCTCTGGGTGGAGCTCTGGGTGGAGGTGGTCAGTTCACAGGTTGATTAATGATTAATTCTGAAAGTTAAGAAATAAACTCTGAGCTCTCTTCCTGCCACTATACATCTCTGAGCTGAGCAGCAGCTCTGTCACCCTGCTCCACCCAGTCCTCCAACAAACACTCAAACAGACGCACGATACACACCATGTTTTCAGTCACAGATCAACATTTTCAACTCTTTGCTAACTTCTTTATTAGCATCCTTATTAGCTTTATTGCCCAGCATGATTGGTCGTCTTTACTTCCTGCTAACATGCATATTACTGTAAACGCACAGTGACCACAAACGTCTTCAAGCCTCTAGTTTGACTGGACCGTGCGTGTGTGTGTGTGTGTCGGCAGGTGTGTCGTCGTCCTGTTGAATCCTCGGAAGAACAAACAGCATCACATCTTCAACAGTTCCAGGTAAAACTTCAGCCAATCATCTCTCGATTCCTGTTTATGGAGTCCTGTTGCTATGGTTACCTGCAGGTTAAACTGAGCATTATTGTGTTTTTCAGGAAGGCGATCACCACATTAGCGTTTTCTCCAGATGGGAAATATATTGTCACCGGAGAGGTGAGTCCACTCCAGATCCTGACCCGGTACCATGGTTTGACCAGGTCTGATTGCATCAGTCTGGAATGGACTGGATCTGAGCATGCTCAGTATGAGTCACCATGGCTGGATGTCTGTTTTTTAATGAATAAATCAGTCCTGGCTGGTTAAATATTTTACTGTCAGTCAGATTCTCGGGTTCTGGTCTTTGGACCGGATACTGAAGTGACCTGCAGGTCACCACAAACAGAATTTAAAATTAACACCTTTGATAAAAGACTGTGGTATGATGGAGCATCATCTGCGTACAGATGTACCTTATATAGTTTATATGTATGATGGAGCATCATCTGCGTACAGATGTACCTTATATAGTTTATATGTATGATGGAGCATCATCTGCGTACAGATGTACATTATATAGTTTATATGTATGATGGAGCATCATCTGCGTACAGATGTACATTATATATAGTTTATTTATATGGTGACAAAACGGGACAAAAATTGACCCATGTGGAACACAGAGACTGACCTGAAGAACTGCTGGAAACTACTACAGCATTTATATATCACTGTATACTTTTACCTTTACAGTCATGTATGATGTTTTTTTTTGTCTCTGTTTGATCGTTTTAGGTTGAAGGTTTGTTCATTTCTTTATTTTATTTGTTTTGTAACAAAGACTGCGGAGTCCGGTCACCCTTAGTAGTAGTAGTACTACTACTACTTAGTAGTAGTAGTCCGAGCAGCGCTGTCACTGCTGGAGGTGTGACATGAAGAATTTGAGTTGCATTTTATCATCCCGTTTGTTATTACAACGGGTTATATACAAGACAAACAAGAAGCTGAGCTCCCATAAAGCTGAGCTTGTGCTACAACAGCACATTTTGTGTATTGTGAGTGAATTCAGGTTAAAGCAGAGACAGCGGCAGTGCAACAGAAGGTCCTCTCAGCATGAAGTGAAGTGAAGCTGCTGCTGATCACTGATCAGTTCACTGAGTGTTACTGTGACGCCTCCTTTAAAGATCCCATCAAACCGACACCAGAAAATAAAACAAAAAACAAAATTAATTCAAGTGTTTTATTTAAATGTTTTTAAAAAATTTAAAAACTTTTATGTCTTCATTTTTTAGTTTTTATTATTTATTTTCTATTTTATTCACGTGTTCTCATGTCTGTGTTTTTATGATCAGCTGTTCAGTCCATTAAACATCAGTTTTATTTTCATTGTCCGGTTTGTTTGACCTCTGATAGAGAACTTATTAATTTTATTGTTGCTCCTCTTCCTCTTCCTCCCACAGAGCGGTCACATGCCGGCGGTTCGAATCTGGGATGTGTCGGAGCGCGTGCAGGTCACCGAGCTACAGGAACATAAATACGGCGTTGCCTGCGTGGCGTTTTCTCCAAACGGGAAATACATCGTCAGCGTGGGCTACCAGCACGACATGATGGTCAACGTGTGGAACTGGAAGGTATGTCAGTGCTGCAGAGGAACATTTACTCTCTATATCTGTATTTATGATCACAAGACCTCTGACGCTTTCAGGTGTTTGATTGACAGCTGTGAACTTTCCTCGTGTTTGTCGTCACTACAGCGTAAACACATAACAGGAGACATTTAAAGGACGGCGGCTGAACGTTGGTTTAATGTTTCGAGGAAACATGACGTGTTTTTATCGACGTGTCGAGGTGACGTCCTGCTTTTCCTCTTTGTTAGAAAAATGTGGTGGTTGCAGCCAATAAGGTGTCCAGTAAGGTGACGGCTGTCTCCTTCTCAGACGACAGCTCCTATTTTGTTACCGCCGGCAACCGCCATGTCAAGTTCTGGTACCTGGACCACAGCCACACCTCCAAGGTTCACATGTCACTCACATGTCACTCACATGTTGATCAGCTGTTAATGATGATCAGCTGTGTGATCTCTCATTGGTCATCCTCTCCAGGTGAACGCCACCGTCCCTCTGCTGGGGCGTTCAGGGCTGCTGGGAGAGCTCAGGAATAACTTCTTCAGTGATGTGGCGTGTGGGCGGGGTCGACAGGCCTCCTCCACCTTCTGTATCACTTCCTCCGGTTTGTTGTGCGAGTTCAACGACCGGCGACTCCTTGACAAGTGGGTTGAGCTGCGGGTGAGTCTGAACCGTACCTCAGTACACTGTGACATCTCTGTTAGGTGTGGTTAGAGGTGTCAGATGGCACTTCCTGTTGAAATGATGTGAATGTTTCCTGTCTGTCTCTAATGTCTAAAGTTCTCGATCTAAAATTCCTCTGCTTCCTCCTCTGCTTCCTGTGCAGAGAGTTGACTCCGCCTCCGTAAGTCGTCATCTCACCTGGACTCACCTGGACCCAGTCAGTTCATCCTGTGACTCTCTAAACTGTTCAGTCCTCATCAGACTGATGACACGTAAAGTTGGCAGACACAAAAATAAAAAACTAGCTTAGCTGGTGAGCTAACCACTCACGTGCTACAGCTAGCCAGTGACAGTAGCTCTTTAAACTGCACGCTAACCAGATTTCTTCCAACTGTCTTCATTTTTTTATTATTTTTCAACTCTTCAGCAGTTTAGCATTTTTAACATTAACATTAGCAGCTAGCTCCCCTGAAATAAACTTACAACAAGATGGAGGAATGCCGCTAATACTTCCATTATCTCCATTTTCAGCACAAAGGTGAGCTCAGGTAAACTTAAACTCGACGCTAAACATTAGCTGAGATTCACTGCTCTGTTTTTTGGCTGCTGTACTAAAGCTAACTGCTAAGGAGCTAGTTCTGCAGATGCCTATGCTCCCATTTAGATGTGATAATAGTCTAATCTACTCTAATAACTGTTCAGGTTCTTAGAATAAATAAATTAAACTGTGTTGATCGTTTGACGCTGAGATCGTCTCCTCCATGTTTTTAACTCGCTGAAGAACGTCTGAATCTTTAACCTCACTGGATGAACTGACTGACTCAGACACACCCACTTTCTTTCTCTCACCCCATTGGTCGGTTTCACAGCACGCTGCTGTCATTCATAACAACACCTCATCTGATTGGCTGAGAAACATGTCACCCCTTCACCCTCCACGCTCTGTCACAGAGGACCCTGAACGCAACATCAGCCACATCCACCAACATCCAGCATCCACTCACCGCTAGTACTACATGAGTACATACATATGAGTACTACAGTATCAGTACAATAGTTCTAGTACTACAGTCTCGGTACCACAGTCTCAGTACTGATCCGGTTCTACAGTCGGAGCAGTGTCTCGGTATCTGGGCCATCTCTCTTCGCTCGCCCTCGCACATTCTCTCGCTTCATTTACATTTTCAGTCTTTGTGAGAACACAAACGTCCTGCTCTGTTCAGAGACATTAAACACATCATCATGACGACAAAGCGTCCAGACAACAAAGATCTGATTCATCGTGTCGCGTCCCCCTCTGACCGTGACATGATGAGATCTGATGACACTCCTCTAGCTTAGCACAAACACTGGAGCCACTGCTAAACTGTAAAATACATGATGACATCATTAATGACGGTTTATTGTCATTGGTCCAGATACCTGAGGTGACAGATGGGCGGAGAGGTCAGCCTCTGGTTCAGGACACATCACAGTTACCTTTAGCGTGCCACAGAACTGGGCTCAGCAGCCTCCCAGTGAACAACCGAACACTCACTACAGCATCCGCCACTGAAAATAGTCCCCGATACACTACTTACTGTTGTAGAGACGTCTTCATTAAAAATGTACTGTCATCTTCACGCCGTCCTCATGACTCAGCAGGATGGCCGTTGACTGTTTGTGACTCACCTGTCTCACCTCTGTGTCCGCAGACGTCTCAGGCCACCTGTTTGTCCGTCACCGATGAGCTGATCTTCTGCGGCTGCTCGGATGGGACGGTCAGAGCTTTCAGCCCCATCAGTCTGCACTTCCTCTGCACTCTGCCCCGCCCACACTGTCTGGGGGCTGACATTGCCAGTATGCTGGAGGCCAGGTAACACACACACCTGACAGGTGACACGCACACCTGACAGGTGACTTGCACACCTCACAGGTGACATGCACACCTCACAGGTGACACGTACAGCTGACAGGTGACACACAATTTTGCAGGAATTCATCATGTTATTCTAAACACAACCTCTCTCTCCTCCTCCTCCTCCTCCTCCTCCTCTTCTTCCTCCTCCTCTTCCCCCTCCTCTTCTTCCTCCTCCTCTTCCCCCTCCTCTTCTTCCTCCTCCTCTTCCCCCTCCTCTTCTTCCTCCTCTTCCCCCTCCTCCTCTTCTTCCTCTTCCTCTTTCTCCTCCTCTTTCTTCTCCTTCTTTTCGTCCTCTTCTTCCTTCTCCTCCGCTTCCTCCTCCTCCTCTTCAGTCAGCTGTTCTCCTGCAGGTCGGAGGCTCGTTACCCTGACACCGTGGCAGTGACCTATGACCCCACCAACCGCTGGCTGTCGTGCGTCTACAACGACCACAGTGTTTACGTGTGGGACGTCCGAGACCTCCGTGATCCCCGCAGGGCGGGAAAACTTTACTCCGCCCTCTACCACTCCTCCTGTGTGTGGAGCCTGGAGGTCAGTGAGGTCAAAGGTCACACAGACTAAACTGTACTGCTAACATGCTAATGTTATCTTATTATCAGTTACTGCTAACATGCTAAGCACAGGTGAGCAGCTCCTCTGGTGTCCACACAGGTTTATCCAGAGAGAGGAAGAGGAGGAGGAGGACAACATGAGGCGCGTCTCCCCTCCGGATCATTCCTGTCCTGCTCCTCAGATAACACGATCCGACTGTGGAACATCGATGGCCACAGTGTCATCAACAAGAACATCCTGAGCCACGTATGAGAACGCACCTGTACACCTGACAAACATTTGTACACCTGACCAACACCTGTACAACTGACCAACACCTGTACACCTGACCAACACCTGTACAGCTGACAAACATCTATAGACCTGACCAACACCTGTACACCTGACCAACACCTGTACAACTGACCAACACCTGTACACCTGACCAACACCTGTACAGCTGACAAACATCTATAGACCTGACCAACACCTGTACACCTGACCAACACCTGTACAAATGACAAACATCTATAGACCTGACCAACATCTATACACCTGACCAACACCTGTACACCTGACCAACACCTGTACACCTGACTAACACCTGTACAACTGGCCAACACCTGTACAGCTGACCAACACCTGTACAGCTGACAAACATCTGAGCCACAGCCAACACCTGTACACCTGACCAACACCTGTACAACTGACCAACACCTGTACACCTGACCAACACCTGTACAACTGACAAACATCTATACACATGACCAACACCTGTACACCTGACCAACACCTGTACAACTGACCAACACCTGCTTACACACAATAACACCTGTACAACTGACAAACATCTATACACCTGACCAACACCTGTACACTGACCAACACCTGTACCTGACCAACACCTGTACAGCTGACAAACATCTATAGACTGACCAACATCTATACACCTGACCAACACCTGTACACCTGACCAACACCACCTTGCAACTGACAAACATCTAGACCTGACCAACACCTGTACACTGACCAGCACCTGTACAACTGACAAACATCTATTACACCTGACCAGCACCTGTGCACACAGCCCTTTTACCAGCACAACTGACCAACGCCTGTACAGCTGACAAACATCTATGAGGCCTGACCAATACCTAGCCACCCTGACCAACACCTGTTCACCTGATCTGCTTGACCCCAGGTTCTGAAGGTCATCTACGTGGATGACAACATAAACAGCCTCCCCTAGATGCGGAGAGCACACTGTCTCCCGGTGGCAGCACGGAGAAGGTGGGGTGCTCCCAGGATCTGAGGGCAGCAGACCGACCAGAGCAGGGTGGGCATTGAGACCCTGAGGTCAGTCTGATGGACAGCACCTGGCCTCTGGAGGCCGCATGGGTCCTCGGGTGAGAAGGGGCAGAGCTTAAGTCAGTCCAGTCATGAAAACAGAGTGCTGAGTCAGCCTTACTGTGTGTGTGTGTGTGTGTGTGTGTGTGTGTTATGGGATCACGATCTGGAGAGATATGGAGGGAGATCATGGACGTTCAGGCTCACGCTCAGGATCCTCTGCCGAGTTCATCAAACCAGAGACAGGTGAGAAACTGGAAATTGTGTTACTGTATCAGTAAAATGCACCATAATAAATTCTACTAATAAATCATTATACAGTATAATGCACGCTACTGTAATCATTCTATCATTCATTGTAATTGTACAATGTGTTTGTGTTAGTTTATTCTGTACGTGACATCCATTGCACGTCTGTCCGTCCTGAGAGGATCTCTCTGTAGCTCTTCTGAGAGTTTCTTCCCACCTTTTTCCCTATTAAAAAGGGTTTTTGTGCGTGTAAGTTTTCCTCCACTGAACCGAGGTCTAGGACAGAGGAGTGTCCTCCTGTACAGATTATAAACCCTACAGGCAAACTGTGTTTGTGACTTTGGGCTATATAAATAAAATTTGGTCCCAGTTACTGTATAATACAAGCTTCCGGTGTGATGAGACAAAGGAGTGACAGGCTTTGTGAAGCTGCTGCTCCAAGAGTTGAAATATTTACTATTTCCGAACCAGATTGCAGAGTTAAAGATAAAAAGAGCAACATCTCACCACCACAAGATTAACCTAATGTATAAAACTTTTTATGAAGAACTTCTTCCTCCTCTAATGGACAGCTAGATACTGATAAAACTAGGGGAGTGTTTTAAGCGATTGAACCTACTAAATTTTCAGAGGAGGACATGCAATGGCTGGACAGACCAATATGATCAAAAGAATTATTAGATACAATTAAGTCATTACCAGCGTCAAAGGCTTCGATTAGAATACCCTTTGCGAATTTTACAAAGCATTTGCTGAACAACTCACTGAATTACTAAAGACTTTTAACGCAGCTGTTGAGGAAGATGAGCTCCTGCCTTCTATGACTGAGGCGGTGATCTCAGTATATTAAAAATATTATCCATCCTGACCAAGTTGGATTTGTCAAAGGTCATAAAGCTTCTGACAGTCTTAGACATCTCTTACATATAATGTGGACAGCCAAAGACCTTTCATCTTCGGTCGCGGCCTTGTCCCTCGACCCCCAAAAGGAGTTGATTAGTCGGCTGGAATTACTTAACTACACTTTCAAATATTTGGTTTGGTAATTGGTTCAGGGACATCATCAGGCTTGTATACAAACATCCCAAATCAATGGTGATGACCAATGGACTGAAGATCAGCCCCCTTCAGGCGGCAGAGGAAAAACAGGCTGTCCTCTCTCCCACTATTATTTATTGTGATCCTCGAACTACTCTCGGAGACAATTAGGACTCAAAATCTTATTAAGAGAGTTAGACTGGGGCCTTGGGAGCACAAACTTTTGGCATTTAGTTAATATCAGACCCCAAATTCAATCCCCTTTTACTCAATATAGTAATCTAAATTCTCTGAAATTTCGGGATATAAGGTGAATTGAAATAAATCAGAGGTGATACCCCTATTAAAGCAGCTGGCAAGAAAAAGTTTCAAGAGTGAAGATTCCAATGGATCGTTAAACATGAAATACCTCGTATATTACTTAATCCAGGACTTGCTGACGATAAAGAACAATTTTGACCTCTGTTGCGAAAATCGACCTTGTTTTTTAAGTGCTGGGAAAAGCTCTGGATTTCCTTGTGGGACCGTGTCCAGGTCATAAAAATGATAATTGTCTAAATTGATCTACCCCATATGTATGCTACCTCTGAATATCACTGCAAGCATTTTTAAAACTATTGATAAAATGTTCTCAGACTTCATATGGGCAAGGAAAAAAGCCAGAATGAAATTTACAGATTATTAGATTACAGGCCACAATCAGTAAGGGGGGCCTTAGACTCCCCAATTTACAATATTATCAAGAGGCCTTTCTAGTAGCCTAAATTGACTTGTGATGTCGAGGAAAGTAACAACAGACCTATGTGGAGTGAAATGAACAGGGTTAAATAACCCCTTTAGAGTGACTGATTATCTAAATGAATGGTACTTTGACAACCCAATCATGTTATACTAAAACAATATGGCACTTAAAAGATACATACAGAGAAAAAATCTCTACCTTTTTTAACCAACTCTGCATCTCTATGGAACGGCCCTTTAGAGATAGAATCATTTATTGGTGTGATTACTGGATAGCAAGGGTATAAAAAGTATTGGGAATCTCTACCAGGAGAAAATGTTAAAATCTTTGAGACTATGGCAGTCAATTCAGTCTGCAGAAAAATGGTTTCTGGAATGTCCCAACTCAGAGACTGTTTATGCAAGAAAAACAAATCTGGATCAAAACCTCCACTACAGTCAGATATAGGCAACCAAATAAAAAACATTGTCATCTGCAGCATATACCTGGCTCAACATAATTATCTTACAAATACAAATATAGTGCAAACATTAGAAGTATAAGGTAATGTGGGAAAAGGTGTTACTCAACAAAGAGCGACTGGACTAGATTGGTAGAGCAGATGCTTCTGCCTGAGAGATGCTGCAGATCAAAACTGACACAATACAAATATTTCCTTGAAGCTTTTATTTCCATTCCAGCAAGGCTACATACTATGACATTGATACCAACCAGTGCATGCTGGAGATGCAACTCAGTACAGGGGACCGTGCATATGTTTTTAGCTGCCTCACGACTTACTAGCAAAAAGGTCATAGGATCAGTAATAATGTAGGGTCCGATAACTATAAATTCAATCTTCAATCTGTCTCCTGAACAATACAAAAGACATCAAAAGATGTTGAAGCAAACTCTTGAAATGGATTAAAGTTGCCATCACTGCAAAGAGAGTCATGTTGAGACACTGGAAGGAAGAGAATTATAGAGAATAATATGGTATCAGTATTATTCTTTAGTTTTTTTCCTTTCCTATATTCTTATATATTTATTTTACTTATTTACTTTTCATTTCTTTCTTTATGTATTTCTTACCTGGTTTTAACATGCTTTCCTGCTTTGTATTTGTGTCTATATATTTCAGTATGCTTCACCGGACTGTGTTGTAGTTTCTTTGTGTGAACCTGCCTCCAGACCTCACCTGTCGGTGTGATCAGACTACAGACTACAAAGACCAACAAAATACTTTGCTGAAACATTCATGGGAAACGTTCTCTAACGTTTCTTCATGTGAACTCACTTCCCGTTAGTGTGAACAACACACACACACACGTTTTAACAACCCAGAAGTGACTGTATCACTTCCTGTAGTGCTGACAGAAGATGTTAGCTTAGCGGTGATGTTTGGACCCAAACTTACTGATTCATAACATGTCTGTCTGTCTGTCTGTCTGTCTGTCTGTCTGTCTGTCTGTCTGTCTCTCAGGTCTCAGTTTATTAGCCACAGCCAGTCGTGACCGTCTGATCACGTCCTCGATGCGGGCAGAGAGTGCAGTCTACTGCAGACTCTGGATGAGCACTCGTCCTCCACATCACGCTGTGAGATTAAGCTGGTCGATTCCCTCTAACGCTGACCCTCGACCTTTGACCTCTAACTTCTGTTGCTTTAAATGCTGGCGTTGTCCTCTGACATCATGTTCTTCTTCCTGTCTGTCAGCCAATGGGGGGAAGGTGGGGATGATCAGCTGTCGGAGGCGATAGAAGCGTCTACTTCGCACCGCCCAGCAGGTGAGAGCTGCGGGATCAGACTAACACCTGGAGAACAGTTAGTCACAGCGAGTAGACTGACGGTTAAAACTCTCCACAGATCAGCTGTTTCATCCGTCAGCTGATGGAGGTCATGGACAGATAATACAGATTATTAATTTATTAAAGTGTTCTCATTATATACATTTGTTATTTATTTACATGTTTCAGGATGTGACGTGTCAGGCGGTCGTGTGATATCACACTGATTTGATTTTGTTCTACACTTTAACCCAATCAAGATTGCTCAGCCAGAACTACTTGTTGTATAGTCAGTCAGTCTGATCCAATCCTTCCCCTCCTCCTCTTCTTCCTCCTCCTCTTCTTCCTCCTCCTCCTCCTCCTCCTCCTCCCTTCAGGTGGAAGGGGTTGGAGTTCACTCGGGACTCATCACGTGGTCAGGAAGACAACTCTGTATGCGACATGGGCGTCAGACAACCAGAAAGTACGGCAGTGGGCTGTCAGGACCGCAGCATCAGAATGGCACACACTCCCTTTTGTCTGTGTCTGTGTGCGTGTGTGTGTTTATGATGATGATGATGAAGGTATTCCCTCTTCCTCCTGCAGGATCTTGCAACATCAGTAATAGAAACAGAAGAAGTTTATAAAGGCCTCAGGGTGAAGACGGGACTCTGATCAAGGTACGTCACCTCACAGCAGGTTTCCATGGAAGCGACAGGTGTGGATGGTTTAAGTGACAGGTGCCTCTGCCTGATCCTCCACCTCTTCCTCTCTCCTCTCGCGGAGTGCAAATGCGACCCGTCAGGTCTACATCGCCACCTCTTGTTCAGATAAGAACATCCCAGTATATTTGACTTCTACTCCAGAGAGTGTGTGGCCACCATGTTTTGAACACTCAGGTATGACATCATTATGACATCATCACGCCAGTCAACACAGTGTCAGGCTCACTGTCTGTCTGTCTGTCTATCCTGTGCATCTGTCTGTCTGTCTCAGAGATCGTCCTGGGTTTGAGGTTCATGGTGACTGCAGACATCCTGATCACGTCTCTGGAACAGATCGCCTCACCATTGATGACATCACGCACTTTGGGAGCTGAGGTGTGTTGCTGTGGCGTGTCCATACCTGCTGAATGCTGCATGAAACAATCAGGAAATAACTTTTATTTCTCTGAATAATGGCTTAGCTTTATTGAGTGTTTCGCTCCTGTTATTGTTTACTCCTATGTCTCACTCTACCAGCTCTCTCTCTCTCTGTCTCTCTCTCTCTGTCTGTCTCTCTGTCTCTCTCTCTGTCTATCTCTCTCTCTCTCTCTCATAGTGCACTCTCTTATATTTCTTGTGGTGTCAATGAGAGTCAAATTTAGAAGCTAGTTCATGAAATTGAACAAAGTGGCTCACACAGGTAGACCGATCAGAGTATAGTCTGTGAATCCACCTGGATAGTCTCAGAGACAGTCTCCAGAGACATTTCAGGCTGTCTGTGGAGGTTGGCGATCTGGGTGTCTGATTAGCGACCGGGAGGAAGTGACGTCAGGCCTTTCCCAAAAGTTGAATCTAAGCTCAACTTCTCTTGCCACGCGTTGACTTTTTGAAAACAGCGCCTGTGTTTGCGAGCGCAGTGTGAAACACGCAGCCTCACTGAAATGAACTGAAAAAACGGTGTCGGTTTGCCTGTCCTGTCTGAGCATCCACTCCACTGTGTGTGTGTGTGTGTGTGTGTGTGTAGCTGTATCTTTGTGTAGCGTCTCAGTCCAGAGTTGACCATCGGGGATGAGGCAGCGACTTGCTGACCTCCAACCTCCAGCAGCACCCAGAACACCCAGAATGCCTCCAGCGAAAGTGGTGATGCTTGGAGTAGCGTTCGACACTGATGTTGGGATTCATTCAAAAAACTTTATTTAAACAGATTTAACAAAACAAAATATGGATCTGTAGTTAAACTCTGTAAGTGCTTCTGCTGCAACTTGGCGGCGTGTACGCCTCCTCGATGTCTCGTCACCATGTCGTCTGACTGGCGACAAGGAGAGGGCGAGAAAGAGGAGAGCTCCGCTGTTCTTACATGGACACAGCAGGAACCTGGAGGAGGGAGACAGGTCGTACCGCTTGAGTTACACAATGTGCCAGGATCAGTGATGTTATGCTCTACTTGAGGAAGCAGAGCAAATGTTGTGAACAAACCTGAACAAGATTGTTAATGAATTAATCAAAGAAACATTAGCTGAAGGATAGATGAGCTTCTGACCTGACAGGTGATTAACCCTTCGACCTCCTCTGGCATTTTCTGCATCAACTTTTTTTGATGATCATTTTGTCTGTTCAGTTTGTATCATGAATTTTCTCAGTGTAACTTTTATTAATGTCTTTTCCTCTCTCTTGCCTTTAAACTCTGTGGTGCATTTACTCCTCTACACGCCTTCATGGTAAAAATGTACACATGTGTTATTATTCAGTGTGTGTGTGTGTGTGTGTGTGTGTGTTCATGTTCAGCTGCATAAACACACTAGCAGCACCCTCTTCAAGGCCCCATAGAACACACACACACACAGTAAACATGACTTATGATCAAAGCTTCCAAACAACACCATCCTTCTAGACAGCCTCACACGTGCAATGCATTCATGGCAAAGATTCCCTTCAGGGCACTTTGTTTGTCCCCATACCGTCAGAGGTCCCCATGATGTGACTGTGTCAACAAGTCTTTGTCCCCATAACCATACCACCACCAGTCCACACACACACACACACAGTGTGAAAATGGTTGAATCTGGTGGAATCAGCGATGAAATGCTAGCGTCACAGAATGGTGTGGTGACAGTCAGATTAATAAATGTGGTTTGAATTGAAGTCAATGAGACATTTTGGTCACGATGGGAGAATCTGACACGCTACATAGAAAAATATGATGCAGTCAAATCAATGCTTAGCTGTGTGTTTATGATCCAAGACATCATCAGCACCAACAGCACATCCACCTTTTTTATGTGATAAGTAATGAATCGTTCACATCATCACATGACATTCATTATACAGTCAGGACAGTTATTCGGTGTTTGGTAGTTTGGAGCCAGTCTGAAGTTGTTTAAGAGATTTATGAAAAAAATATTAATGTGATGATTTTATAGCAGTTTGTTCGGACATTTTACCGTGAAGGTGTGCAGAGGGGGTGCTTGGTGAGGAGGGGTGGAGGACCGCGAGGGTTAAACGTATGCGTCTATGTTTTCTGCAGAAGCGTCTGATGAAGTTCAACTTCTCTGGACAGCAGGAAGGTCAGTGAGCGCGGCGCGCTGATGATCGTATTCATTCATCACGTAATCAGATTTAATGTATTTGCTACATATTAAATGAGTAATGTCAGTTAACTTCCTGTTCGTACGACAGTGACAAACACAAGGCTGAACTCTGTAAATCAACTACAATCATATTTAGAATAATGTTACTCTAAGGTGCGTATCGTTACTGTCTGTAATGTTCCTGTATTTTATTTGGACTGTGGCTCCATGATGCTAACTAGCACAACATTCACAAATCACTCATCAGCCTTAGCTTCAGTTACAGTTAAGTGTTAGCTCTACCTCTGCTTTGTGTACAGCATTTAGCATCATGAATTACGTTAGCTGAAAGCTAAAATAACATTTACACTCATAGTGTTTCACTAGCAATACTTGATAGCAAACATCAAGCTAATGTTAGCCAGCTGACCTACAGCATGTCATAGTGACACGCTCTGCAATGCGTTAATGTGACAGTGGCGTCTGTTGATGTTAGTGGACTCCATTGCTAAGCTAACGTTAACTTATTATTTGCTCATGTGAACCGTGTCTCAGAATGTTCTTTTGGACTCCTCAGGAAGGTGTTGTGGTCGACCTCTGCGTAGTCAGCTGGTCTCGGAGAACGGGCGGCGTGAGACAGTGCTCTGATGGTGAAGTCCATGTTGGACCTGAGACTGCTGGACTCGTATTGTCGACAGACCAGAGAGCCGCGGGTGGAGCAGGGGAGGAAGTCAGGTTCTTCCCATACTTTAAAAGTCTTCCTGCTAAATGCACAAGTTAACCTGACAGTTTTGTGTAAGCCTCAGATGAAGACCCGCCCCTCGTATTAACACCTCCATCTGCAGCCAGGCGGGAGGGCCTGTCATGGAGAGGTGGGGCTTCTGAGACCGATCAGGAGCTGGGTACCATCCAGTCTGCAGGTCACCACTGCATGTGGGTGAGCAGGTGCATCTGATGAACCTCCAGTGCTCTGATTGGTTGACTTGATGTTGTGTCATTCCTGTCTCTCCAGGCAGAGGGCGGCGGCGAAAGGATAATCAGAGGCCAGACTTTATCCGCTTGTCAATCAAAGTCCAGACAGGGAAGCTCTGGTGTTGTATCCTGACCAATGGGAGGACAGAGTGAGCCTAGCAGGAAGGTAGGACTGTTAGCACAGATGTCGACCTGCCCCTGTAAGCCCTATCAACTATAAACCCCGCCTTTTCCTGTTAGTGAGTTCCAGGTAAAGGAGCGTGTCCTGCTGCTGCCCAGATGGACAGCCAGGACAAACTGATCCGGACAGCGGCTGCTCGCGCAAATTCAATTCAGCCTGTCCAGTCCAGTCAGACCTGCAGGACAGGGTGATGCTTTACCAAGTACTCCAAGGTTCATCACATATTAGATGCAGTGTACTTTACTCAAATCATTTGACATGCCTCTTTCCCTCCATCTTGTCTGCAGACTTGGAGCCTGCAGAGCCCTCAGTGTGAGCGAGCTCCCTCCGAGCTGGAGGGCGATGAAGAGCGAGGGAGGAAGAGGAGAGGAGGAAGAATCAGGTCTCTCAGCATCCCTCAGACTCCAGACCCAAGGAGGCATTCCTGAAGGAGGCACTTTGTCACGTTGAGCGACTTCTCCCAGGTTCAGGTAGAGCAGGAGCATCAACATGTGATCACCCACGATCAACACAACCAACACGGTTCACCACAGAGTCAAATCAAATCAGATTTTATTTGCTTGCAGTCCAAAGTCTGGAAACACATTATCCTCTCAGGGCTTTACAATCTGTACAGGGTGACACCCTCATCCTTAGACCCTCGGTTCAGTGGGGAAAAAACTTGCCCACAAAGCCCTTTAACAGGAAAAAGGTGGAAGAAGCCTCAGGAAGAGCCACAGAGGGAGGATCCTCTCAGGGCGGACAGGCGTGCAATGGATGTCACGTGTACAGAACAAATCAACGAGGTTCACCACAGAACCAGCAAGGTTCATCTGCAGTTCAAAGCTATTATGATTAATTATTATTTATTATATCAATAATTAGGATTAACATAGTTAATTACCACTGTACTGCCCTCACAGTGCATAGCTTGTGCACAGCCTAGACAGTCAGTTAGAGGTGTGAAGTCCTTCAATAACCACAAGGGCTTGACATCTTGTATTTTAATGAGTCTTCTCACCATCACCACCGTAAAACTGAGAAATTATTGCAGACAAAATGCCTGTTAAACACTGTACAAACAATAAGGGTATAAGTATGTTTCAGCTAGCATCTTAAATCAACCGAAAACAATTAGCATCTGCTGAAAGTTAGCAAGCATAAGACATGAAGTCTCAATAAAACATTTCTCCAAAAAATACACAAGCATTTAACAACATATGCAACCAATACTCACAGATTATAATTTCCCAAGCAAAGCGTCAGCTTACTTCAACAACAAGTAGCTGCCTGCTTGCTCTCTTCTTGTGCTAGCTCTGCTCAACTGCATTACGAAGGTCTAAACTTAACGCTGCGCTACGTAGCTGAAATATAGAAAGAACAGTAGCTCACTCCAACGCTATTTCTGCAAACCAAAGATAGACCACTCACTCTGTGCGGTTTCTAACAGCAAAAATATACACTTTTTAAAACTTTAACCCACTCAAATTGTCTTATTTAACTTAACATTTTTAACATTTTAAGGCAGCACAACCACATTCATTCATTAATAATTAAGTCAAATGTTAAAGTCAGCGTCACAGTCAGGATTTGTCTTGAAGTTCTTGTCTTGAACTTGTCTTGGAGGATTTGTGGATTTGTGGAGTGCATGTTCAGACAGGGACGGGCAAACCGGCAACCGGTGTTGGGGTTGAGGAGCTCTGTTAATTGTTACTCTCTCTCTCTCTCTCTCTCTCTCTCTCTCTCTCTCTGTCTCTCTGTCTCTCTCTCTCTCTCTGTCTCTCTCTCTTCTCTCTCTCTCTCTCTCTCTCTCTCTCTCTCTCTCTCTCTCTCTCTCTCTCTCTCTCTCTCTCTCTAGTCATCGGACACAAATCTAATGAAACTTCTTCGTGTGATTATATTTTGCGCGTAAATTGCGAGTCGGACTCAGATTTAGAAGCGGGTACATGAAATAAACAAAGTGAGAACGCACACACAGTAGGGTGGCACATCCCTCTGTGATAAACGATTCGATAAACATCTAGATACACAGGTTACGATTCGATTCAAACACGATATCCTTTTATTACAGACCGATTCGATACGAATCGATACAGTGTAAGAATGATTCGATTTGATCCTACGGTTAATATTGTAGATATTTTATAAAATAAAGAACCCAATTCTATGAAAGTGACTATCATACAGTACAGTACAATATTTTCTTTTCAAATATGTAAAAGACCACATATCCCCAAGGATTGCTGCTTTATGGCAGTGGCAAAAATAAAATTTAAAAAAAGAACAAAATCACGTCAGTGTATTTATTTTATAAAATTTATTTTCAGACATGGACCAAAGAAAGTGGCTGAATCAGCATCATTTGTCGGGGAGAATCTGGTGGATTTTCAAAATAAAATACCCTGTACAAACTGCCGGTCGTAAAAACAGACGAAGGCGAAACTAATTAACTACGTAGCATATTTACAGACGTAGAAGCATGTTTAGAAGAACATACACGAGAAAATGTCCAAATCTGAGCAAGTAAACAAAGTCTGGCGGCTCAACGCTTCTGAAACGCTCCCGGTGGGTTTGAAGTCACGTGCAGAACGGAACAAATGTACCACACAACGCGCTGCGAAGGGGCCCGGTGGATTTTCCCAAGTGTGTGAAGCCACCAACCGATTCCAAGTCTCGCGATACCCGATCCATGACTCTACAACCAATTCAGCTAGGAATTCTAATGGCTAATTCGTGTCAATTGAGGAAGCTGTTACCGATGCAGCCGTATCTCTCGCTTGTTAAACCAAATATCCGGTCGCATTGGTTTATCGTTCACAACCCTAACACACGGGTAGATGATCAGAGTTTAGTCTGTGAATCCACCTGGATAGTCTCTGCTCCACAGACATTTCAGGCTGTCTGTGGAGGTTTGGCCGATCTGAGTGTCTGAGTGGCGGCCGGAGCGTGACGTCAGGCTCAACTTCTCTCGCCGCAGAAACGCACAACCCTCCTCTGAAATGAATTGAAAAATGCCGCCGGCGTCCGGTTTGCCTGTCCCTGTCTGAACGCACACTTACTGCTGAACAGTCGTGTAGTGTCATGTGCTTAGTCAAAAGCTCCAGAACACGGGGGCGCTGTTGAGCAAGACATGGAGTAAGACGTATTTGTTAGCACTCCTGCAGGGCCACTAATAATTTAATATTTCAACAGCATCCAAACTACGAAATACTACTTGATTCATATACCCCTGTCGTCAATAACCATCAACGTTTGATATCAGTCGTTTTGTGCAGCTGCTGTACATGGCGGCAAATCTCCGAAAATAGAAGTTCGCCGCTTCCTCCATTACAAGGCCTTTGGCCTCGACACCAGGTGCTCAAGGTAACCCCAACCGACCTGCTGCACAAACAAAACCAGAAGCTACAAGCATGTATCTGGACGTGATTAAGTCGGACATCCTCTCTTCTCTGAGATCGGATATATCCATAGTAGTAGTTTACTAAAATGTGAACTACAAGCGGTAAAATCTGAAAGTGTGAACAACACCACTGCCATCCAGTCCGAAATTGAGCAAATGAGAGGAAACATCAGAGATGTTGACGGGGGGCTCTCAACACGATTGGATGAAGTTGTTTCCCTTCAAACCACAGTAAGCACTCTTAAAAGTGGAAGACCTGAAAGGAAAATGTGAAGACCTAGAGGGGCGGATGAGACAAGGGAATATCCAGATTGTGGAAGTCCCGGAACAACCATGTCTTTAAGAAGAGATCGCGATCAGGCCCCGCTGTTACAACGGAAATCTGCCCGGATTACACAGTGAGTGTAGCCAGAGCAAGAGCAGCCTTTACGGAAGTCCGAAAACTGCTCCGAGGAAGACAAGGAGTCCAGTACGGTCTGTTTTTTCCAGCCAGATTCTGAGTCACACACAATGGAGAGGAGAAGGAATTTTGGGATGCGGGCAACACGATGGACTACTTGAAAAGGAGAATAATCCCAGGGACAGAGACCTAATAAACGCATCTACGCATCATCTCTAACCTGGTGGGAAAGGAACATCGTTGATCTGAGTCATGATCTAATGTAAGATCTACTCCATTTCTGAAATACTGACTCTGTCATATACAGTTATGATTATTCTGTCATGTAGGAAAGGTAGCGCGACTGTAGTGGCACATTGAGAATGTAACTACAGTATGTGTATGTGCATGCACGTGTGTGTGTGCGTCACTGTTGCAGGTGCGCACATTTGATCAAAGTGTCAATCTGATTGGCCAGTTGGCCATAAATGACAGAGCAAATCGCACCAGCGGGCAGTATAAGTTACTTGAAAGGTTTGTACCAGCACATATGGATGCAGGCTTCAAAAAGTGGTCTGAATATGGACCGTGTTATGTGTATCAATTCATTCATAATTTAATTTGTTTATTCATTTATTTTGTTTTCCTTCTTTTTGTGTTTTTAATTTATTGTGTATGTTGTCTCATTTTATGTGTGTAGCTATATATTGAAATGGATGTTGATGTAAAATGTAAAATTGTGTTGTATGTATGGAATGGAATATTTTGGTGAAAATAAAATGAGTTCCAAAAAAAAAAAAAAAAGCTCCAGAACACTAAATGGACCTTGTGGTACCACGGTGTGGTGTGGGCGGGCCTTAAACATGTCACCTGTGTGTTGTCAGGAAGTCCGAGCAGAGCGTCTCACAGCTCCAGTGAGAGTCTCAGCATCTCGTCCAGGTTTCTCTCCCAGAATTCAGCTGGAAGGTAAAACATCATATCACTGAACATGTTTCAGAACCAGCTCAGAACCGGGACTGTCAGAACTGATCATCTTTCTTCCCTCTCCTCGTCAGTCGAACAGTGGCTCCTCTCCCATCTCGTGGAGGAGGCGCGGAGGTGAAGGCCCGTCCTCTGGTCTCAGAGGTACGACCTCTGATGGAGCAGAACCAGAATCAGACCCAGGACAGGAGGGTGTCATGGAACCATAACCCAACACAGAAACAGAATCAGGACCAGTTCCAGTCCCAGAACAGGACGGACCAGGACCAAACTCAGCCTCCACAGCAAGGTACAGGTGAGCTGGAGGAGGAGGAGACCTCCTCAGCCCAGCAGGCTCACAGGCCCTCCCCCCTGAAGAAGAAGGTCCAAACCGGGTCAGAATCCAGGAGGAATCTGGGCCTGACAGCACGGGCGGCTGCCTCTCACCTGAGCTCCTCCTCTGGACTTAGGAAGGCTCAGTCAGTCCAAAGCCTGCTGACCGACACAGGTACACAGGTAACATAGGTAACTCCAAACATCAGGTGACTGAGGACTCAGACTAAAATATTCTTCTCTCCCCCGTCAGGTGACTGCTCTCATCCAACCAGAGACGTCCCCCCTCAGATGCTCCTCTCCCCTCAGATGCCCCTCCCCCTGCAGCGTCCCACCACCCTCCCCTCCTCCCCTAGACGCCCTCCATCTACAGCCCCGCCCCTTCAGAGACCAAGCCCCGCCTCCCCCAGGTCCCCCCAGCAGGAAGCTGTCACTCCACGGAAGTCTTCCTCGTCCTCTTCGTCCACGGCGTCGGCGCCGCGTTCCTACATGAGTCCCACCGCCAGCTCCATGGCCAAGATGTCACGCTCTGTCTCTGTGGGCGACGGCCTCAACATCTCCGAACCCTCCGAGGACCCCTCAGTGACATCATCATCATCGATGGCGGCGACAGTAACCGCCTCCTCTCAGGTCAAAGAAACTCTGCCTCCTCCAGTTGCTGTGGTGTCCTCCAATGCTGTTTTGTCCACGCCCCCTCATGCCGCCGTTGTCCCCGTCGTCGCCTCCTCCTCCTCATCACCTTCTTTTTTGGGTAACCACGGTAACCAGGCAGCACCTCCTCCTCCTCCTCGCGGTCTCCAGGCTCGGGTCCCTGGCAGCAGCAGACCACTCCCTGACAAGCCCTCCCTCGCCGCCTTCTCACCGTCACCTTTCTCGTCTTCGTCCTCACGGCCTCCTCCAGTGTCCGTCTCTCCCTTGACTCCGCCCTCACAGGAGGAGGAGCCTCAGAGAGATGACGCAGGTTTGGACTCCCATCATCCTCCTCTTCTTCCTCCTCCCCTTCTTCATCCCTTCATCCTGTCATCTCTCCGTCGGAGCTCTGTGCTGACGGGTGAGACGCTCACTTCTTCTTCACTCCCTCCATCATGTCAGTCTTAAGTCTACTACTTAAGACTTAAGACTAGTCTTAGAGGACTTAAGTCTAGGACTCTAAATCTCATGTTAAAGTTCAGGAGCCAGTCAGCTGTCAGTATTTATTGTTGCTTCTCTCGCTCTGTGCAGACCAGCCAACCAGTGTGGAGACCTGCAGAGCTCTGACCAATGAGCTGCAGAGCTGCTTCAAGAGAGCAACACACCTGTACAGGAAGGTGAGTGTGTCATGTGACGCTGTCAGAGGTCACTGAGGTCCATCCACAACGTGACATCATCATCAGTGACATCATCAGCAGAGGCTCTCAGGTGTCTCACTTGTGTGTCTCTTTCCCATCCAGGTGAGTGGCTCCTCCCCTGATGACTCCGCCCCTGACCAGCGTCAGATGGCCGTCGTCCTATCAGAGGCCTTCCGGGCCATGAGGGCGGAGCTCGACTGTTTGCCGCTCGGCACGCCAAGCATTCTGGGAGTGGAGGGAGGTCTGGGAGGAGTGGGGGAGGTGAAAACGGCGGCTCTCCTGGAGGAGTACTCCCTACTGCTGCTGCAGGCTGTGCACCGGAGGGTCAGTGAACGCAACACGGAGTAGACGCTACACTCATAATCACCTCCTCCTCTTCACCACCTCCTCCTCTTCATCACCTCCTCCTCTTCATGCTTTCGGCTCCTTCAGTCTTCCTCCTCTCCTTCCTTCTTGTCCTAGCTCACTAACGTTAGCCTGATACCACCACCTCCTCCTCCACCTCCTCCTCCTCCTCCTCCTCCTCACAGATGAAGGATCTGCAGCCATGTTTGATTTTGGACTTTTTCCTCTTAAACGTTTTTTAGAAACTTTTTATCACGTCGTTTTTTAAAGAGACTCGTGGAACTTTTTCCATTTTCATTCCCTGAAATTCCGTCATCGTCGTTTATTATTGATCTCTGATTAATGATCTCTGATTAATGATCTCTGATTATTGATCTTTGATTGTTGATCTCTGATTATTGATCTTTGATTATTGATCTGATTAATGATTTTTCATTATTGATCTCTAATTATTGATTTCTGATTATTGATCTCTGATTAATGATCTCTGATTAATGATTTTTCATTATTGATCTCTGATTATTGATCTTTGATTACTGATCTCTAATTATTGATCTCTGATTAATTATCTCAGATTAATGATTTTTGATTATTTAGCTCTAATTATTGATCTCTGATTATTGATCTGATTAATGATTTTTTTTTTTTTAGTATTGATCTCTGATTATTGATCTTTGATTATTGATCTTTGATTACTGATCTCTAATTATTGATCTCTGATTATCTCAGATTAATGATTTTTGATTATTTATCTCTAATTATTGATCTCTGATTAATTATCTCTGATTATTGAGCTCTGATTATTGATCTGATTAATGATCTTTGATTATTGATCGCTGATAAATGATCTTTGATTATTGATCTCTGATTATTGGTCTTTGATTATTGATCTCTAATTATTGATCTTTGATTATTGATCTCTGATTATTGTAGAAATGTTAGCGTTAGCCTGTAGAGGTGTTTTAAAGCAGCAATACGCAATACAAGATGTTTGATTTGATGTAAACTTGAAGCGTCATGATGAGTTCAAGTGTCGTGTTTGTATTTATTTCCAGCTGAACTACTGACTGCCTGTTTTTCTGATGGACATTTTTATAACTATTGTTGGAGGAACTCTTTGAGGAGCTCCGCTTGTTTCTAACAGTTTCCTGTAACACTGACTTTGTCATAAAGTTCAGTTTGACATGTTTTCATGTTTTCTGGTCAAAATTTAATAAAACTCGTTTTGAGTTTTTAACAGTTTCTCAGAAGCTGATTGGTTGGCTGTTTGATCTTCTTCATCGTGGACGTCCTGATCACTGAAATGAGTTTCTCATCGGAGGTCTGTGTTCACTGATTGGTTGGCTGCTCTGATTGGACCAGAGCAAACAGATATGATCATTACATATAATCAAACACTGCAGACGTGTTGTCACTGTTTTTATGAATGAATGACTCTAATGACTCTAATTTGATGTTTTCACTTTAAATATCTAAATTAATTCATGTTTGTTCACGTCTGTTAGCTTCAGAGAAACAAGTTTATTTTCCGAACAGGAAGTCACTCTCCCTACCAAATCAAAAGTCCACTCTTTGTTCCAGTCTGACAACTAAAAGTTTAGTTTATTGTCTCAATCTGGTCCCGGCTCTGGTCCGGCTTCGGTCCGGTCAGAGGGGGAACAGCAGGAAGCCAGAGAAAACGGTGAAGTTTCGAGAGTCGTCGTAAAGTCGGTAGCTGGCCGGCAGACTGAGGCGGACTCCGTCACCCTCCTCCAGCTGCAGAACCACACTGTTGGACGTGGAGGCGTAGCCACCGTGGTCGTTCAGGTCCAGGTTGAAGACGATTGGCTGGTTGTTCCTGTACAGGTGGACACCCATGTAACCTTTGAGGTAGTCTGCAGCCGTGAAACTGAAGAAGTAAAGTCCTCTGACGGGAGCCGTGAACACACCTGACAGACACAGAGCAGGGCAACGTGAACACATTGGAGGATCTGTCATGCTGCGTTCAGGGACGTCTGGTTTTTACCTGACATCTGGTCATAGGCTCGGCCGATGTTGGTGATGGTTTTGGAGAAGATCAGAGTCGTCTCCTCGTCAAACGGTCCGACTAATCCTGAATCAGTCAGACCGGCTGAGAACGCCACCTTCAGCTCACCTGGAGGAGAAAGTGTTAAATTAAGGTTCAGGTTTTACATCTTGTGAACGTTTCAATGACGTTGTCCAAACAAACCAGGTGAAGAGTCCAAACGTGATGACTGACCTGAGGTCTGTCTGTCATGTTACAGTCAGTTTATAACCTTCAGAGGGTCACCTGTGTTTCCTGTCTGCACATCCTCCAGCTGTTTCTCGCTGACTCTCAGTCTGAACTCCAGATCTGAACAGGAAATGACTCATGTTTAATGTTTCATCAATAGTTCATAATTAATAACTCGTGTTTAATGTTTCATCAATAATTCATAATGAAGTTATTGTGAAGGTGTTACCTGCAGTGTGATTCTCCAGCTGTTCCAGATGTGTCTCTGTAGATCTCAGTCTGACCTCCAGGGCTGCTCAACAAACATGTTTTTATCTGTTTGTACGTTTACTGAGTCGAACTCTTCAGTAAAGATCAATCAGACCAATAAATGATCAATAAATAATCATTAAATAACCTGAAGTATAACAGTAGTAGTGTACCTGTAGTGTTGTTGTGTCTGTCTGTCAGTCTGGACTCCATTGAGGAAAGTTGAACAGACTGAACTGAAAACACAAAATCAGCTAACTTAGCCTCACCCTAACATCAGTGTTTACTAACCCTCCTCCTCCTCACCACCCTCTGCACACCTTCATGTAAAAATGTACACGTCCAAACAAACTGCTATAAAATCATCACATCAATATTTATTTCATAAATCTCTGAATCAGCTTCAGACTGGCTCCAAACTACCAAACACTGAATAACTGTCCTGACTGTGAGCCTTTAAATGTCAGTGTGATGATGTGAATGATTCATTACTTATCACATAAAAAGGTGGATGTGCTGTTGGTGCTGATGACAGTCTTGGATCTGGCAAACATTAACAGCTACATTGATTTGACTGCATCAGTATTTTTCATGTAGTGTCAGATTCTCCCATCGTGACCAAAAATGTCTCATTGACTTCAATTCAAACCACATTTATTAATCTGACTGTCATCACACCATTCTGTGACGTCAGCATTTCACTGCTGGATTCCACCAGATTCAACCATTTTCACCCTGTGTGTGTGTGTGTGTGTGTGTGTGTGTGTGTGTGTGTGTGTGTGTGTGTGTGTGTGTGTGTGCGTGCGTGCGTGCGTGCGTGCGTGTGGTGTCAGGTGTCAAAAATTTGAATTTCTGATTGTATCACACATAGTTTGGACTTTTAAAATGCTTTTAAACACCTTATTCCGACCTACTTTAGACCATAATGGACATCTCAAAATCTTGTTCATAGTCGGCATTTTAACGGCATGTATACTCAGCAATCAGATCGAAATCATATTTTGCATTCTGCACATGCTCGAGAATTTCCGCTGGGACTTTCACCCGGAAGTGAAAGGAGATGTCGTATTAAATAGATAAATAAATAAATAGACACACACACACACAGACAGACACACACAGACACACACACATACACACGCACACTTTTCATGTTTAATGCATATAATTTACGTATACATGAATAAATAATGAGACATGAATATGAATGTACAGTCAGTTTATAACCTTCAGAGGGTCACCTGTGTTTCCTGTCTGCACATCCTCCAGCTGTTTCTCGCTGACTCTCAGTCTGAACTCCAGATCTGAACAGGAAATGACTCATGTTTAATGTTTCATTAATAATTCATAATTAACGACTCATGTTTAATGTTCCATTAATAATTCATAATTAATAACTCGTGTTTAATGTTTCATTATTAATTCATAATGAAGTCATTGTGAAGGTGTTACCTGCAGTGTGATTCTCCAGCTGTTCCAGCTGTGTCTCTGTAGATCTCAGTCTGACCTCCAGATCTACAGAGGAAACATGACTCAGCAAGTTTACAGAGTTTCCTGATGGACAGTGAAGTAAACTGCTGTCAACTGTAGCTGCTGTTAGATCAATTTGTTAGCTGTTGTTAGCTCAGTTTGTTAGCTGCTGTTAGCTCAGTCTGTTAGCTGCTGAAAGCTCAGTTTGTTAGCTTCTGTTAGCTGCTGTTAGCTCAGTTTGTTAGCTGCTGTTAGCTCAGTCTGTTAGCTGTTGTTACTCAGTCTGTTAGCTGCTGTTAGCTCAGTTTGGTAGCTGCTGTTAGCTCAGTCTGTTAGCTGCTGTTAGCTCAGTCTGTTAGCTGCTGTTAGCTCAGTCTGTTAGCTGTTGTTACTCAGTCTGTTAGCTGCTGTTAGCTCAGTCTGTTAGCTCAGTTTGTTTCTTTTGTTCACCTGAGTTTTGTTTGTGCAGCTCATCCAGTTGGCGTTCACCAACCTGCAGTCTGTCAGTCAGAGCTGAAATAAAACTTTAAATATTTATTTATATTATATTTACATTGATCCAGATTTAAATCTCTGACTGTAGATCATGATGTGATGAGGTGTCCTCATCATAAACACAGCCTCACGTTTACATATTACACATATAATTATAGATATAAACATGATGAGGTTTTTTGCGCGTCACCTGAGTTTTCTGTCTCCAGTTCGTCCAATCGTCTCTCTGCAGACGTCAGTCGACCCGTTTGATCTGAAATATTAAAAACACTTCAACACATCAACCACTGCTTCACTGACATCATCACGCCATCATGTGACCGACGTGTCATGTGACCGACCTGCAGAGTCTCTCTTGAGCTCATCCAGGTGAAGCTGACTTAAGTTCAATCTGTGTGTGAGTGACTGCTGAGAGACACAGAAAATCTCTAAATGAACCCCCTCCAACTAGTGGACACTAATGCCAAACGGTAGGTCGTATCAAAAAGCCCAAATGACCGTGAGCATCCTCATCTTGTCGACCATGTGAATGCCGAATTTCAGTGTGTAAAGTTAAAAAATGTGACCTGGGGAGAGAGAGAAAGAACAGGTGCCCCGTGCTCCTTTGGGAAATTTCTCCTCTCCAGTTTACATGGGAGTAGATGGGGCTGTCGGTGGGTGATCCTGGCGCATCAGTGCATCTCCCGCCAAAACTATAAGTCTGACAGCTTCAGCAGTGATATCGCTGCGTAGCCCACGAATTTTCCTACGTTTCTATGTAGAAATTATTTCTGTCGAGTGACATTTGTGGCCACGAGAGCCGTTTGCAAATGTATTTTTTGACAAATGTTTCTCTCCTTCTCCACTCTAGCTCTGGAACATTCTACCAATACACACCCATTGTAAACTTTGGCTGGTTTTTGGTGAATTTTGGTGAAACTCTGAGAAAAGTCACAGCACAACATTCCCGGCCGAGCCGGTCGATTTGAGACCTTTTTTGTGTGAGAAACTGTGAGAGGAGTAGTGCGCTGAAATTCTTATATACGTCAAAATAATAAGTATGAACAGTGAATAGTGTGCTTGCAGGAACATTCAATGAATGAATGAAACGATCAGTTGATCCTGTGATGATCGATCGATTATTGGTTGCAGATTCAGTTTCTGAATTGTGAGGTCACATTGGACGGTTATTGATCAACCTGTCATTTATTTTTGACATTGATGACATCACCTCATGACCTCATACAATGATTGATTATTGATTGGTTTGGTCACCTGGTGTTCCTGTGCTGAGCTCGTCCAGACGACGTTCAGACGAAGATGAACTGTTGGAGGTGGAGAGCGCTGAGGTGAAGATAAAACGCAGGTGTTTATTCATGCCTCTGATCAATGATCAGTAATCAATGTCGGTATGTTCATGTGTTCATAGAGACTGATCAGCTAACAGCTGCATCATCACCTGACCTGAGGTCTGCTTCGTCAGTTCCTCCATCACACTCTCAGCGTGACACAGTCGGACTGCAAGCACTAAAAACACAACAACTAATTCAATGTTTGAATATGCAAATGAGGCATTAGCTAATGGTAATGCTAACTTTAGAAACAAGTTATTGAACAAACAGAAGCTCCATCTGTTGTTAAATAGTCAACACATCTACACTGTTGACTAATGATGATGATGATGACGATGACCTGCACTCTTCCTCCTCAGCTGCTCCACCATACTCTCGCTTGCCCTCAGTCTCGTCTGCAGGAACGGGAGCTCTGCTGCCAGCGCTATGGAGACACCAGCACTGGGTTACCACGGCAACCAGACACAGCACCGTCCATATTTGGTGTTAATCCATCAGACATCAGCATATCAGGACTTTTATACTGAAAGTCAACTTCCTGTACTTACATATGCAAATAAGATAAGATGACCAAAGCTAACTCAACTGTGATTGGAGCACAAAGTAAAAATGGGCGGGACTTAGGAAGAGTCAGCTCTCAGTTAAAATGTTTCTTGTAAACAGGTGAACAGATTCTAACCTGCGTACTTCGCCTTTAGGTCATCCATCGAGCGTTCGCTGGTGTTCAGTCTGAACTGAAGCGTCAACATTTCAGCTGAAAACTCAATGGCACAAGCTGAAAAAAAACAACATGGAAGACGTTTGCACGTTCATGTTCTCCTCAGGATGAACCATAACGATTAATCCTCTGACTTTCAGCAACACATTAATGTGTCCATTACAACATGAGACTTTTTATTTTAAAGTTTACATTAGATCAGATTAGAAACACTTTATTAATCCCAAACTGGGAAATTGCACTGGAGAAACAGCATTTTACCCATAGTTACAATATACAACAATGACGTAGAAATAAAATAGAACAACCTAGATACCTAGGCATGTTAAGTAGTAGTGTAAACATAAAAATATAAGATAAAATATAAGATGAGACATATTAAAATAAAAGTAGTTATATATATATATATAACCAGTGAGTTTAGCTTTTATAAGCTATGAGCTATATTATATAAGCTTTTATTATGTTGTTTCAGTTTCTATTTTTCACAGTGTACCTTTGCTCTGGTCCTCCAGCTCCTCCACCCTCCTCCTCAGGTCTGAGTTCAGCTCCATCAGCAGCTTCCCCTCAGTGTCCGTCCTCACCTTCATGTCCTTCACCGTCTCCTCCAGTCCATCCAGGCATCGCCTCCGCCACTCGGCCTCCACTTCTCCATCCCTGAGCCGGCTCTCCATGCTCCGCAGGGCCTGACGCTGATCCACCTCCACCGCCTTTAGGCTCAGGACCAGCTCCTTTAAACCCCACAGCTCGTCCCAGAGGACAGGGAGCTCAGGAAGGACACCGGCTCCCATCTTGACGTCGTCCTCCTGGGGGACAGACGCCTCAACCTGACCCCAACTGACGGACGGAGACAAACAGAACAACAGAAGGAGAAACGAAGCCAAGGAGTTCATCATGAAACTAAAACCTGCTGAACTAAAGTCCAACAGCTTATACACACACACACACACACACACACACACACACACACACAAACACACACACACACTAATCTGGTTAAAGGCCGGCAGGATGAAGAAAACAGAAACATTCAGGACTGAACAGAAATAAAAACGTCCCCTCAGACTGTCTAAAACCTTGACGTAGTCTCTCTCTCTCATAGTCTCTTCTGTCCTCTGTCCTGTCCTCCCCTCTGTTCTCTCCTCTGTGCTCTCCTCTGTCCTCTGTGCTCTGTCCTCTCCTCTGTGCTCTCCTCTGTCCTCTGTGCTCTGTCCTCTCCTCTGTCTCCAGTCCTCTGTCCTCTCCTCTGCCTCCTGTCCTCTGAGCTCTGTCCTCACCTCTGTGCTCTCCTCTGTCCTCTGTGCTCTGTCCTCCTCTCTGTCCTCTTCTCTGTGCTCTGTCCTCCCCTCTGTCCTCTGTGCTCTGTCCTCCCCTCTGTCCTCTCCTCTGTGCTCTCCTCTGTCCTCTATGCTCTGTCCTCTCCTCTGTCTCCAGTCCTCTGTCCTCTCCTCTGTCTCCTGTCCTCTGGGCTCTGTCCTCCTCTCTGTGCTCTGTCCTCCCCTCTGTCCTCTGTGCTCTGTCCTCCCCTCTGTGCTCTCCTCTGTCCTCTATGCTCTGTCCTCTCCTCTGTCTCCTGTCCTCTCCTCTGTCTCCTGTCCTCTCCTCTGTCTCCAGTCCTCTGTTCTCTGTCCTCCCCTCTGTCCTCTCCTCTGTCTCCTGTCTTCTGTGCTCTGTCCTCCCCTCTGTCCTCTCCTCTGTCTCCTGTCCTCTGTTCTCTGTCCTCTCCTCTGTCATCTCCTCTGTCTCCTGTCCTCTGTGCTCTGTCCTCCCCTCTGTCCTCTCCTCTGTCCTCTATGCTCTGTCCTCCCCTCTGTCCTCTATGCTCTGTCCTCTCCTCTGTCTCCTGTCCTCTATGCTCTGTCCTCTCCTCTGTCTCCTGTCCTCTGTCCTCTGTCCTCCCCTCTGTCCTCTGTCCTAAGTTGTTTCTTCAGCCCTGCATACCAAACATAGCTAACATGCTAACACACTAATCTGCAGCTGAGCTCAGAGGATCTGAACTTCCATGCGCACGTTCACATGCACGGCTAATAAAATGTAACATACATGAAACATACATGAAACAGACATGTAACATACATGACACATACATGAAACAGACATGTAACATACATGACACATACATGAAACATACATTTAACATACATGTAACATACATGAAATAGACATGTAACATACATGACACATACATGAAACAGACATGTAACATACATTTAACATATATGTAACATACATGTAACATACATGTAACATACATGAAACAGACATGAAATAGACATGTAACATACATGACACATACATGAAACAGACATGTAACATACATGACACATACATACATACATATAATATATATGAAATATACATGAAATATACATAACATATGAAACATACATTTAACATACATAACATACATGAAACATACATGTAACATACATATAACATATAAGCAAGGAAATATACATTTAACATACATGTAATATATATGAAACAGACATGTAAATATATATGACACATACATGAAACATACATTTAACATACATGTACATACATGTAATATACATGACATACATGAAACAGACATGTAACATACATTTAATATATGTAACATATATGTAACATACATGTAACATACATGAAACAGACATGAAATAGACATGTAACATACATGACACATACATGAAATAGACATGTAACATACATGACACATACATGAAACATACATATAACATACATGAAACATACATGAAACATACATGTAACATACATGTAACATACATGACACATACATGAAACAGACATGTAACATACATGTAACATACCTGAAACAGACATGTAACATACATGACACATACATGAAACAGACATGTAACATAAGATCAAATATACATGTAACATACATGAAACAGACATGTAACAGACATGTAACATACATGTAACATACATGTAACATACATGAAACATACATGTAACATACATGTAACATACATGAAAAATACATGTAACATAGCTTATCTCCATCTTCATGTCCATCCAAACACTGTTCAGCTCTTTTCATTTTTAAAGATTTTGTGCATACATTTATATCTTTATACCTCATTTCTTGTATAGTCTATATGTATATACATATAAATATGTATGTATATGTATATGTGGATATGTGTGTATATACATACATATATAAACATACATATATCAAATCAAATCAAATCAAATTTTATTTATATAGCCCAAAGTCACAAACACAGTTTGCCTCTAGAGGGCTTTGCATAATCTGTACAGGGAGTGACACCTCTGTCCTTAGACCTCGTAAGGTTCGGGAAAGGGGAGGAAAACTGTCTACAAAAAAACCCTTTTAACAGGAAAAATGGAAGAAACCTCAGGAAGAGTCTACAGAGGAGGGATCCTTCAGGACGGACAGACGGCAATGGATGTCACGCAGTACAGAACAAACCAACACAAACATATTGTACAATTACAATGAATGATAGAATGACAATGAAATACAATGAATGATAGAATGATTACAGTAGCAGTGGAACCTGTGGATAGAGTTAGAGGGGACACGGGGATGCACAGCAGCAGGTAAATCATTAACTAACTACAAACTGTAATGGAGATAAGCAGCAATACGACTGTGATGTTATATATAGTGGACGCCAGCAGAGACCACAGCAGCAGCCACGATCCACCAGAACCGCTGGACGAGAAAGCACAGAAACTCCAGGAAGAAGTTTAGTTAGTAACATGCATTGACGGTAATGGTGTGAGAGAGAGAGAGAGAGAGAGAGAGAGAGGGAGAGAGAGAGGGTTTTCAGTAAAGGAGATGTGACTGCATCTTCTCAACCATTACCGTGCCTGGCCAGGGCATAACCCAGAAAGAGACAGGCGGGGGTGGGGAGTCCTCCGCAGTCTAGTCCTATGGCAGCATAATCCATGATGACCTGAGTCAGCACTAACTATAAGCTCTATCAAAGGAAAGTCTTCAGTCTACTTCCTTGAAGGTGTTGGACTGTGTCTGCCTCCAGAACCCAGAATGGTAGTTTGTTCCACAGAAGAGGAGCTTGATAGCTGAAAGCTCTGGCTCCCAATCTAGTTTTGGAAACTATAGGAACCACAAGAGACCCAGCATTCTGAGAGCGCAGTGTTCTAGAGGGGTAGTAAGGTACTATGAGTTCTTTGATATGATGGTGCCTGGCCATGAAGAGCTTTGTATGTAAGGAGAAGAATTTTTAAATTTATTCTAGACTTAACAGGTAGCCAGTGCAAGGAAGCTAAAATGGGAGAGATGATTCTGGATCTGGTTCCTGTCAGAACACGTGCAGCAGCATTCTGAACAGCTGCAAAGACCTAAGAGATATTGGAGCCTGATAACAAAGAGTTACAATAGTCCAGCCTAGAAGGAACAAAATGCATGGACTAGTTTTTTCTGCATCCGCTTGAGACACGTATGCGCCTGATTTTGGCGATGTTGGGCGTAGTGGAAGAATGCAGTCCTCAAATTTGTTTTATGTGGACGTGAAGGACAAATCCTGGATCAAACAACTCAAGATTCTTACGGTGGAGCTGGTGCAAGCAGAGTGATCCCATCTGCTGCAACTAAGTTCCGAAGAGAGTTTCAAGTGTTTAGGTATGTATGTTTATAGGCAAGTGTATGTATGTATGTATACATATACACCATACATATATGATTGTATATGTATGTTTATATATATATATATATATATATATATATATATATATATATATATATATACTCAGCAGGTGGCGGCAGTGAGCGCTGTTAGTTTGAAACCCGCCAAGAAGAAGAAGCTACAGAAGAAGAAGACGAAGAAGAAGAAGCAAGAGTCGCAGTGTCTGTTTTTCCTCTGTTGATGAAACTTTTTAAAACTTTATTAAACTTTCAGGAAACGTTTGATAAAACACCGGAAGAAGCTGAAGATTCAGCGGGCTGTCATCCGCGACACAACCGGGACTGTACGGTGGGAACGGTGAACGGTGAAGTCCTCCAGCTAACAGGCTAACAGTGTGTGTGTGTGTGCGCGTGTGTGTGCGTGCGTGTGCGTGCGTGTGTGCGCGCGCGCGCGTTTGTGAAAGGAAACATGAAATGAATATTTAAATAAATGAACGTCATTCACGTTATGATGACGTCACGCAGCACAGCCCTGTCAATCAAACACTGAACCACAAGAATCATGGTGCACAGTCTGACGACACACGCTGACATGATGGCAGAGTCCGCCACGCCGACACACAGGCTTTCTAAGGAGGATCAGAACTGGGCTGACTCATACCAATGGGGCCGCTGTTCACTGCTTCTGTTTGGAAAACGCTAACAAACGAGAAAATTTTGTCTGTAAACCGAGTATGCGCCATTTCCCTGTCTGAATGAAAGGTCACAAGGGAAGGAAACAAGGAGATGAGGAAGGACTGTACCTGCTGCTCTGTGATTGGTCGACTGTGTGCAGGTCAGTAATGCTTTGTTTGTTTTCTCAGATCAAAATGTGTCCTCTGACTCGACCTGCAGCTCTGCAGCTCCTCCGGGACTGCTCCTACTGAAAACTTACTGCACTCTCACTCTGTTCACTATGCAACACACCAACCACATGCCAACCACATAACAACACGCCAACGACATAACACACCAACATCATAACACGCCAACCATATAACAACACACAATCCACATAAATGACACTGACATAACAACACAACTACATAACACGCTGACATAATAACATCACAAACGACATAACAACACGCCAACCACATAACACGCCGACATAACAATGACGCCGACATAACAACACGCAAACTACATAACAACGACATAACACACCAACAACATAACACGCCAACCACATAACAACACGCTAACCACATAACACAATTTACAACAACACGCCAACCACATAACACGCCGACATAACAACACGCCAACCACATAACACAATCACATAACAACACGCTAACCACATAACAACATCGCCAAACTACATAACACGACATAACAACACGCTAACCACATAACAACGACATAACATACCAAATAAATATAATACGCCAACTACATAACAACACGCCAAACTACATAAATACACTTCCCACATAACAACACGCTAACCACATAACACGCCGACATAACAACACGCTACAACCATATAACACACCGAATAAAGAATAAACACGCCAACCACATAACAACACGCCTAACCACATAACACGCTAACCACATAACACAATCACGTATCAACACTTCAACCATAACAACACGCCAACCACATAACAACACGCCGTACATAACAACACGCCAACCACATAACAACACGCCAACCACATAACACACCAACAACATAACAACACGCCAACCACATAACACACCGACATAACAACATGCCAACCACATAACAACACGCCAATGACATAACACGCAACAACCACATAACAACACGCCAACGACATAACACACCGACATAACATGTCAACCACATAACACGCCAACCATATAACAACACGCCAACGACATAACAACACGCCAACCACATAACAGCACACCAACCACATAACACGCCAACGACATAACAACACACCAACGACATAACACGCCAAACACATAACAACACGCCAACCACATAACAACACACCAACGACATAACACGCCAAACAAACACATAAATAACACGCCAAATCTCACATAACAACATCGCCAACAACATAACACACCAACCATAACAACACGCCAATCACATAACACGCCAACGGTAAATAATAACACGCCAACCACATAATAACAACACGCCAACCACATAACAACATGCCAACCACATAATAACAACACGCCAACCACATAATAACAACACGCTAACCACATAAATAAATATGCCAACCACATAATAACAACATGCCAACCATAATAACATGCCAACCACATACCAACATCACAACCATAATAACAACATGCCAACCACATAATAACAACACGCCAACCGCATAACAACACGCCAACGACATGACAACACACCAATGACATAACAACATGGTAACCATCGTGAATAAACAATGCTACCGACACGCCAATTACATAACGACACGCCAACCACATAACAACACGCCAACCACATAACAACAACATGCCAACCACATAACACGCAAACGACATAACAACATGACATGGCAACAACAAAACAACACAGCATCAACGCGTCAACGACATAACAACAACACGCCAACATTCTCTCTGACTGTCTTTGATGATTTCATGCTTTTATTTTGATGTTTTTGTCAAAGTTTAGTTTGAATGTTTTTAACGAAAAGACAACACTGATCACAACAGGTGGAAATAATATTACAATGATAATAAACGGGATAATAATAACAAACTGAATAATAATGATGATGATAGCAGGCAGTCAGTCACTGCTCTCTGCACTAACTCCTCCACACTGGAGCTTTCATAATATTATCTGCTGTAATGTTGATGGAATGAACGTGACGTGTCCGCAGGATCCGTATTCTCTGTGTGATGAAGCCAAAGAAGTCCTGAACTGTTCAAACACAGAGTGAGACACAGAGAACTCCGGGTTCGTCTGTCACTTGTCTCTCTGTCTGACGGTTTCGTGTGTTCCGTCTTCTCTGACTCATTCGTCTTTCTGACCTGTCCGCTTCTCTTTGACCCGTCTGTCTCTCTGTCTGACGGGTTCGTCTGTCTGTCTGTCTTCTCACCTGTCTGTCTCTCTGCCTGACGTGTTCGTGTTCGTCTCTCTCTGACCTGTCTGTCTCTCTCTGACCTGTCTGTCTCTCTGTCTGACCTGTCTGTTCTCTTTGACCTGTCTGTCTCTCTGTCTGACGTGTCTGTCTGTCTGTCTCTCTCTGACCTGTCTTGTCTCTCTGCCTGACGTGTCTGTGTGTCTGTCTCTCTGACCTGTCTGTTCTGTCTGACCTGTCTGTGTCTCTCTCTGACCTGTCTGTGGTCTGTTTGTCTTGACCTGTCTCTCTCTCTGACCTGCCTGTCTGTCTGTCTGTCTGACCTGTCTGTCTCTGATCCGCCTGTCTTCTCTCAGTTTGTGTTGCAGCAGGTGGACATCAAGCCTCCCACAGAACAAGGTGTGTGGTTTGACAGGTACAGGTGGACAGGCCTGTTCCACCTGAACGGACACTTTGTGATGAAACATCGAGTGACGCTGCCCCCTGTTGATAAACTGCTGCAGGACAGAATAACACAACCATGACGATGGCTAATTTATTTAAGGCAATAATTAATAACCCAAATGATCACTAAACATGTATCCTGGATTATTGTTGAAAACCAATCAGAATAACTTGTCAGTATGATGTCACACCTTAACAAACCAATCAGACACTGATCAAATGTTAAAACAGACACGGATGCAACATCGCTTAAAACACGCCATGTTTCAGGTTACCCATCATGCATCATGCCATGTGCTCTAACGCTGTTCGTTGACGGATGGTGTCTTCTCCTCTTTAGCCAGGAGACACGGGTGTCCATGATGGACTCGCCACTACAGGACACTTCTCCACTTCAACTCAGTCCACCTTAAATTAGCTCAGTCCACATTAACCTTTGTGTTTCACTTCAAGTATTTTTTGCATTTTCACCAAAAGATCAATAATTAAATAATAAATGATAATTAAATTATAAATAATTAAAGTATAAATAACACTTCTAAATTATAAAATAAGTAAATTATAAATAACATTTTCTGTGTTGAGATTTCAGTTTTTTATCAGATTTTAAATTCCAGCCTCAGATCTGATAATATGTCTGTAACTGTGTAGAAAACAAACTGTTTCCCTTCAAACATTTTTGACACCATTGACTCCCATTATAACATGATCAAGTTTGATCTCCTCTAATGTTAGCAGAAATGTACCTTCTAATTTCCTCATCTTGTGACTGAAGGCTCCATTCCATACTGTTTCATTGAGGCTCTTTTCGTTACATTTCCAACTATTGCTACAGAATACATGATAATAACTGAAATGGTCTGTGTGTGTTGGTGTTGAGTGTAAAAGTGTGTATGAATGTGTGTCGTCTAAAAACCTGGACGTAGTCTCTGTGACGTCCCCGCAGACTGTCCAACTGTCCAAAACCCGGACGCACCCTGTGACGCCCCTGCAGACTGTCCAAAACCTGAACGTAGCCCTGTGATGTCCTCGCAGACTGTCTAAAACCCGGACGAGTCTCTGTGTCGCCCTCAGACCGTCTAAAACCCGGACAGGCCTTGTAACGCCCCCGCAGACCGTCCAAAACCTGGACGCACTTCTGTGACGTCCCTGCAGACTGTCCAAAATCTGAACGTAGTCTCTGTGACGTCCCCGCAGACTGTCCAACTGTCCAAAACCTGGACGTAATCTCTGTGACGTCCCTGCAGACTGTCCAAAACCTGAACGTAGTCTCTGTGATGTCCTCGCAGACTGTCTAAAACCTGGACGTAGTCTCTGTGTCGTCTCCCGTGAGATTGTCTAAAATCCTGACATAGTCTTGTGACGCCCCGCGACTGTCCAAACCTGGACGCACTCCTGTGGACGCCCCTGCAGACTGTCCAAAATCTGGAACGAGCCCTGTGATGTCCTCGCAGACTGTCTAAACCTGGACGTGAGTCCGTGACGCCCCCGCAGACCGTCTAAAACCTGGACATAGTCTTTGTGACGTCCCCGCAGACTGTCTAAAACCTGGACGTAGTCTCCGTGACGTCGCCGTAGTCTCCGTGACACCCCTGCAGACTGTCTAAAACCTGGATGTAGTTTCTGTGACATCCCTGCAGACTGTCTAAAACCTGGACGTAGTCTCTGTGAAAGTTAAAAATGTTCCTTCAACACTTTGATCTTCAAATGTTTCAACTGTGAAACCCAAACTCACCCCACCTGTCTTGCCTGTCTCACCTGATGCCATCAGCTCATCAACATTTTACCTGCTCCGTGTGTTTCAGATCTGGCTGACAGCCAGAGATGCTGGCTGTCAGCCAATCACAGCCTGTTGCTGCCCGGGGACCCCAAGTGCTGAGAGGCAGTGTAGGTGTGCTGGTCGTCAGTGAGACGTCAGGTGTAAGCTTGTGGGTGAAGGTGCTGTTGGTGTTGATATGCTCAGCAGCAGAGCTGACGAGATGTTCAGTTTATACTCCTGCAGAGAGCAAAGAAGAAGATCAGCAACTGCAGCACCTGAGCAACAGGTCAGAGCAACAGGGATGTAAGGTTAACTCCAGGTTCTGATGGTCTACAGGCGGGTCTGAGGAATGTCAGCAACAACAGTGGTACAGATTAAACAGCCAATAAGCTTCAGGATCATGTGACCCCGTGGTCATGTGATCACAGGCTGACTGAGACAACTTAGTCTAACCGATCAGCTGATCCAGGACCAGTTCTGGACCTTCAGTGGAGTTCACACAGCGCTGACGTCTGATCTGGATCACGGTTCTGAAGTGAAGTGTGTTTGTGTTCCAGAGAGACCGGTTCAGAGAGTCCAGCAGAGACCAGCGTGTCCACATGGACGCCCAGCAAGGAGCTCCGAGACTCTCTGGTGGACATGTACACAGGTCAGTACTCACTACCACTACTGCTACTACTACTACTACTGCTACTGTATACAGGTCAGTACTACTACTACTGCTGTACACAGGTAAAGTACTTCCTCTTCATCAGTGTGTAGCTGTAATGAGTCAGTCTGTCCACTGGGTGGAGCGCTGTGGTTCTTCACAGCTGATCATCAACACCGAACGACATCCTCAGAGGTCAAAGGTCACAGCACCAAGGAACCACCATTGAGCAATTAGCACCAATACCACTGATAGCAATTTGATACTACCGGATAGTACCAATACCACTGATAGTACCGATACTCACTGATAGTGTTCAATACCACTGGATACTAATGATACTACTGATAGCACCGATAATTACCGATAGTAATTGATACCACCGATAGTACTAATACCACTGATACTTAATGATACCACTGATAGCAATTGATACTACTGATAGTACCAATAGCACCGATAGTAATTGATATCACTGATATACTCGATAGTACCGGACAGTAATTGATACTACCGATATGCTTATAGCACTGGACGGTAATTTACATCACCGACAGTACTGGTAGTACCAATACTCACTGATAGTACTGATACTACTGATAGTACCGACAGTATAATAATCCTGAATCCTCTTCTTTGGAATCAATAAAGTATCTATCTATCTCTAGTACCATTAGTACTGATAGTACCAATAGTACTGGTGGTACCTGATCTGAAGTGTTTTGGTTTTCTGACAGGTGAATATTTTTTAGTTTATTAAAGTCAGTTTTAAATTAAAACAGGTACATGTTTATAATTACATATCATTGATTACGTGTGTGTGTGTGGGGTTATCTCTTGTAAATCTGTGTGGAGGACGGGTATATTTGGAGTGTGACTTTCTGCTTCATCAAACATGTTTGCAGTGAAACGTCTGAGAGGTTTGATGTTAACACAGAGGATAAAACCTGTCGGAGATCAATGACAGCCTGATTATTAGTTACTAATGCAACAATCATTTTGTCTTCTGCCCCGCAGTTACCGCGAGATCTCTGTTCTCCGTGGTTCGTATGAGTTCGTGACATGTCTGATTGGCCAACACGGTGTGGTAAGTTAGGCCATCGAACGCTCTTCATGTGAGCCGACAAGCCACAAACTGAAAAACATCATAAGTCCTTTCTGTGGAAACCAGTCACAGTTTCGACGTGTTCACACATGAGACAGACAGACGTGACACAGACAGACGTGACACAGACAGACGTGAGACAGACGTGTTCACACATGACACAGACAGATGTGAGACAGACAGACGTGAGACAGACAGACGTGACACAGACAGACGTGACACAGACAGACGTGAGACAGACAGGACGGTTCACACATGACACAGACAGATCGTGACACAAGTAGACAGACGGACACAGACAGAGACGCACCACACATGACACAGACACATGTGACTCAGACACACATGACACAGACACAGATCGTGCTCCACACATGGCACAGACAGACATGACACAGACAGATCGTGTTCACATTACGAGACACAGACAGACGGTTCACATGGCACAGATGACATGACACAGACAGACGTGACACAGACAGACGTGGACAGACATGAGACAAATAGATGTGACACAGGCAGACATGACACAGACAGATGTGTTCACACATGACACAGACAGACATGACACAGACAGACGTGTTCACACATGACACAGACAGACATGACACAGACATGACACAGACAGACGTGTTCACACATGACACAGACAGACATGACACAGACAGACGCGTTAACACATGACACTGACAGACATGACACAGACAGACGTGGACAGACATGAGACAGATAGAGACGTGTGACAGAGACAGATGTCGACAGACATGACACAGACAGACGTGACACAGACACACATGACACAGACAGACGTGTTCACACATGTCACAGACAGACATGACACAGACAGACGCGCTCACACATGACACAGACAGACGTGTTCACACATGACACAGACAGACATGACACAGATATGCATATTGGTGATGATATGACACAGACAGACGTGTTCACACATGACACAGACAGACGTGACACAGACACACATGACACAGACAGACATGACACAGACAGACGCGTTCACACATGACACAGACAGATGCGTTCACACATGACACTGACAGACATGACACAGACAGACGTGGACAGACATGAGACAGATAGACGTGACAGAGACAGATGTGGACAGACATGACACAGACAGACGTGGACACAGACACATGACATGGGATAGATGAGTACCCACACATGTCACAGACAGATATGACACAGACAGATGGGTTTCACACATGACATTGGTGACAGACATGATAGTGACAGACGTGTTCACACATGACATAGACAGACATGACACAGATATGACACAGACAGACGGTTCACACATGACACAGACAGACGTGACACAGGACACATGACACAGACACACATGTTCACATCGCCACACAGACATGACACAGACAGACGCTGCTTCACACAAGTCACAGACATGACACAGATAGACATGTTCACACATGTCACAGACAGACATGAGACAGACAGACACGTTCACACATGACACAGACAGACATGACACTGACAGACGCGTTTACACATGACACAGACAGACACGTTCACACATGACAAAGACAGACATGACACAGACAGACGGTTCACACATGACACAGACAGACATGACACAGACAGACACGTTCACACATGGCACAGAAAGACATGACACTGACAGATGCGTTCACGCATGACACAGACATGACACAGACAGACGCGTTCATACATGACACAGACACGTTCACACACACGACAAAGACAGACATGACACAGACAGATCGTGTTCACACACATGACACACAGACATGACACAGACAGACGTGTTCACACATGACACAGACAGACACGTTCAAACCGAACATTAAGACAGGAAATGGCACCAACAGAGCACCGACTGGAGGCTGGGAGCAAAAACCGCTTTTCAGACTTTTGTGTAGTCAGACTTGAAAGACGCCCCAGACTTCAGCTCAGAATCGTTTCTGAAACTGGGCTTCTCTCTCTCAGTGATAATCATCTGTTGGTGTCTTCTTGCTCCAGATCAGAAACAGTATATGTTCTTCAGCCAGATTCGGGATCACCTCATATAAAAGTACTTGCCCTTCTTTGTGGTGGCTGCTCTGTCTCTTCCTCTGTGGTATGGTTTAGTCCTGTTTCGTTTCTATGTGCTGTCGCTCTGTTTGACGTTGTCATTGATTAAGTGAATAGAAAAAATAAAACGCATCAGCAAACACGTAGGAGTTAAAAAGGGTGAATGGTCCTCTCTCAGTTAACAGAACACGAACATCTGCTCAAGTTGTCTGATGTGACAGCATGAACGCAGTTCTAGTGACAATGAACTGCTTCTCCCGACAATTAACGATTCTCCCTGACACATCGAACGGAGGCATCTTCCCGACCACGCGAACGCGTTCTCCGAAGACGGAACGCGTTCTCCGACGCATGTGAACGCGGAGTGCATTCTCCTGATTTATGGAACATGTTCTCTGAAGACGGAACAGCATGGCGCTCTTCCTGACGCACTACGAACGTGTTCTCCTGAAGATGTGAACGGTTCTCCTTGATGGTGAATGTGAGTGTTCTCCTGAAGACGCATGCGGGAGCTGCGCGCGTTCTCTCGATCTATCGAACACATCTCTCCTGACGACGTGAACGCGTTCTCCTGAAAATGTGAATGTGTTCTCCTGACGACTTGAACGTGAGTGTGTTCTCCTGAAGACGTGCATGTGAGCGTGTTCTCCTGAAGACGTGAACGCGTTCTCCTGAAGACGTGAATGTGTTCTCCTGACAACGTGATCCTGAGTGCATTCTCTGACGGCGAACGTGAGCTCCTGAAGACGAATATGCGCGTGTTTTCCTGACCACGCGAACGTGTTCTTCTGAGACGGGAACGTTCTCCGACGCACGCGAACGCCGCTCTCTGACCATGTGAGTGCGTGTTCTTCCTGACAGCGCGGAACACATTCTCCCCTGAAGACGTGAATGCTTCCTGGAAGACGTAAACGCGTTCTCCTGAAGACGTGAATGTGTTCTCCTGAGGACGTGAACCTGAGTGCATTCTCCTGAAGACGTGAACGCGTTCTTCTGAAGACGTGAACGCGTTCTTCTGAAGACGTGAACGCGTTCTCCTGAAGACGTGAACGTGTGCGTGTTCTCCTAACCACGTGAATGCGTTCTCCTGAAGACGTAAACGCGTTCTCCTGAAGACGTGAGTGTTCTCCTGACGCACGGAACCTGAGTGCATTCTCCTGAAGACGTGAACGCGTTCTTCTGAAGACGTGAATGCGTTCTCCTGAAGACGTGAACGTGTGCGTGTTCTCCTGACCACGGAATGCGTTCTCCTGAGGACGGAATGTTCTCCTGAGGACGCGAACGTGTTCTCTGATGACACCTAACGCCGCTTCTCCTGACCACATGAGCATGTTCTCCGGACGCACGGAATGTGTTCTCCTGACGACGCGGAACGTTGTTCTCCCGGACGCACGCGAACGTGTTCTCCGACCAATGCGAGCGTTGTTTCTTCTGACCCATGAACGTGAGCGCTTTCTTGACGCATGTGAATGCGCTTCGACATGTGAACGCGAATGTGTTCTGACGACGCGGAACATGTTCTCCTGAAGACGGAGCGCGAGCACACTTTCCGACAACGCGAACGCGTTTCTCCCGTCGATGTGAACCTGAGCGCATTCTCCTGATCGATGTGAACGGTTCTCCTGGCGACGTGAACGTGTTCTCCTGAAGACGTGAACGTGAGCACATTCTCCTGACGACGTGAACGCATTCTCCTGACGAGGTGAACCTGTTCTCCTGACGACGTGAACCTGAGTGCATTCTCCTGACGATGTGAACGTGTTCTCCTGACGACACGAACGCGTTCTCCTGAAGACGTGAACGCGGGAGCATCTTCCCGACGCACGCGGAACGCATTCTCCCTCCTGACGGTGTGAACCTGTTCTCCTGACGACGCGGAACCCGAGTGGCCTCCCGACGATGTGAATCGCAGCCTCTGACGACACGAACATCGCTTCTCCTGAAGACGTGCGGGAACGCAGCGCAGCCTCCTGACCAATGCGAACATGTTCTCCTGACATCAGAACGTGAGCGTGTTTTCCTGGGACGCACGTGAATGTGAGCATGTTCTCCTGAAGGACGCGGAACATGAGTGTGTTCTTGGACGATGTGAACACGTTCTCCTGACGGCGTGAATGTGAGCATGTTCTCCTGAAGACGTGAACATGAGTGTGTTCTGACGATGTGAACATGTTCTCCTGACGGCGTGAATGTGAGTGTGTTCTAGGTCCAACAGGAGGTCTGTGATGTAATTAAACTTTAGAGGAACTGAAGTCTGTGTGACTCCCCATCGTCAGATCAGAACCAGATTACACACACACACTCTCACACACACACTCTTGAATAGCAGCTACTTCAGTCTGTTCAAACAAATTAGCCTAGCCCACCCCTCATCTAACAATACAGAGTGTGTGTGTGTGTGTGTGTGTGTGTGTGTGTGTGTGTGTGTGTGTGTGTGTGTGGACCACCCACTCTGCAGATTAAACACAGTTCACACGCTGCTCCTCCTCTCTTCATTCACACTGAGCCTCACTGCCTTTGTCTTCTTCTCTTCTGTCGTTATATTAATCTACTGACCGCTGTGTGCGTGTGTGTGTGTGTGTGTGTGTGTGTGTGTGTGTGTGTGTGTGTGGATAAAATAGTTCAAAGTGATTCAGTTCAGTCAGTAGTTGTCTCAGTTCCTGTTAGTACTCTTCTGTGTACTCTAGTACTTGTGTGTTTCCTGGTGTAGTGTTGTCTCAGTTGGAGTGTGTAGACATTGCGATCACAGTTGTAGCTGTGTTGTAGCGGGGTCAGCTCCACCAGCTGACCTCCATATTAAACATGTCCAGCTGACGCTTGTATGTTGAGGTGTTCACTTCCACCTCTGCAGCTCCACCTCTGCTTCATCTCTGCCATTTTATCAACGCTGGTCCCACTCCTTCAGCTACAGAGACAAAATTGTGTCCACTGGAGGAAAAGAAGTGTCCCCACAGAGACAGACTGAGACACAGACTGAGACCGGAGATAGTCCATCTGCCTTCAAGACTAAACCTTCAGGGCTCAGCAGGTATCAGTCACATGACAGCCTGTAACATGATTGGCTGAAGTTTGTCTGTGAGATACAAACCTTGTGGATATTTGTGTAAATCACTCTGTGTACATTGTGTGTACTCTGTGTACTTTGGGTTCAGTATGTTACACAGTCAGGACATGATGGTGTCTTGGTGGATGGGGAGATGTCGATCAACTCATGGTCAGCTTATTGATCATCAGCTGATGAGTTGATGTGTGCTGTAAAGGCCACATGTTTACTGTATGTTTGTCTCTCTTCGCGGTGTGTGTGTGGCTCCGGGCCAATGTCCGTATCTAAATTCATGTGCGCTACGTGGCGGCGAAGTGGTGGCGCGGCGGCAGGCGGATCATATGGATTGTGTTGACGGAGCTGAAGCCTCTTTAATCATTGTAACAATATTCATGCAGTCAGCTGGAACAGCCGAGACTACTGCAGCAAAGTTTCTGAAATAAAATGTATTAAATCCAGCTAAAAAATTAATGGACTTTAGTTTATATTACATGAAGGAAGAGAGGGGGAGGACGGCAGGCCCCTCCTCTCCTCATTGGTTCATGCAGATTGGTCCTCTGATTGGCCTTTGAATTTTCCTTTTCTGCAGATTTTCCGCTCTTTGACGACTTCAAAGCTGGCTGAGGCATGAACGGTCATTTAGAAGGATTTAAGACGCTATCACATCTGTAATTGTACATGAATAATAAGAAGAGCCGCCGTGCTCAATTAGCTCTGAGTCCACAACCAGATCACCACGGGGGGGGGCAGAGGACGGCAGGAAATGAGAAAAGTTTCAAAGAGAAAACGATCTAATGACTAATCAACAGAACCAGACCAGGACTGACATCACAAGATTTACAGTTTGTCGATGATTCTTCATTCTCAGGTGAAACCATCAGCTGCTCGCTTTCATTTTAACAAAGCTGTGACGCTGCTAACTACAGGAAAGTTGACAAAATCAGACATGACGTGACATCATGAAAGAAGAAGAAAAACCATCAGGTCCATGACACCAGCACATGTCACAGGCTGCTACAGACTGCTACGCGACCGCTACAGACTGCTACAGGACCGCTACATACCGCTATAGAGCGCCGCATACAGCTGCCAGACTGCTATACGCTACGGACTGCTACAGACTGCAACAGACCACCACAGAGTGCTACAGGCCGCCAGAGACTGCTACAGTCCACCACATACTTCTACAGACTGCTACAGGCCGCGACAGACTGCTACAGACCGTCACATACTGCTACAGACCGCCACATACTGCTACAGACTGCCGTGCATACAGCTACAGACCGCCATACTGCTACAGACTGCTACGGCCGCCACAGACTGCTACAGACCGCCATACCGCAACAGACCGCCGCGCGATACAGCTACAGATCGTTACAGCCGCTACAGACTGCTACAGACCGCCACATACTGCTACAGACTGCTACAACCGCTACAGACTGCTACGACCGCCACATACTGCTACAGACCGCCACATACTGCTACAGACCACCACATACTGCTACAGACTTGCCGTGATACGTTACAGACCGCCAGATACAGCTACAGACTGCTACGGCTGGCGCAGACTGCTACAGACCGCCACATACTGCTACAGACTGCTAATACGGGCCGCTACAGGACTGTTAAGACCGCCATACTGCAACAGACCGCCGATACAGCTACAGACTGCTACAGCCGCCATACTGCTACAGACCGCCACATACCGCTAAGCAGACTGCTACAAATCGCTACAGACTGCTACGATCGCCACATACTGCTACAGACCGCCCACATACCAAGCGCTACAGACCACTACATACTCTGCTACAGACCGCCACATACTGCTACGAGACCGCCACATACCGTTGCCAGACCACCATACTGCTACAGACTGCTACGACTTCGCCACATACTGCTACAGACCGCCACATACTGCTACAGACCACCACATACTGCTACAGACTGCTACGACCGCTACAGACTGCTACAGACCGCTACAGACCGCCACATACTGCTACAGACAGCCACATACTGCTACAGACTGCTACGACCGCTACAGACTGCTACAGACCGCCATACTGCTACAGACTGCCACGCATTGCTACAGATGGCCACGCATTGCCACAGACCGCCACATACTGCTACAGACTGCTACGACCGCTACAGACTGCTACAGACCGCCACATACTGCTACAGACTGCCACATACTGCTACAGACTGCCACATACTGCTACAGACCGCCACATACTGCTACAGACCGGCACATACTGCTACAGACTGCTACGACCGCTACAGACTGCTACAGACCGCCACATACTGCTACAGACAGCCACATACTGCTACAGACCGCTACAGACTGCTACAGACCACCACATACTGCTACAGACTGCTACGACCGCTACAGACTGCTACAGACCGCCACATACTGCTACAGACCGCCACATACTGCTACAGACTGCTACGGCTCACTCACTGTGTGACACACACACACAGTGTTAAGTGTGTGTTTTGTTGCTTACTTTTGACTTAATGAGTGTTTAACGGGGTTCCTGCCTCCATTTTAATTACACCTGAAGAGCTCTGCTCTGATTGATGCTTTCCTTAACCACCGTCCTTAACAAGGCCTTAAAGAGATATTAAAGCTGTTTGTTCTGCTGATGAGCTGCAAGTGTTTAAAAGATGACAGGATTACTGCTCGCTAATGAGACAGACAGACAGACAGACAGACAGACAGGTGTTGTGATGTAAACACTTTCTGTTGCTGATTCTGTTGCAGCTAATCCCAGAGTGAACGTGGAGCTGCGACAGCGTCTGCCTCCACCTGCAACGCAGCAACTCAGCAACTCAACGCAGCAACTCGACCATACTGACTGGCCTCACAGTAAGATCCTCCTCAATATGTATGTATAACATTTGTAACATATATATATAGGTGTGTGTGTGTGTTTATATATATATTTGTGTGTGTGTTTCACTTCAAAATCCATATTCACCTGTCTGTCTGTCTGTCTGTCTGTCTTCAGCCCCTCAGCACCTTCAGGAGCATCCATCCTCCTCTGCCTCCCCTGTAACACACAGGAGGTCTGTCTCTCCTGTCTCACCCCTCTTCCACAGGAAGTCTGTCTCTCCTGTCTCACCCCTCTTCCACAGGAGGTCTGTCTCTCCTGTCTCTCTGCTGTCCTCCAGGCCTCCAGGAGGTGCAGGGGAGATGGACATGGACCTTTCCCCCAGCCAAGGCCCTTGTCCTCGTGCAGAGAGCTGCAAAGAAGGCCCTGATGGAGGAAGAACATCCAGAGGTGCTGGGAGTCCTGCAGTCAGAAGACACCTGGTCAGCACTGACGACAGGTCAGATTTACTGCTGCTACTGCTACTACTGCTACTACTACTACTATTACTGCTATTACTGCTAGTACTGCTATTAGTAACTCTAATAATAATAACAATGACTGGAAGTGTGAGCTCATGTTGAGATGAACAAAGGTGAAGTGGAAGTGATGAAAGGAGTCTCCAGAGGTGGGAGCACTGAAAGGAGTTGAAGTGTCAGATGAAGTTAAAATGTTAAGTGTCGTCTAAAGTAAATGTGCTGATTGAGAGGAGTTGAAGTGTTGGGTAGTACCTGAGGTGTTCTGGAGCTCTACCCGTGGACATTGATGCCCACACAGAAAGAACCTATTTTAATAGTTTTAATATACGTTTTGATATAGGTTTCAAAAATATGCTACATGCATAAAATTGGCTGTTTTCATACATTATATGTACATATAGGTACATATAGGTACCTATATGCACATATATGTACACATACATATAGGGTCATATATGTTCACCTATATATGCACCTTTTTAATCGAACCACCAACCTTTGGGTTATTGGACGACCCGCTCTGCTACTGAGCCATGGCTGCATCTATATGTTGACCTATATAAGTAACACTTTACAATAACCATCATTTATATAGGAGACATACCTTGTATGTACATATAGGGCTTGTATGTGGATATAAAGAAGCAATATAGGAGACCTATATGCCCTGTATATTCACATATATGCACCTGAATTTGGCCTATATGCAGCATATATGTAGCATATATATATGCATGTATGATATATATATGCAGCATATATATTATCATATATACAGCATATATGCACATATATTCTGCATATAGGTTTCATATATGTGCATATATCCTCATATAGGTTATTTCCGTGTGGGTGTCATCGCTGCTTGTAACTTTAATTTGTATTCCCTGGGTGGAGACTGACAAGGATGCTCAGGTTTAATTAGACAGTAATGATGTCTGAAATTTAAACAATAAGTATAAATGAAAACTGATCAGCAGACAGTGACAGCACGTCAGACTCAAACTAAATTTAAGTCTGCAGTAAACCACTTCCTGTTTTATTGATTATAAAACTTTCAAAATAAAAGAAAATAGATGTGATGTTTCAGATCTATATATTATTAAAAGGTTATTATAGATATTGTACATTTCTTGACGTTCTTTAGGCTTCTTCAGACGATAAAGTGTTCAGAGCTGCTCTGCAGAGATGAGATTTATTAAAAGTTTATTGCTTTTCATTAAACTTCGACCTTCTTTAGATTCTGTAATTCTTGTTTTTTTTGTGTCTTTTGTGTCTTTTTGATGCGTTCAAATGAAATTTGTGGAGCAGTTTGAGTTGCATCACTGTATGAAATGTGACCTATTAAATTTAGATCTGATTTGATTAGTGGAAGCGTCAGAGAGGCAGACAGAAATAGAAAGATAGTAAAGCAATCGAGGCGGGAAGAGAGGAAAGTTGATTAGAAGCAGCTGATATTATAAAGTCAGAAACAGTCAATTACAGAAGACAGTGTCAGCCACATTTCAGTGTCTTATTTACTCGCTTTATTACGCTAAGAAGCAGTCTGACCTTTAAGGTAATATGAGAGAATTACAGGCGAACATCAGTCGCTGCTTATTAAAGCGACGCCTCATAACCTGCCGCCTTCATCTCTCTGCATCACATCTGATAATGTGAGGTTAAAACACCTGACCCGACTACACACAGGTGAACCTCTAATCAAACACTCACTGAGATGATGTCACAAGTCCTGACCAATCACAGGCTGACTGACCAGCAGCTGCCCAGCTTCACATCTTCATTCATTCAGTGTTTCTGCAGACAGATGTCCATCCACAATCACTCCAAATGCCTTAGTAAATGTGTTGGTGCCTCCTGCTGATGAGGATGTTTGTTCAGTAACATGAACTCTCACTGCTGTTTTAAACTTGTCTCCATCCAGCTCTCATCCGGACGCCATGTTTGGTCCAATCACAGCGCCCGCTCGAGTTCAGAGTTTTGATCGAGACAAAAATATCTCGTTTTTACTGAAGGAGCTTGACGCTCTGAGAGACGTCAACAAGAAGGTAAATATATACGCACTACCGTATATACATATGATACACATTACTGTATATACACACTACTGTATAATATATACACACTACTGTGTTTTCTTTACATACATGTTCTTTACATGCATGTTCCTTACATACATGTACTGACTGTGTTTCAGCTGCTGGATCAGCTGGTCCAGAAGGAGAAAGAGCTGCAGAGGAGGGAGGTGGAGGAGGAGATGAGGGAGGAGCAAAGGGAGGCCCAAGACTGGGAGAGACCTGCAGGTGAAGAGAGGAGAGGGAGGAGGAGGTGTATGTTGGAGTTTCTCCTCTGATCGATCTTCTGATCCATCCTGACTTCTTAAATAACAAACACACAGTTTAACTAAAAGAACAGCAGGTTAACCAATGCACACACACAGTATCTGCGCTAATAAAGTGATCTCTGATTGGAGAATGGAAGAGAGAGACAAACATGCAGGCCGAGTCCTTACTGCATCAGGTCTGGCTCGGGTCGGTCTGGTGCGGGTTGGTCTGGCTCGGGTTGGTGTTGTCCTCTCTGTCTTCAGCTGTCCTGTCAGATAAAAGAAAACACAACCTTGAAACTGATGTTTCCTTGTGTCCTCTCCTTTTCTCCTCGCCTCCTCCCCTTGTCTCCTCAGCGGTGTTGGAGGAGGTCTTAGTGGCACAGAAGGTCCGAGATCAGGCTCTGATGTCACGACTCCTGCTGGCCAATGAGGAGAGAGATGAGGCTGTGCTTCGTGCACGCCAACTACAGCAGACCTTGGAGTATGCAACATGCACATGCACACACACACACACACCTTGCTATGGGAGTTCAGTATATAGGGTAGTCCAGGGTTCCTCTCCTCCTCCTCCTCCTCCTCTTCATTATTCACCTTCTCAGTCTCGTTAAGAGCTGTGAAACGAGCTCTCTTCCTCCTCGAGGAGGCTCCAAATAGACCAGAAAAAAATCTAATTACAGATAATACCCCTCCCCCTTCTCCCCTGTCACCCCCCCCAGATGAGAGGGTAATTGATATTGGACGCCTCAATCCTTTTTATGAGGGGCCGAATATGGAGGAGCATGTTCCATCTGTCATCTGATTTCAGACAGAGAGAGGAGGCCTGAAACCGCCTGCGTGTTTCTGGACGATGAAACAATTCATTCACCAGTCATTAATCCATCCATCAATCAATCATTCAGTCAATCATCCATCCATCCATTCATCCATCCTTTTGTCCATAAAACATCAGACAATGGTTTACAGACCCATCACAGTCAGTTCTGTACATATGTATATATTGATGAATCATCTTGTGATTCTCAGATTAAAATGGCGTCTGATTGGACGGATGGTTGCATGTTCCATGTGTTTCGTCTGTTCGTGCAGACAAAGCTCAAATCTGAGTTCATCACTCTAAAATCTAAACGATGAGTTTGTTTGAATTTACAAAGTTTGTCACGTGTGAAGTCTGATCGATGAAGGTTTGATTCTCTCTGGAATGCTCTGATCCGTCAATGGCTGTCGCCTCGGTGTTTCTGCTGAGTGATGTGTGTGTGGGAGCGTTAATGACGGCTGTGGAGCGAGCCGAGCCGAGCCGGGCTGAGCCGGGCTGGATGGGCTGTAAGCAGGGTGTTAGAGGAGCTTTATTGGAGGCGGCTGGTCTTTCATTACCTGCTGTTCCCTGCAGAGCGGAGCCGCCTCGGCCACCTTATTACAGTTTATTACAGAAAAACAGCAGCCGGCTAAATGAAAAGAGCTTCCCAGGAGGAGAGGCAGGAGATCAGCTAGTTACCAGCTCCACGTCCACCATCATGACTGCTGTCAGAGGGAGAAATAAAGTCTTGAACAGCAGAGGAGTCCGCTTGGCCGACGGCCTCGCAGCTTTACACTGATTTTAAAATGATGGAGAGTTTCAGGTGGACTTCAGGGAACGCAGCACAAAATTACTACACAGCTGCTGCAGCCACTCAGGTCATCGAACAGGCTGCTGCAAAGTCCAGCTTTAATTTGGTCAGTGCCGCCAACGCTGGAGAGGGGGCAGGCAGGGCCGGATTAAACCACCGGAGAAATCACCCCATGTTACCCAATTATACATGCAAATATGAACCTAGAGTCAGAAAGAACAAAGCAGAAAGGGTTTGTGTTGAAATGCCTTCAAATGTTTGAATTCAATGAATTCATTCAGTCATAAAAACTCATCTGGGTCATCTGGTTCTGATCTTTTCATGGAGTTTATTCATTGGACAGAAGCACTGATATAAAAAAAAAAAACAAATTTACAGACAGATCCTGGATCTGATGAAGATCACTGAAACTTTGTGTGTTTCTTTTCAGGTTGGAAAAAGTTCAACTCGAGGACTCAGACATGGTAAAAACTCTCAGGTTCATGTTGTGGTTTTAGAGGTCTCTGTGGTTTGTCGATCTGATCAGGTCCCTTCTTATTGGTCAGGACGTTGACGAGCTCCTTCAGCGTGTTTGTGACGCCAACTCAGTACAGGAAGTGGAACAGTTCGGTTCAGTTCTGGTTCAGCGTCTGCAACTGGCAAGGCAGCGAAGAAAAGACATCACTACTCAGGAAATGAAGGCCATAATGGAGGAGAGAGACGGCTCTGTCGCTAAGGTGAGTCTACTTATCTGTCTGTTCATCTGTCTGTCTGTTTGTCTGAGTACAGTCAGTATGGTGGATCATTAATACTCTGACAGGACAATCTTATGAAATGTATTATTTGTTGACTGTTTATTATTTATTGATTATAAGGTCAGATTTCAACGACAACATTAAATTAATTTTTTCCTACAGAAGATCACTTAAGGTTATGGAGCATTATAGATGGTCATGAGGCGTTATAGACGACCACGAAGCGTTATAGACGGCCATGAGGCGTTATAGACAGCCAAAAAGCATTATAGACAGTCATGAAGTGTTATAGACGGCCATAAAGCATTATAGACGAAGAGTTACAGACGTCATTATACGGTCATGGTGGGTCATGGTTGTTCATGGACGGTCATGGTGTTTCATGGACGGTCATGGTTGGTCATGGACGGTCATGGTGGGTCATGGACGGTCATGGTGGGTCATTGACAGTCATGGTGGGTCATTGACAGTCCTGATGGGTCATGGTGGGTCATGGTGGATCATAGACGGTCATGGTGGGCCATGCACGGTGATGCATAGGCATGGTGGGTCATGGACGGTAGGGCTGGGCAATATGGACCAAAAGTCATATCTCAATATTTTTTAGCTGAATGGAGATACTCGATAAATATCGATATTTTTCTGTGGCCAGATAATTTCATACATCTATTATATATGCCCTGTATATTCACATATATGCACCTGAATTTGGCCTACATGCAGCATATATGTGGTATATATATGCATATATGCGCATATATGATGTATATATGCACCATATATGCATATATACATCATATATGCACAGATATTCTGCATATAGGTTCCAAATATGAGCATATATCCTCATATAGGTTCTTTGTGGGTGTGGGTTACAATGAATGATTAAAAATGAGAATGAATTACAATGAATGATGATTACAGTAGCAGTGGAACCTGTGATAGCGATAGAGAGACACAGATGCACAGCAGCAGTAAATCATTAACTAACTATAAACTGTAATGGAGATATGGTAGCAATAATGACAGTAATAATATATGTAGTGGACGTCATGCAGGACCACAGCAGCAGCCACGATCCATGATCCACAGATAAAGTAATTATTGTAGGTGATTTTAATATTCATGTGGACAACCACAATGAGTACTGCATTCATCATTGTCTGAACCACACTCTTGATCTTGTTCTCTCATATGGCATTGAAATTGATCATCTAATAGTCTTTCCACAGAATCCTCTTCTATCTGACCATTTTTTAATAACCTTTGAGTTCATATTACTGGACTATAAGCCTTTTTGCAGAAACTCCTACAGCAGATGTTTATCTGATAGTGCTGTAGCCAAATTTAAGGAAGTGATTCCTTCAGTATTGAATTCAATGCCATGTCTCAATGTAGCAGAGGACTTGTCTCCTGTTACGACCTGATAGGGGTATGAGGCAGTAACATAAAACCAGGTGTAAATGGTAGTGAACAAAAGGTGTTTATTAAATGAAAATTCAAATTATTTTAACAAAAGGAGCTGAGAACTCTAAACAGAGCCTATGCTATCTTGAGTTAAACAAAACGAGAAAGAAAAATCTCACTATCTAAACTAATCTGACAAATAACAAAACACATCAAAAACAGCACCCCTAACCTAATGACTTTAACATAGAACTTCTGCGTGTGCAATCAGTCTTTTAACTAAACTAATCCCTGCCCAGTCCCACGAAGTATAACACAAACCTCCTGTAGCGAGTTAACCACTCTTAACATTTACACTTTCTGAATAACGAGGCGAGCTCACAACCACTATGACCAAAACCAAGCCGCCTCAATTCTCTGGCGGCAGCTGTTTAAATAGTTGTGACGTATGCAATTGGGCCCCTTGATTGGTGGCGGTGCGTCGGGGATGCCGCACCAATCCCGGTCCTTTCGGCTGGGCGCATCCAGGGCCACACCTCCCCAGCGAATGGTCCAGTCACCGCTCGGCAACTGCACACCTGTGTTTGCATAAACAAACAGTACACGTACTAGAGATGCCGGGGCAAAACGGCGGTGGCCGTAACAGTATCTCTGAAAAAGAAGATAATTAAACAGAGGAGGTTAGCACCATGGTATAGCCAGCAGACTCACAACTTAAAGCAAGAGGCATGCAAATCTGAACGTAAATGGCGTACCACTAAGCTGGAAGAATCTCGTTTAGTCTGGCAAGATAATCTTAAAACATACAGGAAGGCTCTCCGTAATGCCAGGACAGCCTATTACTCTTCATTAATAGAGGAAAATAAGAACAACCCCAGGTTTCTCTTCAGCACTGTAGCCAGGCTAACAGAGAGCCGCAGCTCTACTGACCCATCTATTCCTTTAGGTCTGAGTAGTAATGACTTCATGAGCTTCTTTAATGTTAAAATTATAACTATTAGAGACAAAATTCATCACCTCTTGCCCTCAACAGGCACTGATCTGCATTCTGATACAGCAAGTTTGGAAACAGATGTAAAACCTGATATATATTTAGACTGTTTTTCTCCCATCAACCTTCATCAAATAACTTTAATAATTTCTTCATCTAGACCCCATCCCAACCAGGCTGGTCAAGGATGTCTTACCTCTAGTCAGCCCTTCTTTATTGGATATGATTAATCTGTCTTTATTATCAGGATATGTACCACAGTCCTTTAAAGTAGCTGTAATTAAACCTCTTCTTAAAAAGCCCACTCTAGATCCAGAGGTTTTAGCCAATTACAGGCCAATATCAAACCTTCCATTTCTCTCTAAGATACTTGAGAAAGCTGTAGCTAATCAGCTGTGTGACTTTCTCCATAAGAACAGTTTATTTGAGGATTTTCAGTCAGGATTTAGAGTGCATCATAGCACGGAGACCGCACTAGTCAAAGTTACAAATGACCTCCTAATGGCATCAGACAAAGGACTCATCTCTGTACTTGTCCTGTTAGATCTTAGTGCCGCATTTGACACCATTGACCATCAAATTCTTTTACATAGACTGGAGCATCAAGTTGGTATCAAAGGAACCGCCCTAAGCTGGTTTAAGTCATATTTCTTAGATCGATCTCAGTTTGTTCACGTCAATGATGAATCCTCCATGCACACCAAAGTTTGTCATGGAGTCCCACGAGGTTCTGTACTAGGACCACTTCTATTCAGTTTATATATGCTTCCTCTAGGGAACATTATTAGGAATCACTCCATTAATTTTCATTGTTATGCTGATGACACCCAATTATATTTATCGATCAAGCCTGATGAAACCAATCAGTTAACTAAACTCCAAGCATGCCTCAAGGATATAAAAAGCTGGATGACCTACAATTTTCTGATTTTAAATTCAGACAAAACTGAAGTTCCTGTAATTGGACCTAAACACTTCAGAAACTCTCTTTCTAGAGACTTAGTTACTTTAAACGGGATCACCCTGGCCTCCAGCTCCACCATAAAGAATCTTGGAGTTGTTTTTGATCAGGATTTGTCCTTTAATGTCCACATAAAAAAAAAATTCGAGGACTGCATTCTTCCACTTACGTAACATCACCAAATTCAGACGCATCGTGTCTCAAGTGGATGCAGAAAAACTAGTCCATGCATTTGTTACTTCTAGGCTGGACTATTGTAACTCTTTGTTATCAGGCTGCTCCAATAAGTCTCTGAGGACTCTGCAGCTAATTCAGAATGCTGCTGCACGTGTTCTGACAGGAACCAAGATCAGAGATCACATCTCTCCCATTTTGGCTTCCTTGCATTGGCTCTTTGTCTCTCTGTGGCTCTTCCTGAGGTTTCTACCACCTTTAATCCCTGTTTAAGGGTTTTTTGTGGACAAGTTTTTCCTCACTCGAACCGAGGGTCTAAGGACAGAGGGTGTCACTCCCTGTACAGATTGTAAAGCCCTCTGAGGCAAATGTACTTTGGGCTATACAAATAAAATGATTTGTTTTGATTTGATTTGATTATGATTTGATGATTTTGATTAGTTTTTCTGCATTGCTTGAGACATGATGCATCTGATTTTGGCGATGTTACGTAAGTGGAAGAATGCAGTCCTCGAAATTTGTTTTATGTGGACATTAAAGGACAAATCCCGATCAAAAACAACTCCAAGATTCTTTACGGTGGAGCTGGAGGCCAGGGTGATCCCGTCTAAAGTAACTAAGGCTCTAGAAAGGGAGTGTTTAGGTCCAATTACAAGACCTTTATGCTTGGAGTTTAGTTAACTGATTGGTTTCATCAGGCTTGATCGATAAATATAATTCGGTGTCGTCGGCATAACAATGAAAATGAATGGTGATTCCTAATAATGATTTCTAGAGGAAGCATATATAAACTGAATAGAAGTGGTTCTAGTACAGAACCTTGTGTGACAAACTTTGGTATCCACGGAGGATTCATCATTGCCGTAAACAAACTGAGATTGATCGAAGAATTGAAGAAATACGACTTCATGGTCATGGTGGGTCACAGAGGTTATCAGGGTTACAGAGACCCAAATCTCAAAGGTTTACGTTTTGAATGTGAAGAACAGTTTTTGAACAGTGAGGAGACAAATATTGATCGAGCTGACGAAGCTGATGTTTGCTGAACACTGTTTACTAACCTGTCTGCTCGGGTGTGTGTGTTTGAATGTAATGTATTTGCTTTTGGAGACGGAGGAGCTGCTGATGTTCTCTCACCTGGATGACATCATGACACAAACTTGATAAATATGACACACACCTTCATTGTCTGAATGACTAATCAGACCAACAAACATATGAATGGACATTAGACCAGAGGACATCTGGACTTTGTTCTGATGAGTTGTTCTGATGAGTCTGACAGTCCTGGTTCAGACCACCGTGTCTTTGTGAACAGATGGTATCTTCATGTGTGGTTCCCACCCTGAAGCACAGAGGAGGTGCGATGGTGATATACTGAACCAACATTTTCACCATCATCGTCCACGTTAAACTGAAAGTTTATTCTGACTTTAAGATCATTTCATATAAACTTTAAACGATTTGCTGTTTTAATGTTCTGAGGGGTTATTTTCCTTCGTCCGCCTTCGTCTTCAGATTTTTGATAAAATCAGTCAATAATCAATAAATGAAGAATTCAAAGTTTGAAGAACAAATTTTCGTCTTCCTGTCACTCCTCTGATTATTATCGAGTTCACTTCACACAGTTTATTACCAAAACCTGCAGAGTCCTGGATTTATTACCCACAATTCATCTGGATTCATATACCACTCTCTGTGGGAGGATGGGGGGAGGGAGGGGGGGTAGATATGAAAAAAGATGAGAAGTCTGACTGATGGGGGGGGGCTCAGAAGCTCCGCCTCCGCCTGATAGATCAGAAACTTTCATCTGTTCCCTCACTGTGAATGACTTCTGTCACCATGGTAACTGACCTGCACTGGAAACCGTGGCAACAGTCTCCATGGGACCAGAGGAGGGAAGGGCGAGGGAGCAGGGTAAACAACAGGAAGTGGTACTTTTAAACAGGAAGTGGAAGTACGGCTTCATCTACACATGCAGGATGAGGGACAGAGAGAGCGTGGTATTTATACTTATAGAGAAGTGGTACTGATAGAGGTGAAGCGGTGTATATCTATAGAGATGAAGTGGTACTCGTAGAGGTGAAGTGGTATATATAGAGATGAAGTGGTACTCATAGAGGTGAAGTGGTGTGTATATATAGAGGTGAAGCAGTACTTGTAGAGGTGAAGTGGTACTCGTAGAGGTGAAGTGGTGTATATAGAGACGAAGTGGTACTCGTAGAGATGAAGTGGTGTGTATATATAGAGATGAAGCAGTACTCATAAAGGGTAAGTGGTGTGTATATATACAGGTGAAGCGGTACTTGTAGAGGTGAAGTGGTATATATAGAGATGAAGCGGTACTTGTAGAGGTGAAGTGGTATATATAGAGATGAAGCAGTACTCATAGGGGTGAAGTGGTATATATAGAGATGAAGCGGTACTTGTAGAGGTGAAGTGGTGTATATAGAGATGAAGCGGTACTTGTAGAGGTGAAGTGGTATATATAGAGATGAAGCGGTACTCAGAGGTGAAGTGGTATATATAGAGATGAAGCGGTACTTGTAGAGGTGAAGTGGTGTATATATAGAGATGAAGCGGTACTCAGAGGTGAAGTGGTGTGTATATATAGAGATGAAGCGGTACTCAGAGGTGAAGTGGTGTGTATATATAGAGATGAAGCGGTACTTGTAGAGGTGAAGTGGTGTGTATATATAGAGATGAAGCGGTACTCAGAGGTGAAGTGGTGTATATATAGAGATGAAGCGGTACTCTTATGCAGTAAACATTTAAACGTCTTTTTCAACACACCTCCATCTTTACTTCTCTTGGCTCCACCCCCTCCGCCTCACACCTTAACACCACCCTCTTGACCCCCCCCCGCCCCCGTTGTTGCCATAACACCCTGCCCGCCTCCATTAACCTCACAAACTCACTTCAGTATGAGCCTACTGCCACTAACCCTCGCCAATATCACCGCTCCGCCATCTTTTAACACCCCGCCCCTTTGCGTTAACACCACCCCTCCATGGTAACACCTTAATCCCGCCCTCGCTCCACTGCCGTGGTGTGCTGAAATATGTTTCAAATGCCGCTGTAATCCTCGGAGGAGAAGAAGAAGAGAGAGAACACTCCATGTTGGAGGATTCCTCTCCTCCCCCACCGCTCACCAATCCCTCGCTCCCTCTCCTCATCTCTCAGGGATTATCTCCCCGCTGCAGCCGGGACTTCTGGGAAATATTAGAAAAGTGGGGGTGCGTCTCCCTGAGCGCGCTCAGTCTGTCTCTACCTGTCTGTCTCTACCTGTCTGTCTACCTGTCTCTATCTTGCTTTTCTTAAATATTTTGAGTGTTTGAGTTCATCTTACTGTGAATGGAAGCAAACGTCTCTTTAGATTGTAATGATCATAATGATTAATAATTAATGATGATGATGAGGATGATGATGAGGAGGAGGAGGACTCAGATATCAGACGTGATTCATTGATCTCTGTTCATGTTGAGTGATCCTGTTGATAATTAGCTGATCAGATGAATTAATCCAGATTGTCTTTCCACAGTGTAAACGACTGGAACAGGAAGTGATTCAGGAGAGAGAGCAGAGGGCGAGCAAGGTAAACAAACACTCTCTCTCTTTGGTGATGATGGGATGTCTGCTCTGTCGTCATGACGACGTGCCATAGAGACGGCAGCTTGTTTGCCAACAACTTGTTATTCAAACTGTGTGTGTGTGTGTGTAAATGAGTGTTCTCACAAGTATAGAAAGACAAATGTGAATGAAAGAGTTTGTGTTAAACGTTGGTAAACTCCAGTTTAAACAGGTTCATTGATACATTGATTGACAGGTTGATTGGTGTACAGTTACATCAATCATTGATGATGTTTGGACAGATTTATGTTCTTCATTTTGTTATCAACAGATCTGATAGATTCCTGTATTTGTTGTCGTTGACTGAAGATAATCAATGACTGATAGATTGTAGTTGCGATCAGATCTTTGGTAGAATCTGGAGTTTTCTCTTCGTCCTCCTGCGGCTCCGTCTGTTGATTAAATTTTGTTATTAATGTAGCGCTCACTCTTTTTCTGCATCAAGTCTGTTAATTAGTCTGAGAGCTCCGCGGGGATTAGAGCCAGAAACACCAACAGCTGCTGTTCAATGAGCCAACAGACTGTGAGAGAACACTGAGACCACACACCAGGACTAAACCAAGACTAAACCAAGTCTAAACCAGAGCTTTAAACCAGGACTAAACCAAGTCTAAACCAGAGCTTTAAACCAGGACTAAACCAAGACTAAACCAGAGCTTTAAACCAGGACTAAACCTGAGCTTTAAACCAGGACTAAACCAGAGCTTTAAACCAGGACTAAACCAAGACTAAACCAAGTCTAAACCAGAGCTTTAAACCAGGACTAAACCGGAGCTTTAAACCCAGACTAAACCAAGACTAAACCAGAGCTTTAAACCAGGACTAAACCTGAGCTTTAAACCAGGACTAAACCAGAGCTTTAAACCAGGACTAAACCAAGACTAAACCAAGTCTAAACCAGAGCTTTAAACCAGGACTAAACCGGAGCTTTAAACCCAGACTAAACCAAGACTAAACCAGAGCTTTAAACCAGGACTAAACCCAAGTCTAAACCAGAACTTTAAACCAGGACCAAAACCACAGCTTTAACCAGGACTAAGCCAGAGCTTTAAACCAGGACTAAACCAAGTCTAAATTAAAGCTGCAAGCAGCATTGGACGGGCCTCGCACCTTCCGCGCCCGTCGGGGAGGGTCAACGCATGAGGGGGCACCAGGTGGAAAACACACAAACCTTGAAGCCTTGAGTACTTTGTTCAATTGACCACACACATTACTTAAGAACTGGGTGAAATGGTCAAATGTGGCCCGGAGGCGCCACATACACCCGTTTCATCAAAATTCATAATTTTGATAACTTTTACTCAAGAGTCTGTCCAGAACACACCTACCAAGTTTGAAGTCAATTGGGATAAAATCCTAGGAGGTTACGTTCAATAGGACCCCTTCTCAGCCAGCCATAACGTAAGTGTGATTTCATTCTTAAATATCTAAGCTTCCTGTTGATTTTAGCCCATTGCTCCAAGAGACTTTTTGTAGTCTACGCTTGATCTACAATTCCTCTAAGTTTCATAATTCTGTGTCCAAAACTGTAATGAGGCTGCCTCAAAAGAAAAGTTCAAGGGGCATATAGAACGATTACAGCACCCTAATTATTTATGTAGCCGAAATTTATAACATGGGTCTTAATAACCACAAGAAGTTTCAGACAGCTTGGAGAAAGTATATGAAAGCCCAACACTTTTGCCTTAAAAACCAGCCAAAAAGTCAATGGAGTTCGCATTCTGGATCAAAGCGTGAAATTTGATGGATCGCCACGCCCCGTTTCCTCAAAATTCATAATTTTGATAACTTTTAATCAGAAGTCTCTATGGACAGACCTACCAGGATTTGAAATCCAATTGGATAAAATCCCCCTGAGGAGTTAAGTTCAAATAGGAACCCTTCTCAAGGAAGCCTGCAACACCAAAAAAGCTGATTTTCATTCTTAAATATCTCACTTCCTGTTAATTTTAGCCCATTGCTCCAAGAGACTTTTTTGTAGGTCTTCCCTTGATCTACAATTCCTCTCAGTTCATAATTCTGTGTGTCCAAAACTGTGTGAGGCTGCCTCGAAAAAGTTCAAGGGGGCGCTATAGAGCGATTTTGCCCCGCCCTAATTGTAATTATGTAGCCAATTTTGCATAACATTGGTTTTAATAACCACAAGAAGTTTCAGACAGCTCTAAGAAAGTATATGAAAGCCCAACAGTTTTGCCTTAAAAACCAGCCAAAAAGTCAATGGAGTTCGCATTCTGTATCAAAGGCTCAAATTTGATGGATCGCCACGCCCACACCGTTTCATCAAAATTCATAATTTTGATAACTTTTACTCAGGAAGTCTATATGAACAGACCTACCAAGTTTGAAGTCAATTGGATGAAATCCTAGGAGGTTAGTTCAAATGGGATTACTCTCAACCAGCCACTTGCGCGCCAAAATGGTGATTTCGTTCTTATATCTCGCTTCCTGTTGATTTTATTATTACTCCAAGAGACTTTTGTAGAGTCTTCCAGCAGTCTACAAGTCGGCTAAGTTTCATAGCTGTGTCCAAAACTGTGGCGGGGCTGCCTCAAAGAAAAGTTCAAGGGGCGCTATGGGGCGATTTTGCCCCGCCCTAATTAATTATGCAGCCGATTTTGCATAACGACTTGGTCTTAATAACCACAAGAAGTTTCAGACAGCTCTGAGAAAGTATATGAAAGCCCAACACTTTTGCCTGAAAATCAGCCAAAAAGTCAATGGAGTTCCAGATTTTATCGAAAAAATCGGCACTGTTGACTTTTGACCAGACGCCACAGCCACGCCCTCTGATGAAAAGTTGAAATTCTTTCTCAAATGTCCAAAACCAAGGCCCCTTGACAACATCCACCTGAACAGCGTGGATATACTCAAAAAACTTTGGAAAGCTATCGTCAAATAAAATGGACACTTCCTGTCGCCAACAGGTGGCGCTGTGAAAATCACCAAATGTTGTCATGGAAATGTGTTCTAGGCCAGGCTGCCATTATATATCAGAGGTTTGTGGAAGATTGGAGTATTTTGGCAAAGTTATGTACGTGGAAATTTCATGAAAACACATGTGATTTCGTGGCCGCCCCTACACACAGTAAATCAAAACTCACGATTTTGATAATTTTTCATGTCGAGGCCTTAAGAACACATAAGTTTCAAACAGATAGGATGAAAGCCCTAGGAGAGTTCGTTCCAAATCGACCCTGGAAATGACCCCAAAAGCAACCGCGCTTTGAAACAAAATGGGCCTTCCCGTCACGCTTCACTGTAGCCCCAGGTCACCAAGAGAGACTTTTGTGTGTCTCGGTATGTTACATACTCCTTCAAATTTCGTACACGTATGGAACCGTCTCGAGGGCCCCTCCAGAAACATAAACCTAGGTGGCGCTGTAGAGCCATTTTTGTACGCCCATCACGCGAGACCCCAAAATACGTAATTTCGCCTGACTTTGGGACGACAAATTTTAAGTGAGTTTAGTGTTAGGCCGTCTAAGCGATTTACTTTGGGAAGAAAAAGAAAAATAAAAATAATAATAAAAAAAATAACATTGAAATACAATAGGGCTTACGCACAGCACAGCGTGCTCGGGCCCTAACCAGAACTTTAAACCAGGACTAAACCACAGCTTTAAACCAGGACTAAACCAGAGCTTTAAACCAAGGACTAAACCAAAGTCTAAACCAGAGCTTTAAACCAGGACTAAACCAGAGCTTTAAACCAGGACTAAACCAGAACTAAACCAAGACTAAATCAAGTCTAAACCAGAGCTTTAAACCAAGACTAAACCAGGACTGTCCAATCTTTCTCAGTCTGGAGACAAATCACAGCAAACTGACTTAACAAGATGACAGGTTAAATTTATTAAATCCATCAAGAGAATAACGTCAGGAAGTCTGAAATGACAGGAAGTGATGTCAGGAGTCTAAAGTGTGATTCGTGCTGCTTCCTGATCAAACGCATCAAACTTCAATCAGCTGACGGGGGGCTGATTCACCACCAACTGCTCCTTTAACTCCTCATGATAAAGGTCAGAACAGGCCTCAACCTCCTCCCTCCTCACCCCTCTGTCCTCCTGTCCTCCTCACCCCTCTGTCCTCCTGTCCCCTCTTCACCCCTCTGTCCTCCTCTCCCCTCTTCACCCCTCTGTCCTCCTCTCCCCTCTTCACCCCTCTGTCCTCCTCTCCCTCTTCACCCCTCTGTCCTGTCCCCTCTTCACCTGTCCTCCTCTCCTCTTCACCCCTCTGTCCTCTGTCCCCTCTTCACCCCTCTGTCCTCCTCTCCCCTCTTACCCACCCCTCTGTCCTCTCTCCTCCTCTGCCCACTCTGTCCTCCTCTCCCCTCTTCTCATCTCATCCTCCTCTCCCCTCCTCACACCTGTCCTCCTCTCCCCTCTTCACCCCTCTGTCCTCCTCTCCACTTCATCCCTCTGTCCTCTCTGTCCTCTTCACCCCTTTTACTCCCTCTCCCTCTTCCTCCCTCTGTCTCTCCTCTCCCCTCTTCATCCATCTGTCCTCCTCTGTCCTCCTCACCCCTCTGTCCTCCTGTCCTCCTCACCCCTCTGTCCTCCTGTCCCCTCTTTATCCCTCTGTCCTCCTCTCCCCTCTTCACCTCTGTCCTCTCCCCTCTTCTCCTCTGTCCTCCTCTCCCTCTCCATCCCTCTGTCCTCCTCTGCCCCTCTGTCCTCCTGTCCTCCTCACCCCTCTGTCCTCCTGTCCCCTCTTTATCCCTCTGTCCTCTCTCCCTCTTCACACTGTGTACTCCTGTCCTCCTCACCCCTCTGTCCTCCTGTCCTCCTGCCCCTCTGTCCTCCTGTCCTCTTTATCCCTCTGTCTCCTCTCCCCTCTTCATCCCTCCTGTCCTCCTCTCCTCTACTTCATCCCTCTGTCCTCCTCTCTCCCCTCTTACCCCTCTGTCCTCCTCTCCCCTCTTCATCCCTCTCCCCTCTTCACCCCTCTGTCCTCCTCTGTCCTCCTCTCCCCTCTTCACCCCTCTGTCCTCCTCTCCCCTCTTCATCCCTCTGTCACTCCTCTCCCCTCTTCACCTGTCCTCCTCACCACTCTGTCCTCCTCTCTCACCCTCTTCATCTCTCTGTCCTCCTCTGTCTTCCTCTGTCCTCCTCTCCCCTCTTCATCCCTCCTGCCATGCTCTCCCTCTTCACCTCTGTCCTCTCCACCACTCTGTCCTCCTCTCCTCTTCATCTCTCTGTCTCCTCTGTCTTCCTCTGTCCTCCTCACTCCTCTTCATCCTTCTGTCCTACTCACTCCTCTTCATCCCTCTGTTTTCCTCTGTCTTCCTCTGTCCTCCTCTTCTCTCTTGCCCTCCTGTCCTCCTCTCCCCTCTTCATCTCTGTCTCTTCTGTCTTCCTCTGTCCTCCTCACCCCTCTGTCTTCCTCTGTCCTCCTCTCCCCTCTTCATCCCTCTGTCCTCCTCTCCCCTCTTCACCCCTCTGTCCTCCTCACCACTCTGTCCTCCTCTCCCCTCTTCATCTCTCTGTCCTCCTCTGTCTTCCTCTGTCCTCCTCCTCCTACTTCATCCTTCTGTCCTCCTCCTCTTCATCCTCTGTTTTCCTCTGTCTTCCTCTGTCCTCCTCTTCTCTCTTTACCCTCTGTCCTCACCCCTCTTCATCCCTCTGTCTCTTCTGTCTTCCTCTGTCCTCCTCACCTCTGTCCTCTCTTCTGTCCTCCTCCCTCTGCCTTCCCACTCGTCCTGTTAGCAGTTGCAGGCGGGTTAGTTTAGTTACCTCCTCCTCCCCATCACTCCTCCTTCGGTGACCTTCCTGCGTCATGTTAAAAAGGTCGGCCAGAAGCGCCCGCTCGTGTTTCCCTGATCTCCTCATTTGGGCGGTTCTGATTAATAAGTCGTCGGTTCTTTTAGGCGGCTTTCGTCGGCCCGGCTGGAGAGAGGCCATATTGACTCTCCCGGGTTCAGGTTCTTTTCATGTCTCACTTTAATTAGCCATGAGAAGGAGGAGGAAAAGAGGAGGAGGAGGAGGAGGAGGGAGAGGAAGAGCCGAAGGGAGGAGGAAGAGAGGAGGAGGAGAGAGGAGGAGAGGAGGAGGAAGGAGAGGGGAGGAGGAGCAGAGAGGAGGAGGAAGAGAGGAGGAGGTCAAGGATCATGTCTGTAATCCCTGCTGGAGTTCACCGTCCTGTCACTGTCGGGCCGCAGGTTCCAATCCCTGCAGCAGGAGATGCACACATATATATATATCATAAATATCATACTGCTATATCATGTGCTGTGTTTTGGAGAGTTTTCAAGTATTGCACATGATTGGACAGGTATCGTTATTGAAGCGATGAATTAATAATTAGCCAGCCTGGTGATGCATCGAAATGTTCCCACTAGCCCTGTGGACCTGAGTGCTCATGTGTGATGTGTGGCGAGTGAGCGAGGAGCTGAACATTAAATCCTCGTTATGATGCGTGACACTCGATGGTTAATTAGTCGATTAGTTAATGAATCCTTTATTGAAACAGACCAGAGTAAGACCAGACCAAGACAGTAGACCAGACTAAGACCAGAGTAAGACAGTCTACATCGTGTGTTCTGCTGTGGATTTAAATGAGCTGACTCTCAGAAGGTAAATGTGATTGACAGGTGTGTTTTGTCCAATCAGGAGAACCTGCTAAGCCTTCAGAGAGAGAGAAGCGGAGCTATGGAGGACAAGCAGTGGCTGGAGGCGGATCTACAGGTGCTACAAGCCAATCACAGGTAAGACTTTTTGAAAGCGCAGAAGCCTCAGCTCAAATCACTCGTCATTACGGCGCCCTGAAAGCCAATCAGAGCAGAGAACCAATCAATACATCAGGAAGCACCTCACACACACACACTACATGGTGCTTCTTTCGGGCTGTGCCTGGCGGGTTGTGACCCTGACGTGCTGTCATTATCGCCAGCAGGTCAAGGTTAAAGTGGCGTCGTTCAGCGGCTCTGACATCATTGTCATGTTTCATAAACTCACTTTGTTTGTTTGTGTCAGAGAGAACAAACCCGATCAGACTTCACCAAAGCATGACGCGGTGTGAAGACAAGATTTAAATCTGGACTAATGGTGCTGTTTGTCCTAGCGGTCTGAACTGTGAGGCGTCATTTTCATCATCAGGATTGATGCTGGGCGCCTGCAGAGGAGGCAGGAGGATCAGCCAGCGGGCGCTTTTAGATTTTAGATTCATTTCAGAGTTTTTTGGAAAAATACAAGCGAATTCTCCTGTTGATGTTTGTGAAGCTTGTTTGATTTCACTTAGAAAACATTGTTATAGCGTTGTTTAAATGTTGTTAATGTTGCAGTCTCTCTGGCGCTTCAGTCTTTGAACTCATTCTAAGTTAAAACTCCAGGAAGACCCAAGTCAGTCTGGACTGATCCAGAATCTGACAAGTATCCATGAAACCTGTCATCGCAAGTGAAAAAACAAATAAGAGTGGACCATGGCTGACCCGTCTGCTCTGTTTACTTTTAATTAACACTGAATGATGATTAAGCGATCAAGGTCAGCTGATCTCCGCGATCAGATCAGGTTTTGGGGCATGTCCATACCTGATGGTGTGTCGAGTTCTGGTGAACAGGTCGATGTCTGGTGAAGCAGTTCCTGGATGATATGGCGTCCTCAAATCACAAACGTTGAGACCAGTGAGAGACCAGCTGTTTCCTCCAGCGTATGACTGCACTTTATTTAAACATCAGCCTCTACATTGCATAAGCGTTAGCTGTGGCTCCAAAGGTTCTGCTTGTGAGCTGAAGGACTACAAATATGTCCGCATATCCCGGGTCGTACCTGAACAATGCAGTAATGGTTGTCCAGCTGTTTCATTTCACTCAACCCAAAAACTCCTCCTCGTCTCCCTCTCTCGCTCTCATGACCTCCTCATCCACCCTCCTTCGCCCGGTGGCGATGTCTCGGCCACCCTCGGGCCCGCCCCTGCTGGTCCAGGTGCAGCAGCTGTCAAAGGAAGCTGGGCGTGGAGCGGGCTTCAGCACTGTCGGGAGGCGGGCGAGGAGAGCCAGCGAGAGAGTCACTTGGGGTGAGACTTGTACCACACCTATTACCCATTATGTTTCTGTCTGTCAATTGTCCTCTGGATCAATAAAAATTATTCAAAGTAAAACCACAACTCCAACTGCTGACACCAAGTTACTGGCGAGCAGCTGATGAGCCATTGACATTGATGAGTCAGCTTTAGGACTGAGCATGGAGCATCAGGATGGTTTCTTCTCATGATCACATCATTTTTTCCACGCAGTCGTCATGAATAACACCAATATCTCAATAACAGCTGAGGCCGAAGATGACCATCAATCAGAGATCAGACAGTCAAACAGCTGACAGAAAGTTAGAAAGGCCAGTGTGTGTGTGTGTGTGTGTGTGTCATGTGTATGTTTGTGTGTAGACTAACATGTGCAGAGCTTGTTGGTATGTATCAAAGGTCACTTGATGTATGTACACACACACACACACACACAATGCTGTCTCTGATGTCTGATTGGCTGATGAACTTCTAGTTTAAGGAGTTCTTAGTGACACACTGTAGGCATCATCAGAGTGTCACCTGGACAAGGTTCAGTTTTTTTGTAATCATCTGTCATCAGACTCACCTGACAGACAGGTAGAAGAGTTCTGATGGACCTGAATGTTCGGGCAGAGACCAGAGAGAGACCAGAGAGAGAGACAGAGAGAGAGAGACAGAGAGAGAGAGAGATCAGAGAGGAACAGAGAGAGAGACAGAGAAGACCAGAAGACAGAGAGACAGAGAGAGACAGAGAGAGAGAGACCAGAGAGAGAGACAGAGAGAGGGGGAGCAGAGAGAGGGCCGAGAGAAGAGAGAGAGACAGAGAGAGACAGAGAGAGACCCAGAGAGAGACCAGAGAGACAGAGAGAGAGAGAGACTGAGAGAGACCAGAGAAGAGAGACCAGAGAGAGAGAGAGACCAGAGAGACCAGAGAGAGAGACAGAGAAGAGAGACCAGAGAGAGACCAGAGGAGAGAAACAAGAAGACAGAGAAGAGACCAGAGGGAGAAACAGAAGAGAGACAGAGAGAGACAGAAGACCTCAAGTGAGAGACAGAGAGAACCAGAGAGAAGCAGAGAGACCAGAGAGAGAGAAGACCAAGAGAGACCAGAGAGAGAGACCAGAGAGAGACAGAGAGGGAGAGACAGAGAGAACCAGAGGAGATGAGATAGAAGAGAGAAAGAAAGAGAGATGAGAGAGGGCCAGAGAGAGACCAGAGAGGGCAGGGGAGAAGCAGAGAGGGCCAGAGAGGCCTCCAGGGAGGGCAGAGGACCAGAGAGAAACAGAGACCAGAGAGACCGGAGAGGGCCAGAGAGACCAGAGGGCCTCAGGAGAGACCAGAGAAGACCAGGGAGAAACAGAGAGAGAGACCAGAGAGAGACCAGAGAGAGACCAGAGGGAGAGAGCAGAGAGACCAGAGAGAGACCTCAGAGAGAGACCAGAGGAGAAACAGAGAGAGACCAGAGAGAGAGACCAGAGAGACCTCAGAGAGAGAGACCAGAGAGAGACCAGAGGGAAGAAACCGAGAGAGACCGAGGGGCCTCAGAGAGACCAGAGAGAGACCAGAAGGGAGAAACAGAGAGACCAGAGAGAGAGACCAGAGAGAGACCTCAGAGAGAGAGACCAGAGAGACCTCAGAGAGAGACCAGAGAGAGACCAGAGGGAAGCAGAGAGAGACCAGAGAGAGAGACCAGAGAGAGAAACAGAGGGACAGAGAGACCAGAGGGCCACCAGAGAGGGAGCAGTGGCGGGGCAGGACATCCTCAGAAACCCCATTTGGCAACCATCAGAGAGTTTTAGATGTGTTCAAAGACTGGTTTAAGCGTGTGGGACTTTAGAATTTAGTGTGATGATTCATATTCAGCGGTGTAGGCGATCGAAAAATTAATCCTTCAGATTTCGACTCAGGATGGTGCTCGTTAACGAATAACGTGACTTCTTCTGCTGCTGCTTCTCATCTCATCAGTGTGAAGATGAAGGGATGAGATTCATGATGAAAACAGCTTAAGTCATCCGCCTGCGTCTGCACCGTCCTCCTGGGCTCCAAACCAGCAACTCTAATTTGGCTGCCAGCAGAGGAGGCGGCAGAGAGCCTCCCAGGATTTGTGAACAGAGGAGAGAATATTTACTCTGTGGAGGAGGAGGTGATCGGAAATGTACTGGAAATGTACTGCGTACTGAGGCGCACAAGGTAGTCTGTACAGACAGAGAGACAGTCTTCATGTTTTAAGTCCCTGTCGTTCTCCTTTGTGTCCTCAGGTTGGAGCGTGCCCAATAGAGAGTTTTGAGGAAGAAAGGAAGTCGGGACAGGAAGTCTCCGAGCCGTCATCTGACCTCTGTTTGATTTGATTTTTTGATGATGTAACGATCCACAGCTCTGTGACTCTATGACATGTTGATGATGTCATCAGCTGAAATTTGATTGTTTGTACTTTAATCATGTTTTTGTTTGGATTTCTGCTTGTAATTTGGTCTCAGCTCAAAATAAAATGTGATTAATAAAAAAATCATCTCTAAATCTGTGTGTGTTTTTTGCGTTTTTGATTAACACGTTAAGAGCGTTTCTTGTTTTTAATGGTAGTCACTCATCTTCTCCTTCCTCTTCCTCTTCTTTCTCCTCCTTTCCTTCCTCCTCCTCCTCCTCCTCCTTCTCTAATTGAAGATCAGTCTTTTGGTTCTTCTGTTGATTTAAGGTTTTCTTTTTTAAATTCTCTTTTAAACTGGAAACTAGTTTCAAATTAATTTTCGGATCATGATGACAAATGACGCTCTGACTTCATGTTCTCTAAAAACTTCAAATTAAATTGAACTTTAACAACTTTCAACAGCTCAAACACAATGCCTTAACGTTGAAGCTTCATTTGGTTTCAGCTCGGAAACAAAACACCGTCCAGACTGATGAAAATGAGTTCAGCCGCTTCATCGTCACAGGAACAGTGAGAGTAAGCTGTCATTTGAAAGTCCTAATTAAAATCTGATTAAAATCGCAATTTTGAGTCTTAAGTTTTACGATGTTTCGAGCATTGTGAATAAAAAGAAAAACAAACAAAAAAATAAGGAATTAGCTAAATATAGAAAATAATTATAATAATAACATAAACACCATCTGAGGCAGCTCTACAAGAAAGATGATTTATGGAGAGGAAAGAAAAGTTCAGTCTTTTTAGTATCAGGTTTGGTGGAGAGAATCCTGCAGGTGCCTCCCAGAGGAAGGAGGCCAGACAAGCCCCGCGTGGTCTGGACTGCTCAATGGGCTGATGATGGACCTTCAGTCTCTACAGGCTTCTTGACAGGGTCCAAAGTGTTAGAAGTGGTCACTGCAGAGGTCCTCAGAGATATGGACATCTGTTTCCTGGCCTTGCTGGCCCCACCCATGAGTTCCTGCTCCGCCCACAGACTTATGATGGGCATTCTGATGACATCACAGATTTTTAAGTTTGATAAACAATGCATCCTTTTTGGTGCCCAGCATGAACTTCTTCAGCAGATTGAGCTACAGCTGCGTCTGTTAGGTCGGACCACCGCGGGCCAGCCTTCCCTCTACCGTCCATCAGACCATGCCAGTCCTTGGACCTCTTTTTGATTGGTACACAGCCACTGCAAGATGTTCTGACCCGGCTGTCTGTCCATCAGAGTTTGGTTCTGGTCCTGGCAGCTCCAGTTTTCTTTTTCTAAGACTGACTGTGAGGACAAACCGCACTGCTGATAGACCCACCTGAGTGTGTCACAGGTGACGGACATATTGAAGTCATTAGCGTAAACTCCAGTGTATATTAATATAACTAGACAGATGTTCTTTTATGTTCTTTAAATATTTCTTTATATGTTTGATGAACATTCATTTAATCTTAATCTGCACATTAATATTAATTCATATTAATAAAATGAAATTGTAATTAAAATAAATTAGAACACTGCAGTGAAATAAACTACTCAGTGCAGTACTCGTACTCAGAGTACTTCTGGTATTTGTGAGTGTTTGACTGAACAAACTATGAAGCTTGCTTAAAGAGTCACTTTATATTCACACACACATTAAACACACACTCTCTGCTCTGCATACTAACACTGTCCAAACATGAGGAGGAGCTCACTGATTGGTCGACCTGTGCTGCAGCCCACACACACACAAACAACAAGCGAACAAAGAGTGCATCAGTCCAAAATAAGGCATTGAGTTCTTTCACATTGATTACATGATACTTCAGCTGTCAGACAAACCTGAGGGGCACAAACCAACCCAGGTGGACAGGTTCAAACTTCTTAATGATGACCTCGACGAGGCCGTGACAAGTAAAGACGTCAAATATTTGATGAGTCAGTTCACAGCTCAACTCAGCAACTAATAAATATTTAAATGTGTAGATAAATATGAGAATAGATATTTAAACCAATATTTAAATATGTGAATTTACATATTTAAAGTTTTATTTTAATATTTAAATAATTGTAATATTTTAAAATCTCAGCATTAAATTATTTGTATGAGTATGGCGGTAAGCGAAAAGAAAATGAAGATATAATCTGAATGTGTGTGTGTGTGTGTGTGTGTGTGGCCATTGATGTGTGTGTGTGTGTGTGTGTGGCGCTGTCACTGACTGGATTTGCTATGGTGATTCGCGGACCACTCGTGGTCGACTTGGGTGTCTGGTTTAATCCTGCAGCCGTTAATCTGCTGAAAGACCAATGCCACCTGTGTAGTGTGTGTGAATGTGTGTGTGAGTGTGTGTGGATGTGTGTGTGTGTGTGTGTGTGTGTGAAACTGTGAGTGTGCGTGGATGTGTTTGTAACAGTGTGTGTGTGTGGGGTGGGGGTGAGAGTGTTTGATAATGATGTTATGAAGAACCAATCAGATTATTTAAATATAAACTAACAAATATATAGGTCTTTCATGGTCTCTGGTGGTCTGTGGTGGTCTTTCATGGTCTGTGCAGGTCTGTAGTGGTCTGTGGTGGTCTATGGTGGTCTGTGTGGACTATAGGTCTGTAGTGGTCTGTGGTAGTCCGTGGTGGTCTGTGATGGTCTTTCACTTGGTCTATGATGGTGCTGTGGTCTGTGGTGGTCTTTCATGGTCTGTGGAAGTCTGTGATGGACTGTGCGGGTCTGGTGGTGTAGCAGAGTCTGTGATGGTCTGTGGTGGTCTGTGGAGGTTTGTGCAGGTCTGTGGTGATCTTTCATGGTCTGCGCAGGTCTGTGGAGGTCTGTGGAGGTCTGTGGAAGTCTTTTATGGTCTGTGCAGGTCTGCTGGTGGTCTGTGGAGGTCTGTGGAAGTCTGGAGATCTGTGCAGGTCTGTGGTGGTCTTTCATGGTCTGTGGAGTCTGTGATGGTCTGTACAGTCTGTGATGATCTCAAGCCAAGAGTGTGTGATGGTTTGTGGAGGAGACCTTTAAAGGTGGTTTGATGGTCTTCCAGGTGGTCTTTGGTGGTCTGGTGAGTACGTGGAGGTCTGTGGCGGTCTTTGGTGGTCTGTAGAGGTCTGTGGTGGTCTTTGGTGGCCTTTGGTGGTCTGTGGAGGTCTGTGGCGGTCTTTGGTGGTCTGTGGAAGTCTGTGGTGGTCTTTGGTGGCCTTTGGTGGTCTGTGGAGGTCTGTAATTGTTGTTATTAACAGTGATGATGACATCATCAGCTCTATGTCAAAGTCTGTCAGCTGATTTAAAGCTGATTTGATTAGTCAACAACTGTGACATAAGCTGCCAAAATTTTACCTGGCTTCATGGCCACTCAAAGTCACATGACCCTCAAAAAACTCTAATAAACTTCCTCTGTATCATTTTAATGATTCCTCTTCATCTTCTTCATCTCCCTCCTTCTCCTCCTTCTCTTTCCTACTTCTCTTCCTCTCTGATCCTCTCCTTCTTCTTCTTCATTCTTCTTCTCTCTTCTTCCTTCTCCCTCCTTCTCCTCTTCTCCTCCTCCTTCTTCTCCTCAGGGGATTTCTTTGCTCTTTTCGTTGCTCGGGCACAATTGTGTTATTGGAGATAATTAATTCAATCCCCATCAAAAGGCATTAGTGGCCCCGGGGCCCCTGTTCGAAGCTTTCTAGTGGAGGGAATGAAAGACAAGGGGAAGAAAGAGGCGGAGGACCGCCGTATTGTGGACGTCATTTTCCTCCATACGGAGCAAGCAGAGAGAAAAGAGGCCGAGGCTTTGCTCAAATGATGCTGGGGGCCCCGTGGCCCCCGGAGGGCCCTGACTCTCCACCCCGTCGAGGAACACATATGGCTTAATATTACAACCAGGCTGGGTGGCAGAGGTTCGGAGTTTATCTCAAAAAGACAGACCATGTTTTATTTTAAAAAGTTCTAAAATTATGTGTTCAAGTAAAAATATTAAATGATTGAATCCATAAATATCTCATGAAACTCTTCTTCTCTCTGAGTCTATATGGTCTCTGGTTGGAATGCTTGTAATTTGGTGGTGTTGGAGGAAGTACTTATATTCTTCACTGAAGCAAAAGTACTGAACCACACTGTAAAAGTACTCCATTACCAGGATCTTTTTTTATTATTCTTGCTGACCTTTGAATCGAGCTGCATATGAACAAAAAAAATTTAAAAATTAAAACAAATTTCAAACACCAAAGACAGATTTTAATAAAACCTGAAGATCAAAAATCACCCTATTAATCATGAACAAATCAAAGACTTATAAAAATATCAATCAATAATTCAATAAAACAAAGTTCAGAATATTTTAAAGAATCAGGTCCAATAATAATAATAATAATAATAATAATAACTGAACACATTAACCTTCGTTAGTAGTATTAGTACCATAAACTACAGTACCATAAACTACGGTACTGGCAGTATAAACTACATAACCATAAACTACAGTACCCGACTATAAGCTACGAAATTTTCCAAGCAGTATATAAATTACAGTACCAACGAGTATAAACTACAGTACCATAAACTACAGTACTGGCAGTATATAAACTACAGTACCAGCAGACAGCAATATTTATTTCTTCTATTTCACCTCTTTATGTCTACATGTATGTGTCACGTGAGCTCCTGTGACAGCTGATGTGAAAACAAACATTTATATATTTTGATAGTTAGCATATTTTTAAATTCATTTTATTTTCCACATTACCTCCAGTGGTCCACATACCACAGTTTGAAAGCAATGAAGTTGGGAACATTTTGTACACCAAGGTTCCTGTTTGGTTTGTGTAATATTTATATTTTATTTGTGTGATGTCATCTGAGATCTTGTTTGTTTTCATCATCACATCTGGTTCAAACTAATTATTATTATCACGTTTAATCAAGATGAAACAAGATGAAATAAACATAACGAATTAATAATAATTTAATGATAATTATTTTGTTTATTGTCACATATATATCTATACATCACATATATATCACATCTAAATCTAAATATCTAAATATCTCATTTAAAATATTAAAATCTTGAATTCACTGAAGTGTTTCATGTTGAACTTTAATCAGTTTTTATTTCACGTTTTAATTTTCTGCTTATTTGGTCGACCTGCACACGTGACCTCCGCGGAGATACGACGTTTTAACTGTGGCCATGAGAGAAGGTTAATGTGTTTAATTATTATTATTATTATTATTAATGGTTTGTTCTCGAAGCCTGGCAGCTGTATGTCTCTATTCGTTTAAATGATGAAAGTCATCGACACAAAGCAGCTGATCCTGATCCAGATGTCGTGACACATTTCACGTATGACACATTATTAACAGCTGTCAGTGAATGCATCAAATCAAAACTCTGTTTTAATAAAAATCTAAATGTTTTATGACAAACACGATGACGTCACATTTCATCTAATCACTAATTATCGCCTCCTAATTAACTGTTTAATCTTTGCTTTAATTAATTTTATATAAATGAATCAGTCTGTCATCAAATAAAATCTGATGAAGTTTCAATGTCACGTCATAAGTTTATTTTATTTTACATTTAGGATAAAAACGAAAACTGATTTTTTTAAATTCATTTTTAAATTATATTTATTTTGACGAAAGCTTTGATGTTGTTTTAAATTTTAGATTTATAGATTTCATTTAAATGTTTCTTTTATAGATTTCACTTGAATCTTCGGCCGCTCCTCTCGGCTCCTGTCGGCTCCTGTCGGCTCCGTGCCGCCGCTTCGGGGATCATGTTGGCGGATAATTAGCAGATAATTACAGGATCATTAGAGACATTTCGCGGTGAAAAAGCTTTAGATCAAAGTGAAATCTGTCGGGATGTGTTCAGGTTCACGGAGCGGCGGCGGAGGTTACAGCCCACAAAGAGACTCCAAATCCGGCGACAGCGGCGGCGCTTTGAGGCGCTTTGAAGCGCAGGAGGTTCACCGTGTTCGAAGCGATCACCAGCATGTTGGAGGAGAAGGCCTAGAGAGCCGGAGTGCCGGCCGAGCCCGAGCGAACCCGAACCCGAGCTCCGACCAGTCGAAGAAAGACAGAAAAATAAAAACATAAAACAAAACAAAAGAAGTCACAAAAACCAATTAAGAAGCAGACAAACAGAAAATTACATTAATAATTAACAATAATATTTTTAGTTTGAAATCAGAACCAGAAGCTCGATCCGCCAAGAACTCCTTGCAGACCCGCACAGACTGACAGCGGAGAGTTTTTTCATTCACACTTTCAGTGTTTTTTCAATTAACTATCTAATTATGAAACAGCTGATAGTGAATTACTCATTGATTATTAATTAATAATTAATGAAAATGAAGTCATCTGAACACAAAGATCATTCATTCCAGACATAACTAATTATACGAAATACGACTGCAGTACCAGCGGTATAGGTGTAGTATTTCTAATAAAACACATTTATTGTTAAATAGTTTTATAGACAGGTTTGAAACTTGATGAGTAATCATCAATAATCCAGCTGATCAGTGATTATAACTTTAGATAACTGAACAGTAAAACCACGTAACTCTAAAATCATTGTACTGAAAAACTGAAGAGATACAAGTTTTCCTCACACAGCAGGACCTTCTCTGACGCTGAACCAGAAGTTTTGTTGTTTTCAGAAGTGATCAATATGAAGATCAAACAAAGCTGAACACGTGATCAATCAGACAAAGGAATCCATGTTCCATGTTTTTGTTGAAAATGACAGAATAAGGATTCTGAACCTGAAGAAGGAAAGAAGAGAAGAAGAAGAAGAAGAACATGCAGCGAAGAGTCGAAAACCCACAAGACACAACCCAAGTGAGGGCTCTTTAAAATCTGTACTTCCTTCCTTCCTTCCTTCCTTCCTTCCTCCCTCCTGCAGGTGCAGGATGATGAAGAGGAAGAAAAGAAGATCAGTGTTCCATTTTTTTCCACAAAAGAGGAAAAGAAGAAGACCTCCCATGTCATTCATGCACATGGTACTAATAATCAATAATCAATAATAATAATCAATAATTAATGATCAAAAGTGGATTTTATCATCAGACATCAACAGTCAGAGAACAGACAGGAAGTGTTTTCTCCTTTTACAGACAGAGTGAGAGTCACCAAACAAAGATCCTTTATATCAATCATCAATCAATACTTTGATCGAATAATAGATCAGAACTGATTGATCATTATTTTACTCATCAGTACTGCAGTTATCAGTTTATTCATCATTTCACATCGCAAATTTTCCTCATTTAATAATTAGATAATACTGAAACATCAATGATTAATCAATAAATTGTTTCATTTATTTCATAAATGTCAATATGTCTCATATGATAAACTCAGATATTTTAAATTATTATTCTATGATAATATTTGGGAGGAGAGCAACATTTATTCGTCAATGTCGATCGATCATCAATATTACTCTGTTTGCTTATTTCTTTTAACTTGTTTTAATCAATAATCATCAATCAAAATCAGATTTACATTTGACACAGCGGACTAATCAGAGGTATGGATACAGAGGCGACAGAGGCGGAGAAGATGTGGTATTGCTAGTCATGGGCGTTTCTCACTCAGTGTGACCCCTCAGGAGTGTGGCAGAGAGCGCTGAGAGTCGTGGGAGAAAAAAAACACTCCCCTCCAAGTTTTATGATCAAAATACTGTGGGTATAATAGCAGTGTACCTCTTACCATGACAACCACCTCATCAGCATCTTGAGAGGTAACCTTTGACCTTTAAATCATCAGAAGAGACAGAAACTCAGACTCTGAGGGTCTGCAGGATTTAAGGAGGTCTGAGGAGGCTTCAGATTCACGTCTCTGACTTGGAGGCCCTAAAGGTCCGCAGGTTCTCTGAGTTCTGGTTCTGGATTGGTTGACAGTTTTCTGTGCAGCTTGTTGTGCCCAACATTATTGTGCTTTTAATTTGAAGAGATTTTAATTTTAGAGGCTGAATTCTGGTTAGATCTGACATTTAAAAATAATGAAACGGACTCTGGGGCAACTGATGGTCTGGACTAACTAGTATGGTACTGGTCTGGTTTTCTGAACTTGTTTGGACTCTGTGTGCTTAAAGGAGACCACGGACCTGGGATCAGTTTAAACAGCTGAATGTTAACAGGTCTCTTTGTGTCTGGTCTGGTGCAGTGCAGAGTTCCAGTTCAGAGACTAGTAGCAGCAACTGGTCGATCCATTCATCGCAGTCAGACAGGAAGTCCAGGGCGGCTGCATGCAGAGAGCAGAGTCCAAACAGTAAGTTCAGTGGGTACTATGAGGTGTGAGGAGTGGTCTGGGTACTTTCTGGTAGTAGGAGGCCTCCAGAGCTCCATGGTTCTCCCCCAAGGCCGGGCCTTCGCCCCAGCACTGTAGGAGAGTGCGCTCATGTTAGGTCCAGTTTGTGCTGCTGCTCTGAAGATGACGGTAAATTATTGATGGAAAACGGGTGAGAAGTTTGGAAGAGAGGGTGTGGGGATCTCCTTTCAGGTGCAGCTGGGACTCATCGCCATGGAGTGCGGGAGTGATGACAGAGGACGGGGCTGGAGCCAGAGCACCTTCCAGGTCCGGCCTTGCATCACTCCCGCAGGTCAGACTGGAGGCGAGGCTGCCTGGCTGACGGCGAAAGAAGTCCGGAGTCTGGAGGTTTGATGATCCCAGAGAGGCGCTCTCCACCTCCTCCACTTTCTCCTTCCTGCCCCGTCAGATTTGGGTGTTTGTATTCGCTTCTGGCATGAACCTCTTCTGGCGGCGCGGTGTGGCAGTTCTGGTATTGTTTCCCAGGAGTCTGGTGCAGGGTCCGGTATGGGCGCGCCCGGTTTGTCGGTGTGTGCAACTTGGCCGAAGCAGTACGGTTAAGAGGACAGCGAGCGGTCGATTCTGCCGGCGCTGCTGGTTCTGTCAGTCAATCACCGGGGTTGGTCATGATCCACTGGTAGATCTCGCTGAGTGTCAACATCTTGCTTGGTGCCTGCTGGATAGCCATGGTGATGAGTGAGATGTAAGTAAGCGGTTTGGCATGTGGTGGCTCCGTCTGACTTCCTTGTTGTCACGGCCCGAATTTGAGCCCCCTCCACGTAGCCATGCCGAGAGCTCATGGTGGATCATTGCCCCCCAGGTTCAGACCCCGTGGAGCCTGCTGAGCTGACACAGAGCTCATATTGAAGGACTCAGAGCACCACCCATTGAGGCCACGCCCCCGCCCAGACCTGACATGGCCGCCGGAGCTGAGCCACCCATCCCCCCAACCGGGGTGGGGGCTCCGCAGTCCCGCTGAAGCATGTTGAAGGAGCCCGGTGGTGCTGCTTGACATCAATGACAGCCTGGGCCCATCCAAAGACCAGAACCCATCCCACTGCCTGCCATTGGAGAATACATCTGCAGAGAGACCAGAGACCAGTTACACCACAACCAGTTACACCAGACTGGAACTAGTTAGAAACTAGTTGGAACAGACCAGTTCAATAACACTACAGCCAGTTGGACCAGTACTAGTTATACCTGGTATTTTATACTGGAGGAATCTAACTGGTTTCTTAAACCAGTGGGTCAGATTTGAGAGACCGGACAGTTAGTCCAGTTAGTACAAATGATGTATAGCGTATATATATCAGGCCTTTCTGTTTCATCAGTTTTAAATCGCCATTGATGATGAGTTCAGTTCACTTCAACATATACTGCAGGACCGGAGTTGAACCACGATCATCCAATTAGTGACCAATATGCTCTACCTCCTGAACCACAGCCAGCCTGCTGTGTTCACGTCCATGTTGGACCTCTGCTGCAATGACAGCATCAGTGAGGCGGTCCATTGATTTGAAAGAAAAGCTTCATAAACAAAAATGTTTTTATATTTATATTTATATTATTATTATTTATATTTATATTTATATTATATTTATTATGCAGAGGAATATTTCTGTCAGAAACAAGCGGATAAATTCAGTTCAAAATCAGTTTAGTTGAATAAGTAAATCGGATTAAGACAATATCAGATTGATAAGCTGAATCAATGATCAAATTGGCCAAAATATGTTATTAGTAAAAACATTTTCTCTTGTTTTAAATTAAGTCTGAATGATGTCAGTGCTGCAGATAATTATTATTATTAAAGATACTAAATATTATCTTATGATTATATCTTGAATATGTTGAATATCTAATAATATCTTGTGTACTCCATTATAATATTATTGTGATGTTATTGTTACGTTGATCAGAATATTAAAAATGAACATTTCTTTATCAAGTGTGATAAAAAGAAAAATGTCGTTTAGTCAGCAATTTTAATCAACATTTTCCAACATCTAACAAACATTTTAATGAAAAGAACATTTTTATGAAACATATTTTTTCCATAATTTTAAATATCAAGCACAACAGCTGATAATTTCTTGATAGTTAAAAGACCGAGTGTAAATCAGATTTTCATCTTTCGTTTCTTTATTTCACATCACTTTTAAATTTTATATTAAAATCACGTTTCATTTTTATTTTGAGCCTCTTTTCTGTCAACAGACTTGAATACATAATAAAACAGTAAAATATGCAGTAATAAAACATATATAATATAACCTTATATTTAAAGTTTAATAACAAACTTGAATCATATTAATGATTTTTTAAAAATCTTTAAATCAGTTTTAATTAAATTCCAGTTTTGTTTATCAATAAAACAGAAATTAAGTGTTTATTAAACATCATAATAAACTGATGAATCAGCTCATAACTCGATCGATCAGCTGATCATACATGCACTTGTGACTATTGCAACAGAGAAAGGCATCAGATATTATCATTATTATTATTATTATTGTGTGTATTATTATTATTGAGTCTCTCCGTCATTTTAAACATGTTTGGCAAACAAGAGGAAACAGTGAAGATAAAATTCTTTGATCTGTCTATTTTTGTGCAAGTTGCTATTATTTATTGGATTATTGGATTATTTGAGTTAATTGGCCGCTTCTTGAAGCAAAATGTCATATTTATAATATGTCATATATAATATATAAATATGTTATATGTCATATATATAATATATCATATGTGTTATCTATAATCGTGTCTGATATACAAAATGAAACGTTTGTTTATTTCTGCACAAGTCTGTTTTGTTTTTTCAGAAGAATTCGTGGTAATATAATAATAATAATAATAATGTATAGTTGAAGTTTGCTGCTCAGGAACTTTTGGATCTTTCTCAGGACCTGGTTCTGATCTGGTTCGGAGCGTTCTGGTAAGGTCTGACCGTAAAGCGGCGGTAAAGCGGGCGGAAGTGTGACCGACCTACCTCGCGTAGTATCGCCAGTCTGGAGCCTCGTGCCCTTCATCTTCACCACTGGCATGACGGGCCTGCAGCGGAACACGGATCATGCAGGTCCAATGCTGTCTGGGTGCAATACGCTCAGGTGTGTCAGGTCAGGTGAAGCGTGAGAAGCCGAGCCGAGCCGAGCCGAGCCGAGCCGGGCCAAGAGTGGAGAAAGACAGAGGAAGAGTGAGGAGGAGGAGGACGAGGAGGAGGTGATGGTGACCTGCGGACTGACGAGATCCTCCTCCTGCTGCAGGTCCAAATACACAACACACACACACACACACACACACACACACACACACACACACACACACACACACGCACACCATACACCATACACACACACACACCATACACCATACACCATACACACACACACCATACACACACCATACACCACACACACACACACACACCATACACACACCATACACCACACACACACACACACACACCATACACCACACACACACACACCATACACCACACACACACACACACACACACACACACACACACACACACACACACCATACACAACACACACACACACACACACACACGCCATACACAACACACACACACACACACACACACACACACACACACACACCATACACCACACACACACACACCATGAAGATGAAGTAATGTTGTAAAGTGTCCAATCTGATATGTTAATTATATGTTAATAACGAAATATAATTGATTATTGCCTGGTGCCTCACCTGGTGCCTCACCTGGTGCCTCACCTGGTGCCTCACCTGGTGCCTCACCTGGTGGCTCACCTGGTGGCTCACCTGGTGGCTCACCTGGGCATCATAACTGATTGGTTTCATTCTGTTGGCATCATTTTAGCATCATCCATTAAAACATCTGAATATATTATAATCCAATAAATGTTTCCTCTAATTAACCTTTAAAGCACTTTAATTACATAATGAGTCATTATGTTAATTAATGGCATTAATTTATTGTCTTTAATTATTGTTAATTAAATATTTAATTAGGCTGTTTCATCATATAAAAACACATTTATAAAATAACGAGATCACAACAATGATTAACAAAGCTTTAATTGATTAAATCTCGTTGTCACTGATCACAGGTCAGTTCTGGTTCTGGTGTACCGGGTCCAGTAACAGAGAATTAAACAACAGCTGGATTAAAGGGCACTTACACCAAAACACAGAGGAAGAAAACACAGAGGACCTCTGGATCTTTTGGATCTTTTGGATCAGAACCTCACTGCAGAATTTTGGACCAGTCAGACCAGCTCAGAGTTAAACCTGAATCAAAACTCTTGTTGCAGGTCGGGCCTTTTGGACCTGGAACAATAGCCTGCAGAATACAGAACCAGTTGGTCCTGGGTTAGGGTTAGAGCCCGTGTGGATTTTTGGGCTCTGAGCTTCAGTGTGAAGTTCTGGACTATTCTGGAGGAATAGGTCTATTGTGACCAGTTTCTGGTTCAGAGGACTCACCTGTCTGAACCAACCCAATCCGAAGGTTCCTGTTAGTCTGGAAGTGATCCAAGAACTGAGACCTGTGCTGACATCATGTGTGGGCTGAAGGTTCCTGTTTGTGAGTCAGATCCAGAACAGGAGGCGGGTCAGAGTTTCAATAAATCCTGCAGCCGTCACACTAAAAGCTCCTCAGTGATAATTATCCTGTTACTGACTCACCTGTCACATGTCCATGACCTCCACGCACAGACTGACAGACTCCAGCACACAGGATGTGATTTCATGACGACCTGACACTGACAGCCAGAGACTGAACCTGAACCTGAACCTGGACCTGAACCTAAATCTGGACCTGGACCTGAACCTGAAAGAAGTTACTTTGCTTCAGTCTCTCAAAGGGATGAAAACATGTGTGTGTCTCATCTGACCCGCTCAGCGTCCACCAGCAGGCCGGTTCCTGAAGTCCAGTTCCAGTCTAACCACAGAGCTGGTCTCTCCAGCCTCCATGCGTGTGTGTGTGTGTGTGTGTGTGTGTTACAGCCTTTTATTAAAGTCTTGTTGATGTCTTTGTTTCTCCTCTGAACTCGTCAGTTTTATCAGTTCAACTATCTACACACACACACACACACACCCACACACACACACACACACACACACACACACACACACACACACACACACACACACACATGTTGGTGTCAGTTCTGGGTGGATGCTGCCACCTGCTGGTTCTACAGATGAACTGATGATCAAATTGATGACTGGAGCTGGAATCAGCCGATCACAGCTCAGCTCTGACGCCTCCTTAAGGAGACACTGAACAATTAAAAAGAAGTAAATCTAATTAATCTGTGCTGTGTCAGGGTTCAACTCTTCATTTTGAGTTCATACAAAATAAATTCAAATTCAAACAGAGTTAATCAATAAATCTGTCACATGTTCTAAATTATTTATTTTATTTATTCATTTTTAATTTGGACTCATAAGATTCTTTTCTGGGAGTTTCTTCTGCTGCCACAAGATGGAGCCAGAACCCACAGAGTCCAAATCTGAGTCCAGGTCCCAGTCCTAATCCCAGACCAGGTCCCAGTCCTAATCCAGACCAGGTCCCAGGCCAGGTCCTAGACCAGGTCCCAGACCAGGTCTCAGTCCTAATCCCAGAGCCCACAGCAATGTCATTGAAGAGGATGACACCGAGAATGCCAATGGTGATGACAATGACGATGATGATGCTGATGATGACGTTGGTGTCGCTAATGACAACAACAATGTCCATGATGACGATGATTATGAAGACGATGATGAAGAAGATGATGATCATATTGTGTTTATATATTTATATTGTGTAAAAATATAAGCTAAAGAAAACCTGCTGACAATAAACCTGATTCTGCATCTGATTGTGGCCATTTTTAATTTTTATGAAAATAATTTTTATAAAAATGTAACATGTAAAAATGTAACAATGAACATTTTTAGAAAAAAACATTTCAGAAAAAGTAATCAATTACTTTCAAAGTAACAGATTACTTTAAAAGTAATCTATTACTGTCTAAAGTAACAGATCACTTTAAAAGCAATAGATTACATTTGAAAAAGATTACTTTAAATGTTTGATTTTAATTTATTTTAATTTTTATGAAAATAATTTCGTAAAAATTAAGAAAAAGTAAAAGTAATCTATTACTCTCGAAGTAATCCATTACTTTGAAGGTAATGGGTTACTTTTGAAAAAATATTACATTAAATTTTTTTATTTAAATTTTAAATTTTTATGAAATTTTAATATTTTTAGAGAAAATTGAGAAAATAATCTTTTTCAAAAGTAATCCATTACTTTCGAAAGTAGATTGATTACATTCAAAAGTCGTCATAATTTCCATCGTCGTCATCATCGTCATCGACATCATCAACAAAGTTGATGGTGAAGTAATCTATTAACTTGGACTACGTGGAAAATAATTTTCATGAAAATTAAAACTTAAAAATTTAAATAAAAATTTTAAAGTAAACTTTTTCAAATATTACTTTCAAAGGTAAAAATTACTTTTAAAAATTGCTTAAATTTTTTTATTTAAATTTTATGTTCATTTTTTAGTTTTATGAAACTGAAATGAAAAGTAATTACTTTTGAAAGTAATAGAGTACTTTTGAATATAATAGATTACTGTGAGAGTAATAGATTACTTTTGAAAGTAATAGATTATAATTTTTAGGTTACTTTCAATTTTTAATTTTAATTTTCATTAAAATGTATTATTAATATTCTTACAAAAATTTCAGTCTAAATTTTTTCTAAAAATATTCAAACAATTTCCATAAAAATTAAAAATTTAAATACAATTTAAATAAAAATGTAATGTTTTTTCTAAAGTAATCCATTATTTTCAAGAGTAATAGATTACTTTTGAGAAATATTACTTTTTCTCAATTTTTAAAAAAATATTCAAACATTTTTACAAAAATTATTTTTTCTTCATTACTTTGAAAGTAATGTTACTTTGAAAGTAATAGATTACTTGAAAATAATAGATTATGAAATGTCTTTTTCTAAAAATGTTCAATTATTTTATGAAAATTATTTTCATAAAAATTAATAATGATCATCATCGTCGTTGTAGATGATGATTTGCTGCTGCTGTGCATCTGTGTCTCTCTAACTCTATCACAGGTTCCACTGCTACTGTAATCATTCTATCATTTATTGTAATTCATTGTCATTCTATCATTCATTGTAATTGTACAATATGTTTGTGTTGATTTGTTCTGTACACGTGACATCCATTGCACGTCTGTCCGTCCTGGGAGAGGGATCCCTCCTCTGTGGCTCTTCCTGAGGTTTCTTCCACCTTTTTTCCCTGTTAAAGGGTTTTTGTGGGCAAGTTTTTCCTCACTCGAACCGAGGGTCTAAGGACAGAGGGTGTCACTCCCTGTACAGACTGTAAAGCCCTCAGAGGATAATGTGATTGTGACTCCCATTATAACATACGCTTTTGATCCTATTCTAATTTTTGCATAAAACAATGTTTTACATATGACAACCTTTTCAATCGAAGCTTTTGACTTGGAAAAAAAAAATCAATTATCCATCATATGACGTCATTTTCCACTATATGGCTGAGGGCTCCTTTCCATACTGTTTCATTAAGGCCTTTTTCTGTTGCATTTCCGACCATTGCTTGGCAGTAAAACACGTAATTACAACTAAAATGGTCTGAGTGTGTTGGTATTGATGTAAAAGTGTGGTAGGAATGTGTGTGTTGAGAATATTTTGTGTGTGAGTCTTTTTTGCTCATCACCTTTTGCACATCCCCGTCACTCTGCCTCTCTTTCTTATGCCCCACCCCCACCCACAATAGACACACACACACACACACAACAGAGCCCCATACACACTACTGTACTTGTAAAACCCCCCCAAAAAAGAAAAAGAGAGTCAATCTAAATCAAAAGGTCAAATAAGCACTCAAGTACCAAAGCAAAGTCTTTTTTTCATTTGGGTTTTCACTGCAGCATACTCAGGTGCTGTTGCTGCAAACCTATAAATGCATGTAGCTTGCTTGGCTGCTCATTTCTTCAGCAAAAATGAAGAGCATATTTCTCTGGGGGAGGCTCTGACTGCAGTCCTGCAGTCCTCTGAGAAAAAAATGTGGGTTCATATTCCTAAAATGGCATTAAAGGGTTAAAATTATTAAAAAAAAAAAAAAAAATTAAAAAAATTATTTAAGAAATATATGAAAATTTGATAGTTATGATTAGGACTGAAGTTGATCAAAAGATTTAATGCAGTGAAAGTGAAAAAAATATTCACATATACAGCACTTTTTAGAAAAAAACATTTTTTGCAGTGAAGGGTGATTCGCACACATTTTTTAACAAACTGACACTGCTCAAAAAAATAATAATGCATTCAGATCAATTTTGCTGTCAATTATTGACATATCCAAGGGTTTAATAATCCTCCCTAAAAAGACACAGTTTGCACTTAGTGTATAGAAAGTATGTGTTTTCATATTCCTAAAATGGCATTAAATGGTTAAAATTATTTAAGAAATACATGAAAATTTGATAGTTATGATTAGGACTGAAGTTGATCAAAAGATTTAATGCAGTGAAAGTGAAAAAAATATTCACATATAATATTTTTATAGCACTTTTTAGAAAAAAAAAAACACGTTTTGTACCGAACATTCGCTCGCACAAACTTTTTTGAGCAATAGGTCTCTTCGACCCTGGCCACCACAGCGTTGAGACAGACTGCTGCTGTTCCCAATGAAACAATCAAACCAAACAATTAGTACAGCCGAGGACCTCAAGGCCCACATGGGACCACGTGTGTAACCTAAGGATAGAAAATTCCATAACAACGTCATCATTGTCATTGACATCGTCATTGACATCAACATCATCATCATCATCGGCATCGTCATCAACGTCATCATCATTGGCATCGTCATCATTGTTTTCATTGTCGTCATTATCATCATTGTCTTCATCATCGCCATCGTTATCATTATCATCATTGTTGCTATCGACGTCATCGTCATCATCGTCATCGTCATCGCCATTTATTTTGGGCCGTCATACAACAGTCAGTGTTAGAATTGTGACGTTCACGAACGAACCAAATCTTTTGAACAGCTCATTAACATGAACGATGGGAACCGAGACGTGTTTGGTTGGGAGCCGTTCTTTTTTTTTTTCTTTCTCTTCCCGAGTTCACACCTACGTTTCACAGAGATGCTTACACAAGCTCCTCCTTGCTCCTTCACTGACTGAGTGAGATGGAGAGAGCATGGGGAGGAGCATATTATGCAAATATTGCATAAGTTGTTCACACTCCCTTCACCTGAGTGCCTCAGTGAGAGAGAGAAAAAAAAAAGCGAGGGTCTCAGAGTTGGCAGCGAGCCTGAAGGAGTGGGAGGAACGTCCATCGTCGTTCTGAAAAATGAGCCAAAGAAAAAGGAGCAGCATTTGGATGCACTTTTCGCTTGAGTTTGACTCCACACACACTAGATGTAAGTTCATCTCTCGTGGTTGGGCCTAGGAAAATAGTTAATGGTCACAACTGTTTCTGGAATTGATTATTGATTGATTGGAGCTGGCTGCAAAATGACAGATGAAAATGACGACCACAAGAGGGTAGTCAAACACACAGAAAAGTTCATGGATGAAAAACAATAACCTACAGTATATTATATACAGTATATGCAGTTAATGCAAGGAGAAGTAAATTAAGGCAATTAACTGCAAAGGAAAACAAATTAGAGCAATTAATGGACAATGGAAATAACTTAGAAGAAGTTAAGTTAAAGGTTAAAGTTTTCAGAACAACCTTTGAGGGGTTCCAAGGATGCAATAGCTCTGTTGCTGCATCTCAGTGAAGATGAAAAAGTGGAAGAGCAAAAAGGGTGGTTTAAGCCCAAGTCTGATTCATTTCAAGAGCTGACATGTGGATTAAGGCAATGCAATGAATGAGTAATGACTATTGAAGTGCCAACACATTGCCGAAAAACCTCACAAGGACAAGCAGGATTTCATAAGGAAAGCCGGCCTGTGCTTTGGATGCCTAGTTAAAGGACACGTGAGTAAGGAGTGTAAGAGGAAAATGTCATGCCATATATGTTCAGAAAAGCATCCAAACATGCTACACATTCATAGAAAGGAGAATGTTTCCAGACTGGCAGGTTTGGCTAACCAAGAAGAAGCCAGCTCTGTGAAAACAGTTTCTCAAGCGCACTAGTAAGCTTGAACATGGGAAAAAATGCCTGTGAAGGGGCCAGAGGTGAATGTGTTCTTCCTATTGTTCCAGTCTATATTAAATCCAAGAAAGGCAGCAAAATTGTAGAAACTTATGCATTTGTGGACCCAGGAGTTCAGCAACATTTTGCACAGACTCCTTGGCAAGGCAGCTAAACCTTCTCTGAAAAGGACCTGAGCTTGTCTTAACTACAATTAAGTTAACTAACAACTCAACTAAACAAAGAACTGTCTTCTCAGAGACTTGGAGGTCAGTGGAATTGAAGAAAATACGTTCATCAACTTGCCAAAGGTTTTCATCCAAAAGAGCATTCCAGTCACGTTTCCCAGCAGAAGGACATTGAAAAATGGCCCTATCTTCAAGAAGTCAAGCTGCCATGCAGTAATGCTGAAATAGGGCTCCTTATTGGTATCAATGTGCACAAAGCATTTGAGCCATGGAAAGTTATTCACAGCCCCAAACAATGGCCCATATGCTGTGAAGACAGTTCTTGGTTCAACAGTTGATGGCCCACTCAGAGAGCGTGATGGCAGTGAAGCAGAGGACAGTGACCAGCACCAAGCCACAGTCAACTGTATTTCAGTGGAAACGGTGGAAAGATTGCTCATACAGCAATACAATGCAGACTTTCCTGAGCATCGATGCAGTGACAAACTGGAAGACAAGCAGTTTCTCAGCTCTGTGTCAAGTTCAACAAGCAATGAATCTCAAGAAGAAGCTAAGTAAAAACCCATACTTCCACCAGGAGTACACAGCCTATATTGGTGGCCTGTTGGAAAAGGGATATGCAGTCAAGGCGCCAGGAATGCAGCTAGCCCGACAGTATGGGCAAGTATGGTACATCCCGCACCATGGAGTGTACCACCCACAAAAGAAACCAAAACTTTGCTTGTTTTTTGACTGTGCTGCCAGTTATCAGGGGGTTTCACTAACAAACTAAACGAACTAACAAACTCCTCCTTGGAGTGCTTACATGATTTACACAGGAAAACATTGCAATGATGGCGGGTGTGGAAGCCATGTATCATCAAGTGAGAGTCCCTGAAGAGAAAATAGACCTCATGTGCTTCTTGTGGTGGCCTGAAGGAGATCTGTCACAAGAAATGGTGGAATACAAAATGGTTGTCCATCTCTTTAGTGCTACCTCGTCCGCTAGTTGCGCCAACTTCGCTTTAAAGAGGACAGCACAAGAGAACAGAGTTGGAGCATTGCCTGAAGCTGTAGACACAGTTCTCAGGAATTTTTATGTTGATGACCGCCTGAAGTCAGTGAGTAAGGTCTCCGAAGCCATTTCCATGAGTAAAGAGCTCATGTCTTTGTGTGCCTCAGGAGGCTTTCACCTTACAAAATGGACAAGCAATAGCCAGGCTTTTTTAAAGGTTATTTCAGAGAGCGTGAAAACCAAGGAAGTAAAAGACCAAGACCTGCTCATCAGTTTGAGGAGCTAACCATCCACACACATTCACACAGTGACGGCACAGCCTTCGGGAGCAATTTGGGGTTCATGGCCAAGGTTAGGAAGGCTGCCATTGTGTATCTACTGCTGTCGCAGAAAACAATGACCCAATGGACAAATGAATGAGCTACTACTCTACGTGGCAAGGTCTTAAAAGAGCTGTCACTTGGATACTCAGGCTCGGAGAAAGTGTAAGGCAAGAGGCGTCAAGAACTGGAAGCTGTAGCTCTCCAACGTGATGCAGGCTCAAGCAGACAGCTGAAAGGGATGGAGTGGTATAAAGCAACCTTGAACAAGGGTCCTTTTACAGTGGAGGACCTAAATGAAGCAGAGAGGGAGATTATTGGTTATTGTTAACGTTGCAGGTACCAAGCGAGTAGATCTCTGCACCGGAAAATGGCAACCAGATAGGAAAAGGTCCTCTTCACAAGTTGCATCCAGTGTTGCAGAATGGCACCTAAGAGCAGGGGGGTGGCTCAGTAAATCTGCAATGCCTGAGGAATCAAAGCATCCCATTATCATGCCAAATGATCTGCATCCCACAACTCTGCTCCTGTGGGACATACATAAAAGAGTTGGACACTCAGGGAGAAACTACATGCTTTCTTGCCATGCTTTCTGCAGTTAACTCAGCAGTAAGGAAACCCCTCTCTAGGTGAGTTGCATGTAGAAAAAGCCAAGCTAAGGCTTAGGGACAAAAAATGGCAGATTTTCCTTCAGATAGGCTGCTACCAGACAAGCCACCTTTTACTAGTGTAGGTGTGGATTATTTTTGGTCCATAGAGGTCAAGAGAGGTCGCAGCATTGTTAAATGATATGGTGTACTATTTACCCGTTTGACAACTCGTGCCGTGCACTTAGAGGTCTCTCATACGCTTGACACAGACTCGTACCTAAACGCGCTTCGGCATTTCATATGCAGAAGAGGTCAAGTGTCAATTTTCAGATCTGACAACGGTACCAACTTGGTCAGTGCAGACAAAGAACTGTGAGCAGCATTGCAGCATTGGAATCAAGCCAAAATACATGATGCTCTTGCACAAAAGGGAATCAAGTGGATTTTCAACCCACCTGCTGGAGCTCATTTTAGCAGAGTATGGGAGAGGCAAGTGAAGTAGGTGAAAAAGGACTTAAAGTCTGTCCTGTGTGAGTAGACTATAGAGTAGAGACCTTGTTATGTAAAGTCAAGGCCATACTTAATGAAATCATCTGCTGCTACTAAAGGAGCAGCCCTTTCTCCGCCCAGGTCTGTTTACCAAGGATGACTACTACTGTCATCATAGATTCAGTACCTCGCAGATTTGTTTTGGAAGAGGTGGGTGCATGAGTACCTGCCCAACCTGCAGGAACGCCAAAAATCAAATCAAATCAAACTTTATTTGTATAGCCCAAAGTCACAAACACATTATCCTCAGAGGGCTTTACAATCTGTACAGGGAGTGACACCCTCTGTCCTTAGACCCTCGGTTCGAGTGAGGAAAAACTTGCCCACAAAAAACCCTTTTAACAGGGAAAAAAGGTGGAAGAAACCTCAGGAAGAGCCACAGAGGTGGGATCCCTCTCCCAGGACGGACAGACGTGCAATGGATGTCACGTGTACAGAACAAACCAACACAAACATATTGTACAATTACAATGAATGATAGAATGACAATGAATTACAATGAATGATAGAATGATTACAGTAGCAGGGGAACCTGTGATAGAGTTAGAGAGACTCAGATGCACAGCAGCAGTAAATCATTAACTAACTATAAACTGTAATGGAGATATGGTAGCAGTAATGACAGTAATAATATATGTAGTGGACGTCATGCAGGACCACAGCAGCAGCCACGATCCACGAGAACCTGCTGGACGAGAGAGCACAGAAACTCCAGGGAAGAAGTTTAGTTAGTAACATGCATTAACATGCATTAATGAGACAGGTATGTTTACAGGTGGTGAGAGAGACGGAAAGAGAGAGGGGGGTCCCCCGGCAGTCTAGTCCTATGGCAGCATAACTAAGGGATGACCTGAGTCAGCACTAACTATAAGCGCTTTCAAAAAGGAAAGTCTTCAGTCTACTCTTGAAGGTGTTGACTGTGTCTGCCTCCAGAACCCAGAATGGTAGTTTGTTCCACAGAAGAGGAGCTTGATAGCTGAAAGCTCTGGCTCCCAATCTACTTTTGGAAACTATAGGAACCACAAGAGACCCAGCATTCTGAGAGCGCAGTGGTCTAGAGGGGTAGTAAGGTACTATGAGTTCTTTTAGATACGATGGTGCCTGGCCATGAAGAGCTTTGTATGTAAGGAGAAGAATTTTAAATTCTATTCTAGATTTAACAGGTAGCCAGTGCAAGGAAGCCAAAATGGGAGAGATGTGATCTCTGATCTTGGTTCCTGTCAGAACACGTGCAGCAGCATTCTGAATTAGCTGCAGAGTCCCCAGAGACTTATTGGAGCAGCCTGATAACAAAGAGTTACAATAGTCCAGCCTAGAAGTAACAAATGCATGGACTAGTTTTTCTGCATCCGCTTGAGACACGATGCGTCTGATTTTGGTGATGTTAGTAAGTGGAAGAATGCAGTCCTCGAAATTTGTTTTATGTGGATGTTAAAGGACAAATCCTGATCAAAAACAACTCCAAGATTCTTTACGGTGGAGCTGGAGGCCAGGGTGATCCCGTTTAAAGTAACTAGAAAGAGAGTTTCTGAGGTGTTTGGGTCCAATTACAAGAACTTCAGTTTTGTCTGAATTTAACATCAGAAAATTGTAGGTCATCCAACTTTTTATATTCTTAAGACATGCTTGGAGTTTAGTTAACTGATTGGTTTCATCAAAGCCTGATGAAATGATGATGATCGATAAATATAATTGGGTGTTGTCAGCATAATAATGAAAATTAATGGAGTGATTCCTAATAATGTTCCTTAGAGGAACCATATATAAACTGAATAGAAGTGGTCCTAGTACAGAACCTTGTGGGACTCCGTGACAAACTGTGGTATGCATGGAGGATTCATCATTGACGTGATCGATCTAAGAAATATGACTTAAACCAGCTTAGGGCGGTTCCTTTGATGCCAATTTGATGTTCCAGTCTCTGTAAAAGAATTTGATGGTCAATGGTGTCAAAAGTACAGAGATGAGTCCTTTGTCTGATGCATTATCGTCATCATCATCGCTGTTGTCATTGCCATTGTCGTCATCATCATCATTGTCGTCGTCATCATCATCATTGCCTTAGTTGTCATCATGATCATCTTCATCATCATCTTCATCATCATCAACATTGTCATCATTGTCATCATCGTCTTCGTCATCATCATCGTCATCATTGTCATTGTCGTCATCGTCATGGTTGTCATCTTCATCATCATCTTCATCATCATCATCGTCGTCATCATCGCGGTCATCATCATCGTCATCATCATCGTCACTGTCGTCATCATCATCGTCATTGTCATCATCGTCATAATCGTCATCATCATCGTCATTGTCATCATCGTCATAATCGTCATCATCATCGTCATCATCACTGGCATCATCATCATCTTCATCATCATCACCGTCTTCGTTATCATCATCATCTTCATCATCAGCATCATCGTCGTTGTCATCATCATCATTGTCATTGTCATTGTCATCATTATCGTCATCATCATCACTGTCATCATCATCATTGTCGTTGTCATTGTCATCATCATCGTCATCATTGTCATCATCGTCATCATTGTCATTGTCGTCATCATCATCACTGTCATCATCATCATTGTCGTTGTCATTGTCATCATTATCGTCATCATCATCATCTTCAGCATCATCATCATCATCATCAGCATCATCGTGGTCATCATCATCGTCATTGTGATCATCATCATCTTCAGCATCGTCTTCATCATCATCATCATCATCATCGTCGTCATCTTCAGCATCATCGTCATCATCATCGTCGTCGTCATCTTCAGCATCATTGTCATCATCATCATCTTCATCATCAACATCATCATCATCATCATCATCATCATTGACATCATCATCAACATCATCGTCTTCATCATCATTGTCATTGTCATCATCATCATCATCGTCATCATCATCATCATCATCATTGTCATTGTCATCATCATCATCATCATCATTGTCATTGTCTGTCTGTCAAACTTTTTGTTTGGCCTTTTTCTGCTTTAATGTCGCTGTGTGTTCATCCACTGACTGTTGATCAGTGTCAATAAACAACCGAAGCTGCTGCCCCTGACCTGCCTCTTTTAATCCTTTTCTTGTCAGACTCAGATAATCTAATGTAGATTATTGAATGTAGATAATCTAATGTATATTATCTAATCTTAATAATCGAATGTAGATTATCTAATGTAGATCATCTAATGTAGATTATTGAATGTAGATAACCTAATGTACATTATCTAATCTAAATAATCGAATGTAGATTATCTAATGTAGATAATCTAATGTAAATTATTGAATGTAGATAATCTAATGTATATTATCTAATCTAAATAATCTAATGTAGATAATCTAATATAAATTATTGAATGTAGATAATCTAATGTATATTATCTAATCTAAATAATCAAATGTAGATTATCTAATGTAGATAATCGAATGTAAATTATCTAATGTAGATTATTGAATGTAGATAATCTAATGTATATTATCTAATCTAAATAATCTAATGTAGATTATCTAATGTAGATAATCTAATGTATATTATCTAATCTAAATAATCAAATGTAGATAATCTAATGTAGATTATTGAATGTAGATAATCTAATGTAGATAATCTAATGTATATTATCTAATCTAAATAATCAAATGTAGATTATCTAATGTAGATAATCTAATGTAAATTATCTAATGTAGATTATTGAATGTAGATAATCTAATGTATATTATCTAATCTAAATAATCTAATGTAGATTATCTAATCTAGATGATCTAATCTGTCTAAACTCTGTTGGTTTATTTCATAAAGCAGCTTCTAAATCTGAATATGAACTGAAATTGCTGAAATATGCTGCAAAATAGAGACATGAAGAAGTTTAACCCTTCATGACCTCCTCTGACATTTTTCAGCATTTTTCTCAGCTTTTTTAGTTGATGATCATTTTGTCTGAGTTTGTATCATGAATTTTTACAGGAACTTTTCTTTTTAGTAACTATTTGAAATGTCTTTTCCTCTCATGTCTTTAAACTCTACTTTTGATGCATTTTGCTCCCTCTGCACACCTTCATGGTAAAAACAACAAACCAATAAAATCATCACATCAATATTTATTTCATAAATCTCTGAATCAACTTCAGACTGGCTCCAAACTACCAAACACTGAATAACTGTCCTGACTGTAACCCTTTAAATGTCAGTGTGATGATGTGAATGATTTATTATTTATCACATAAAAAGTGGATGTGGTGTTGGTGCTGATTACAGTCTTGGATCTGTCAAACATTAACAGCTACATTGATTTGACTGCGTCAGTATTTTTCATGTAGTGTCAGATTCTCACTCTGGACACCATCGTGACCAAACCATGAAGTTGTGCAGAGGGTAGTGAGGAGGAGGAAGACACAAGGGTTAAATCATGTGAATCAACAAGTGTGAAAATGTTTAAATATGATATTAAACTAGCCCTCAAGACTCGTAGGTCCTCAGACCCTGTGGCAGAAACAGCCAACTCGGCCACGCTCAGTCTCGCTAGGTTGTAGAGCCTCAACCAAGGCATCTATGGAAAGGTCTTGGCGTGCTGGACGAGGGCTCCTTGGAACCAGGAAGTGCCGCAAAATTGATGGTAAGCTTCAGGAGGTGGCCTGATTTGCATAGATTAGGGTCTAAGGACAGAGGGTGTCACTCCCTATACAGATTGTAAAGCCCTCTGAGGCAAAATGTGTTTTGTGACTTTGGGCTATATAAATAAAATTTGATTTGATTTGACGTGATTTGATAGATTAACGTGGAGGGAAAATTTCCCGCCTCCGCATTTTCATATATGCATAGCAATCATAGATGAAAATATTATTAGTGTAAATGCTACATGAAGGAGGACACTTGGGGTATTGTCACGTCCATATGGTCGAGGTCTTTTGGAATATCCATGTCTCCTTCTTCTGTCTCTTTGAATTAAAGACTTTGCTCCAGAACAGTGCCACCTGTGTGGTAGAGCTCTTTGAGAGCTTTCCAAACATGTCTGTTCCACCAACTGCTTCCATTAAGGAGATAGAGCACTTTAATAATTAGAAAATTTGCCCATCCTCCAACCTGGCTATGAGAGGTTCTAGAAAACCTCAGCCAGGAGCTGTCCAGAGGGCACTTTTGACCGTCACCCGATCGATCTGATTTCCACATGAAATAGACCTTGCACCCACACAGTGTTTGAAATTTTTGCGGTTCCTGATCCCCCTGACCCCTCAACCCTGACCCTGACCTGACCCCCTAACAAAACACGGCAGCAGCTGGTTTGTCAGTTGACAGCCAACTAGAATCATATTGGACCAGATCATGACTACTACTAGAACTTGAAGTTAAAAAACACAGACAGACAAACACAGGGGTGTGTGACTATGAGTTGTGTGTGTGTGTGTGTGTTTCTATGGCAACACATAAAGACAAACCAATGACACACTAGAGTGTCAGTGAGAAGAAAGTTTCTTTAAAAATTAAGTTTGTGTGGCAACAATCCCAAACACGCACACAGACCTTATGTGTATTCTGGGTGTGGTGTGTGTGTGTGTGTTGGTGGGTGTGGACTGGATGTGGGAACAGGGCGAGGTTCAGGCATTTAAAAGCCTCTCATGTTTCATATTGTGTCAGTTTGTGAGCAGCTCGTCTCTCTCAGGTGAACTCAGGTACGTTCTCACTTCCTGTTTTCTCTACTTGTTTTTGTCTGTGTTAGTTTTTGTTTCCTGATTCGAGTCAGACGATGAAGTCAAAGTAGGAGAAGAAACAGGAGGTCAGTCTGAGACAGAGCGTTGAGTGTTGGCCAGCTTCCTGACTGAACTCTTCTCACCCTGAGTCTATGAGTACTTTATATTTTCCTTCAGAGTGTTTAAAGTGTCACAATCTCAATTATTTAAGAATATAATAACAGTTAATAGAGTCATTTATGAATGTATGATGTTGAACTGAAACTATAATCAATAATAACCTAAACTATGAGCTGGATAGGCTCCACCCCCCGTGACCATGATGGGAAGAGGTTATGGATGGATTATATTTATACATACTCATCATCAGTTTGTCATAAAGTATGCCAGAATCAGGTTTCATCAAGCTGAGGAACTGACAGCTGTTCCATACAGTGTTTTTGAACAGGTCACCTGATGTGTCAGAATGACTTTAATTCATCAGTAATAATTATGATTTAACTGATCTATTATTAAATATTAATCTAAGTAATCTCTTATTAACTATGATAAATTAAGCTGAAGACAAATCACTGATCTCCATAATTCAATATCCAAAACAGAAAACACAAGAGAAGTTCTATAAATATTAAAAACACCAACTGTTCATGTTGAGAACATATGTAGAACATAATCAGAACATTATTTAGAACAGTGTTCTACATGTGTGTCTAAGTCCTGTCTGGTTTTTCTGGCTGTTGCTGTCTGTAGTCGTGTCATGACTCGTCCACCACACCCTCACACATTGTTTACTTCTTGTTCTGTTTCAGATCTCAGACGACATGATGAACGTGAGTCTGTTTGTTCATTCACATTTCATTGTCTGATCAGATGTTTATATTTATAACAGTCTTTAAAGTTTTGATTGAAACATTCAGACTGAAGCTTGTTAAGTTAAACTTATATTTAATAAATGAATTTCTATCCTCCTGTTTAATGCTCAGGCGTTACAGAGTGAGACTTTGTGGAGTGGACTTTCTGTTAAAGTAGTTAAAGTTTCATCTGGATGAAACCCGATTAGTATGTATCACATGAACCTCAGATCATATCACATGGACTTACTGAGTGTTTGCAGTGTGAAAGTCAACAAGGTGGCATTCATCTCTAAAACCAACAACTTGATGCAGAACATTCCTGCAAAATCCGTCACCAACACGCCCTGAACTCAGTCAACCACAGAGGACTGTGCTGCGTTCAGGGACAGCTTTGACACAGACAGATTTACTGTCTCATATTTGATAGACTCAAACTGTGCTGTCGTTACTTACTGTGTGCAGGTGTGTTTGTCGTCTTATTGCCGGGGATAAACCTGTACTGATGCGAAACGCCATATTTATAAATAAAACATTGGTATAAATAATGTCCTTTCTCCTTTATCCCAATATCTGGACAGACACTAGCAAAAAGTCATGTTTGAGATAGTTTCAGGTGTTTTCAGGCATCATATTTTAGAACTTCTTGATAAACCATTAAAAGTTGTCGATGACTCATCCTGCACTCAGGGATGTGAACTAATGTTGGATGTAAAGATTGCTAAGTCGTGAAGCACTAACTATAGCTAGCTGTGTCAGCCGTGTAGCTAACTGAACTGACTCAAACAGACTGACACCGCTGATTCAGAGGTTCTGTTACTGTATTCACTGTTAGACTGGACACTGCTGGTTCAGAGGTTCTGTTACTGTATTCACTGTTAGACTGGACACTGCTGGTTCAGAGGTTCTGTTACTGTATTCACTGTTAGACTGGACCCTGCTGGTTCAGAGGTTCTGTTACTGTGTTCACTGTTAGACTGGACACTGCTGGTTCAGAGGTTGTGTTGCTGTGTTCACTGTTAGACTGGACACTGCTGGTTCAGAGGTTCTGTTGCTGTGTTCACTGTTAGACTGGACACTGCTGGTTCAGAGGTTGTGTTGCTGTGTTCACTGTTAGACTGGACACTGCTGGTTCAGAGGTTCTGTTTGGTCCAGCCATGTTCACTGGAAGGTAGACGCTGATGCTATCTTGTAACACTAGCTGTAATGCATGGTGGTGGAGTGTAACTCGTTATTGGCTACTGTAAGCGCCAATCAATATCCACGACATGTCCCTCCCTATCTATGCATTTTTACAAGAACCCCATAAAAATGAGAAAGTAAACAGAACTCTACTTCCTGTTTGATTAACTCTACTTCCTGTTTCATGAGTTCTACTTCCTGTTTCAATGCCATTTTTCCCAAATCTTCAATAGATAATGTGATCATTCATAATTAGTGCTGAATACGTGCATAGCTAACAGTGGACAGCCAGGGCTCAGTCAGTAAGAACTTGGCTTCAGACCTGAGGTGACAGATTCATGTCCAGACCAATATGGTATGGATGGAGTGTGGACTGGTAGCTGGAGAGGCCAGTTACCTCCTTGGCACTGCCAATGTACCCTTGAGCAAGACAGCAAAAAACTCTAACTGCTCCCAGAGCACTGCTATGTGGCTGTGCATCACTCCACCTCTCCACATTTACATGTATAGTCCACCTGACCAACTGCTGCAGTTCCTCTAAAAGCCACTACAGTTCCCATCTTGTGTCCTGTCCTTAATCACCCACCATCATCCAGTGTATTTAAAGCCATTGTTCTCTTCCCACTGTGCTGGATTGTTAGTGTCCATCTTGTAGTCATGGTTAATAATTTTTGTATCTCACCTTTGCCTCAGCCCTTTTGGATTGTTTGCCTGATTACCTGACAAGTTTTTCGTGTACTGAACCTCTGCCTGTCATTAAAGACTGCTTACCTCTTGTACCTGCGTCCTGAGTGCTGCATTTGAGTCCTGTTCATGTGCTGCATAAAACAGAGTTTCACCCTTCCTGTATCTTGTTTTGCAGCTAGAGGATGCTCTTGGAAGCGACCAATCAGGAGGGGGCAACGTCTGGCCAGGTATCATCTTCATCATCAGTTTCATGTGATCACATCATCTTTCATATTCTTCTATTAGTTTTTATTTGTAAAAACGTCTGATGATCTCGTGGTAGATGGTGCAGTTTAGAGGTCTTCTTGTGTCCAAAGTCTGGATCCAGAACCTGACGTATGAAGTAATTTGACTTTGTATGTCGATAAAAATGACCACATGTGTTTATGTGAAAAGGTCAGCCCTCCACTAACCCCACCTGGCCTGGAGGTCAGCCCGCTAACCCCACCTGGCCTGGAGGTCAGCCCGCTAACCCCACCTGGCCTGGAGGTCAGGCTGGAGGTGGAGGTGTCTGGCCTGGAGGTCAGGCTGGAGGTGGAGGAGTCTGGCCTGGAGGTCAGGCTGGAGGTGGAGGACCCTCTGCACCTGGAGGATGGCCCAGTCCTACAGTAGGACCTGGACCTGGACCTGGACCTACAATCCCTGTTGCAGCCCAAACAAATCTGGTGAGGCAAAGGGATGGATGGATGAATGGATGGATGGATGGATGGATGGATGGATGGATGGATGGAGTTAACAGTTGTTTCCTTGTCAACAGGCAATTCCATTTGGTACGAATCTTCCTAATGGAATTTATGACAAACTGCTTATCACCATCGGTGGAACCATCAAACCCAATGCTGACAAGTCAGTATGAACACTTCAATAAGGGCTGGCTGGCTGAAAGGATGGATGAATGGATGAATGGATGGATGGATGGATGGATGAATGGATGGATGGATGGATGGATGGATGGATGGATGGATGGATGGATGACTGGATGGTCAAGTCACAGACTGCAGGTGTTTCTTTGTGACTGTATGAACAGTGAACATGTTGAACATACTGTATGTGTCCCAAAGTGTTGTCTTACAGATGCAGCTCTGAATGGCATGTATGTATATGTAATAATCACTGAACCATGAATATGATGACTGTGTATTCAACTCCTCCAAAGACTATCTGTAGTACAGGTCATGGACCTAGTGGATCTAGCTGATCAGTGCTGGTCTCTGGTGTTTTCAGGATCACTGTGGATATAGGCGCATCACGTGATCTGGCCTTCCACTTCAACCCTCGTTTCAATGAGGAAGGCAAGAAGGTGATCGTCAGGAACAGCTGTATCAATGATAAGTGGGGGAAAGAGGAGAGAGAGCTGCAGCGCTTCCCTTTCGTTCAAGGACAGCCGTTCGAGGTTGAATATTTGATTCCTACCACTCAGAAGATTTCAGTGCTCATTTGAATGTACAGTATCAGACTAACCCAAACCCTGTGGGAGAGTCCCTAAATTCCACTGATGGCAGTTTGTGGTTTTCTTATTGCAGATGAAGATTCTCTGCACCAACAGAGAGTATAAGGTGGCTGTCAACAACTCTCACTTGCTGACGTACCAACACCGGATCACCAACTTACGCTCCATCAACAGCATCCACATCTACAACGACCTCACCCTGTCCAAGTTCAACATGGAGACTTTACCCTGAAAAAAACTACCAGAAATCTACAAGAGATCTACTAGGGATCATCTGTAGATCTAATGAAGATCCACAATAGATTCATTCTTGAGCACTAGAACCTAAAAAATGTTTAAAAAAAAAAAAAAAAGGTTCTCAGAGGATCCCTTTTTATAATGTGTCAGTGTAACTGGTATCAATAAAGAGTTTATCTTCAATGTGTTTGTGACTCAGATGTTTAATCAACTGCATTATTCCATAACTTGTCCTCTAAAGACATAAAAACTCCTCACAGACTTTAAGATCCTCTTTAATTAGAACAATCCTGGCTCTGTAAGATCCTCTTTAGCTGGACTGATCCTGGTTCTGTTCTCCTATCTCCTCCTCCTGCCAGACTTGTGACAGACAGAAATGATTCTTTCTTGTTGAAACCTACAAACTGCAGCTGGTGTCAGGTAGATGTTAGACGGCACGAGCAACTCATGTAGCTAAAAGCTAATGGTTGTATCATGTTCAGTAGAAAATAACAGGAGGCAGAGGAGGAGGAAGAGAAGGATTTTGAAGTTTCTCTCCCATGTCACAAACATGCTGCTGTATATAGTGAGTTAACTGTAAATAATAAATAAATAAATAAATAATGATACAATAATGAACAACCAGAAAAACTAATTATACAATCAAATCGTATGAAAGGAAATACAAAATAGAACATGAGTGACGTATACTAGTACTACTACTACTGCTACTACTACTACTACTGCAAATACTACTACTACTACCACTGCTACTACTACTGCTACTGCAAATACTACTACTACTACCACTACCAAGAAGAAGAAGTTGAAGTTTGTTTATCCTGTTTTAACGTAGACATCTTTGGCAGACGTCGTACGTCATGACGCACAGCTCAGCTGGACGTCGCTCCGCTCCGGAACAGACAGGCTCGATTGTGCTCTGTTCAAACCGCCGTTTAACACTTTGAAACAACATTTAACCGACTGCTAACGGACCGAACCGACAGCTGGAGTGTTCACGATTAACGGGACGAATCGGGAAAACAGGAGATACGTGTTTGTCATCGCTGCCGGCAGCGTTTCGTCTCCAGCGGACAGACGGAGAGGTTTCCTCCCTCAGGTTAGTCTGACCCTCGGCCTGCCTGCTAGCCTGTTAGCTCCTGATGCTAACTGTGTCTATCTGTCTGTTAGCATCATGAGCTAACAGTGTCTGTAGAAAGAGACCGACAGAAACACGGACACATTTATTACAGGTGACTGTTGTCACGTGCACGCGCTGTTTACCTTCCACATAGCTCTGTGTTAGTTAGCACCAGAGGCTAGTCAGTTAGCCCGGCATATTATGGGTTCAGACGACCGCGGCTAGTAGCATGCTAGTTAGCGCTGCGGCTAGCAAAGTTGGTGAATTGTCTCGGAATTGTTTGTCAACAGACCGTCTGTGGTCGCTAACAGACCGTCTGTGGTCGCTCTTATACATGCTATCTCACATTAGCATTGATGTGTTGCGTACAGCAGGTGTTTGTGAGCTAGCTCACCTGTTCACTTTGCAGCTGGTGGGTCAGTGACCTGCAGTACAGCTGGAGGTTACCTGTCTGATCCAGCTGATTGATTAGTGTGTATGTGTGTCTGTGTGCTTCCCGCAGTGTGTGTTACGTCCTGAGGGGGCGGAGCCAGAGGACACATACCCCTGGTTGGTTTCCTGTGTGGGAAGAGTCAGTCCAAGTCTGAGAGATGTGAAGCTGAAGGATCAGTGGAGCTGTCACTCAAACCAGGACCACACCCCCACCACCTCCAGCAGCCAATCAGCACACAGCGTGCAGGTAAAGGTGTATGTGTAGTGAAGTGTCATGCTAACCTGTGTTAGCGTGCTAATCTTTGCCCTAACCTCTCTCTCAGGGCCGTCATGCACCTGACGTCGTATCCGAAGCTCGTCCGCTCAGAGTTGCGGTTGGACGTGGTTGGCGTTCAGACGTTTTCCCAGCAGGGGGCGCTGCTGAGGACCCGTGGCAGTAACCATGACAACATGACCAACCGTATCCCGCTGAGTGTCATCTCCACCAACATGCTGCGCTGCAGCAACGCGAGCAACAACAGCAGTGTTAGCGGCAGCGTGGCGGCGCTCCGGCTGAAGGTGCCACCCACCTCCACCTTGCAGCTCCTCCCTCTTCCGACAGGTTACGAGAATGACACGCTCAGACTTCACCAGACCGCCATGGAGGACGCTGACACGCCACTGGACATCTGGACCGTCATCAAGCCCGGACACGTCCGCGAGAAGATTGCCATGTTCGCTTCAGATGCGGGCCAGGCCGATGGCACCAGGGACAGCGAGCACACCTCCGATAGGACTGTGGCAATGTGTTCGAACCACGCCGCCATGTCGGGGCTGTTTCGGCCCGTGAAGGCGAAGGGCAGCTGGGAGGAAAACAGCAGTGCCAAACGACGCCGTAGGTCAGGAAGCCACCAGAACCTCCCGCAGGACCAGAGGACCCAGCAACATACAAACAAACCGTCTCCACGGCGCCTGGACTGGACTCAGCAGCCCGGTGACGGGCGGCGTGGAGGCGAGGAGGAGGAGCAGGAACAGAAGGTGTCAGTGGTAGAAATGGTGGCATTTCTGGAGCAGAGAGTCAATGAGCAGCAGCTAGACTCCAAACCTCTGCTCGCCCTCCAGAGGAGCTCCACCACCATCACACTGTCCAGAGCCCTGCCCCCAGAGATCAAGGGGGAGGAGCCAGAGAGCATCAAGGTGTCAGACATGGTGGCGAGGCTGGAGTCGGAGTGTCTGCGGAGGAGGACAGAAGGAGATCTGTCGAGGAGCAACAGCCTGAGGAGGACGGTGGGACGAGTCCTGCTCACTGCTGGGGAACAAAGCTCCGCCCCTTGCCAGCCTGCATCACAGCAGTCAACCATGTCATCAACGACATCACCATCACTGCCAGGAGCAGCAGGCAGGGAGCCAACCAGCTGCTCAGAGACACCTGGCCCAGCCCTGACCACGCCCCTTTCACCCGACCCCTCCCAACCTGAAGACAAGCGTCAAGAGGTCACGCCCCCTCCGTCGGAGGAGGTGGAGCCTCTCCCCGGCCTGTTGTTTCTGTCTCCGCCTCCTGCTGCCTCAGAGACCTGCACTGACTCTGCCCCTCTCCCCAGAGAACCCCGCCCCCCTCCTGCTTGCTCTGACTCCGGTAGCCAATCAGAGAAGAGGAGGAGAAGGAGAAAGGTTGACTGGGTTCAGGAGGAGGTCAGTGTGACTCCACCCCTCGCCGTGGTGCCTCTGAGCCGTCGTGCGTCGGCGTCTCAGGACTTCCTGGAGCTGCGTCAGCGCCTGCAACAGCTGTTGGAGCCTCAGCCATACCTGTCAGTGCTGCCGCACCACCTGTTGCTGAAGATCCTGCTACTGCTGCCCACGCAGAGCCTTGCTGCGCTTAAGTGCACCTGCCGCTACTTTAAGTTCATCATCGACAACTATGGCGTCCGGCCTGCTGACTCACTGTGGGTGTCCGACCCCCGTTACCGTGACGACCCCTGCAAACAGTGCAAGAAGCGGTATGGCCGCGGCGACGTGTCGCTGTGCCGCTGGCACCACAAGCCATACTGCCAGGCGCTGCCGTACGGGCCCGGGTACTGGATGTGTTGCCACGGCGTACACAGGGACTCACCCGGCTGCAACGTGGGTCTCCATGACAACCGCTGGGTGCCGGCGTTCCACAGCATCAACGTGCCGATCTACCGGAGGAGCCGCAACGACGCATGAGAGTGAGAGAGTGTGTGTGTGTGTGTGTGTGAGTGAGTGTGAGAGAGAGAGCAGGTGAGATTTTCCTTCAAACAAACAGCTGGTTTTATTTTGAAGGGTAATCTTCACCTGAGTTGCTTCCTGTTGTCCTTCAGCGCCCCCTGCTGGTCAGACATCTCCTCAGCCGCCACCAGACAACCAATCAGCATCGTTCATCTCATCAGCAGCTCGTTTATGACGATCAGCTGAGGGAGGAAGTGTCCCGGCCAGGACTCTCTAACCTCATGTCCATGCGATACATATATGTTAAGAACATCCTGTGACTGAGTATCTGAACAGCTGATTGATCAGCTCTGACATCATCGTTGTTTTTCATTGGATGACGAGCTATGAGGAGGTGGAGCTTCAGAGGGCCCAATGAGTTAACGCTGCACCTTGTTTGTTTACATTTGTACATAGTCTGATCAGCTGAGAGATAATCACCTTTAACTCTGTCAAAGGGAATGGGATGTGGCCTTCAGTCGAGTCGATGCAATAAAAAAAAAAGGACTTTGACCTTAAGATTTTTGTTTTTTAAGTTTCTGCGGCTGAAAAATGTTTGTGGCTTTAATAAAGAAAAAGTGCTTTCTGACTGATTCAAACACCAAAGACCCTGTTTATTTATCATGCACACACACACACACACACACACACAGTCGCCGTTTTCAGTTCTTTCACTTTATTTACCCACAAACACAAACGCAGTCACTCTGACCTCACACAGCTGCTGTGATGTCACGTGGACCCTCTGACCTCAGACAGCGTCTCCAGCAGCTGGAAGTAGTTGTACTTGATGTCGTACTCCATGTCGTACCAGAAGTTCACTGCAGCAGAGAAAAAAGATGCACGACGAGCAAAACGTTATTTTAACGTTATATTGATATTGATTGATTGTGTGATCATGTTCATGATCATGTCATGATTGTGTTGATTGAACAACACCCTGACCAGAGAAACATCCGGACACGTCCTGTCAGGATTCAGTCTTCTGTGGTGCGTTCAGGTGTTTGTACCTGCGATGCAGCCATGTGACTGCTGGACGTGGTGAAACCACAGTGACGGCAGGTACAGCATCTCTCCGGCCTTAACACTGCATTGGAGGGGCCGAGCTCTCCGGTACTGCGGGTACCGATCCAGGTCTGGGTCCAGAGGGTCCAGAGGGATCCACGGGACCTGAAGAGGGGGGGGTATGTTATTAGGTGGCACAGAAACATTTAATACTGGCAGTATGTTTCCTAGCTGTCTCATCTGTGTGTCTGTATGTTTGTGTGTCTATGTGTGTGCTTTTATTATATTCCATTTAAAAGTATATATGTGTCACTCAGAACCAGGGGTGGAAGTAATGAATTACAAATACTCACGTTACTGTAATTAAGTAGATTTTTGGGGTACTTGTACTTTTATGTATTTTTTAAAGTGTGTAATTTTACTCATACTTGAGTACAATTTAAATGGTAATGGTAAATGGACTGTACTTATATAGCACCTTTCTAGTCTTCTGACCACTCAAAGCGCCTTACAGTGCATATTTCATTCACCCATTCACACACATTCGTACACTGATGGCATTGGCTACCATGTAAGGTGCCAACTGCTCATCAGTTCGAGGAACTAACCATTCACACACATTCACACACATTCACAGCCTTCAGGAGCAATTTGGGGTTCAGTATCTTGCCCAAGGACACTTCGACATGCAGACTGGAGGGGATCGAACCACAGATCTTCTGATTAGTGGACAACCCACTCTACCGCCGAGCCACAGCCGGGGCGGATTATATTTACACCATGTAATCTACTTTGCTACTTTTAAAGTCAAAAGTCGCTACTGAGTACGCCCACAATTTGAATTAATATTCATGTACAGTAATTTCACCGTATAAGGTGAGCTGTTTTTGATTAAAAAACCTGGCACACAGTGCTGAGCTGCATCTCAAATTAATATTCAGGTTCTCAGCTCTCTGTTGACATATAGCACTAGACTGATATATCAGTTCATCAATATCATTGACCTGATATCAATCACCAAATTTACCACTCTTATATTATGCTTAATCAAAGATTAGCTCAAATTGTTAAATGTTTTTTTTTATGTGTTTTCCTTTAGTGTTAATCACAGTGAGGTGATGAAGTAATGTTTGGACCTGATGTGTGATAATATTTATCTCTACAGAAGAAGCATCCATCGAAGATTGAGCAGTACCATGACGTCACTGTGGCAGCAACATCTCGTCAACAAAAGACCACAGCCACACCAAACAAGCTCTCAGCAAATAAGCAAGCCAAGTTACCAGACATGATGTTGAGTGCTGCAAACAAACGTGTTCCACAAGCAACTGTTGACAAGCCAAGTCATCAATTTCATATGTGAGGGTCTCCAGCCATTTTCAGTGGTAGAACAGCCCGCTTTCAAAGAACTAGTTACTAGACCCACAGTCCGTGCCAGAATCTGTGAAGCTGCTGATCACATGAAGAAGACTGGTTGCAGCATTGGATAAAGTCAAATTTGTTGCTACCACTACTGATTGTTGGTCTGCTATTGACGATGCAATAAAACATCCATCGGTTAAAAAGTAATTAATACTCTGAGTAGTTTTTGAGAAGAGTACTTTGTACTTTTACTCAAGTATTTTTTTAACACTAGTACTTTTACTTGTAATTGAGTACAATTTAAGCAATGTAACAGCACTTGTACTTGAGTACAAATTTTCAGTACTCTTTCTGCTCAGAACACTACAGACTCTGCCAGGCCCAGATCAACCTGACCTCGATATCAGACAGCAAGCTAGCGAAAAAGTATGGAGGGCTAAAAGTGCCAAAATTAAATAAATAAATACACCATTAAATAATTACATAAATGTGTCATTAATTAATTAAACTACCAATTCATTTTATGTAAAAAAACAAAACAAAACATATAATCATTTCACACACATTCAAAGTCAGTGGTTGGGGCTAACGCTGATCTAGTCCTCCTTTGTTTTAGAGGTGTTGAGGACCAAGTTGTTATCAGCACACCACCCCACCAGCCTCTGCACCCCCTCCCTGTAAGCAGTCTCATCACCTCCAGAGTTTAGTCCCACTGAGGTGGTGTCGTCTGTGAATTTAACAATGATGTTATGTGGGTGGGTGCTGACACAGTCATGGGTGTACAGAGTGTAGAGCAGAGGACTCAGTACACAGCCCTGTGGGGAGCCGATGTTGAGGCTGTAGGCTGTTGAGAGATGGGGCCAACTCTGACTCTCTGTACACGGTTGGAGAGGAAGTCTATGATCCAGCAGCAGGTGGTGGCTGGGAGTCCGATGTCCAGCAGTTTTTCTGTCAGTCTGTCCGGGAGGATGGCGTTAAAGGCAGAGCTAAAGTCGACAAAGAGCAGCCTGGCATAGCGTCCCTGTGGTTCCAGATGGGAAATGGTGGTGTGGAACACTGTGCAGATGGTATCCTCTGTCGATCTGTTCGCTCTCTATGCCAATTGAAATGGGTCGAATGTGGGTGGGAGGTGGGCCGTGATGTGGCATCAGACCAGTTTCTCAAAACACTTCATGGCCACAGGTGTCAGAGCAACTGGTCTGTAGTCTTTAAGACTGTTGATGGTCTTTTTAAGCAGCGGGACGATTGTGGCTGACTTCAGGCATGGTGGGATGAAGGACTGGGACAGTGACTCATTGAAGATCCTGGTGAAGACCCCGACCAGCTGGTCTGCACACTCTCTGAGGACCCTCCTGGTCATTCCATCTCAGTGCACCTCACCTCATGTCCTGCACCGTTAGGCTGGAGCTGTTGTTCAGTGGCTGGGCTGTGGCTGCCTCCTGTCCTTTCACCTCAAAGCGTGCGAAGAAGTGGTTTAGCTCCTCTGCCTAGCGTCACCCTCAGCTGGTGTGGTGCTGCTGGACTTGAAGTGGGTGAGGTGCTGGAGTCCCTGCCACACCTGGTGTGTGTTGTTATTGCTGAAGTGGTCCTCAACCTTCCTCCTGTAGGCTGTCATGGCCTCTCCGATGCCTCTCTTCAGGTCGGCTCTGGCTGCACTGTACTGCACTCCATCCCCAGGCCTAAGAGCGTTGCCTCAGCAGTGCCTTGACCTCTTTAGTCATCCAGAGTTTCTGGTTGGAATAGACTCGGAGATGTTTATCAACAGTGACGCTGTCCACGCAGAAGATGATGTAGGAGAGCACAGATGAGGTGTACTCCTCTCAGTCCTGGTGTTCAAACACGCTCCAATCTGTGCTCTCAAAATAGTCCCGCAGCTGGTGTTGTGCACCCTCTGCCCATGTTTTCACAGAAAAAGTAAAGAAAAGTGTCAGCTGTAGAAACCTGTAGAACTCTGCTGGTCAAGTATACTTGATGTCTTCATTACAGAACATGGTTATATGTGGGGTACTGAAATCTTATGCATTGTGTCATTTCTTTATCAAGTAGCGTAACTCAAATTATGTAGATCAGGGATGTCCAAAGTACGGCCTGGGGGCCAATCACGGCCCTCAGCTTCATGTTTCTAATATATTATTAGTGGCTGCTGGACTGTCAGATACTGTGTGACTGTTTGTGTTTTATTGTTACCTGATGAAGCAGCTGAAGCTTTAAGGACAAACTGCTGCTGTTATATATCTGAATAATAAATAAATAAATAAATAAATATATATAAATAATTGTGATAATGAAAATAAAATTGTTAGAGAACATTTGTATGTAACTTTTATTGGTATTTTTTTCATTTTTGTTAGTATTGGCCCCTGGGCATCTTCAGTGTCAAATCTGCCCTCTTTAAGTTTAAGTTTGGACATTGCTGATGTAGATCTATCTGCAGTGTTTAGTTAACTGACTTGATAGGAGAGCAGCCATTAATATCACATGTCTGTGCTGCAGTGTGTCCAGTACACCGCTCCAACCGAGTCCACCACCAGTCAGACTTCCACCACAGCCATCACATCTTCTCTGAAAGTCGCTTTGGATGAAAGCGTCAGCTAAATGACTAAATGTGAATAACTAAGGGACTGACAGTAACAGTGCGCGTACCCTCGCATTTATCGATCGTGTTTTTGCTATATGACTAGAGGCAAGTTACGTTCAGGTTTTAAAAAAAATGTAGAAGGTATTAAATGGTATTAAATTTAAGCTCAGGATTCCTGTATACACCCTGTTGTTATTTCACAAAGCTCCTGCAGTTTGTGTTAAATTGTCAGAATCAGAATGGGATGCTCTCTGAAAGTGACTGAATATGGCACAGCCCCACCTAGAATATTTTTCACCATCCGCCACTGCACCTGAACGCACCTTCTCAGAGCCACTCTGATCGACGACCTCGAACTCACCGTCATCCCGCTGATGGTAAACAGCTGGTTGATACAGACCTGACAGACAAACGTGTTAGGATGGTTACAGAGCACAGTGTGACTGTTACTATGGTTACCATAGGGTTATACAAGGTGGTTGCTATGGTTACCGTAGGGGATAAAAGGACGGTCTGTGGGCGGCAGCAGGATGAAGTTTTTCTCTCCAGAAATCACACAGTACAAATTCTCATAGTGATCTTTGTGCACTGAAACACACAGACACACACACACACACACACACACACTAATATTAAACACTGACATGCTACAGGTGTTCAGGTCGTGTTGCATTCAGGTCGTGTTGTGTTCAGGTCTTACTGGACGTTATGGCGCTCTCCTCTCCGAGCCAAAAGTTAACAGCATCTGGAGACTTTCCTAAAAAACAAGACAAATATTTATTATTTATTATTTATTATTAAAGTTCATGAAGAAAAAAACCCCATCAGATTTAATAACGAAATGGTCAAAGTTTGAAACTTTCTTCTTTCACTTTAAAATACAAATTAAAAGATAATAAATATTGAAAATATAAATATTAAACATCCATCATATATCGATTATCTATAATATAAATACATGAATATTGATTATCTATTTAAATATCAATCATCCATATGAATATTAATCAGTCTGATATAGACTTCAGTTCATCTCCCCCACAGCTGACCAACACACTCTCAGCTGGTTCTGGTGCTGTTCACTCACTCTGCTCCTTGTTCACCTCCAAACTTACAGATTACCTGCAGCAGTACAAGGACGCTCTCAGTATTACCTGGGCCACCTACTGCTCTCACCTCATACACTCTTCAGATTCAAGGTGACGTCTTATTTTGATCGACCCCAAAGATTCAGACAGGAAACAAACTAAGCTACAAACTGATTTTCAAAATAAAAGTTGATCAACTCATCAAGTATCAAAGAACAGAGCTCAGCATGTTTCCAGGTGTTTAAGGTGTTTCCAGATGTCTGGGTGACATCGTATGAACAGTCCAACAGTAAAAAGATGCAGCAGTTGTAGTTTCATCACGTCAATGTTCAGAACATTATTAGAACGTTTCAAGAAGTGGTGGTGCTGGTCTCTGATCTGATTCGTCAGTTTGAATTCATCAAGTCAAACAAAATACCAACACATATCATGTGACTGATGTACAGGTGATTTGTGTTAGATTCAGGTGACAGGTTCTGAGCTTGCTCAGTGGTGAACTCACCAAGTGCGGCGCTCATCCAAGAAACATGCGGCTCGACGTCATCAGTGAGCTCCGGCAGCTCGTCGAGGAGATTCGAACACTGACGCTGAACGTACAGGACGCCACGCTGCTGCACCTGTACACACAGTACACCTGAGTACACACAGTACACCTGAGTACACATAGTCCACCTAAGTACACACAGTATACCTGAGTACACATAGTATACCTGAGTATACACAGTACACCTGAGTACACACAGTATACCTGAGTACACATAGGGGGGCTGTGGGGCGGCTGTGGCTCGGAGGTAGAGCGGGTCGTCCACCAATCAGAAGGTGGTTCGATCCCCGGTTCGATCCCCTCCAGTCTGCATGTCAAAGTGTCCTTGGGCAAGATACTGAACCCCAAATTGCTCCTGAAGGCTGTGCCATCGGTGTGTGAATGTGTGTGAATGGTTAGTTCCTCGAACTGATGAGCAGTTGGCACCTTGCATGGCAGCCAATGCCATCAGTGTATGAATGTGTGTGAATGGGTGAATGAGATATGTCCTGTAAAGCGCTTTGAGTGGTCGGAAGACTAGAAAGGCGCTATATAAGTACAGTCCGTTTACATAGTACACCTAAGTACACACAGTATACCTGAGTACACATAGTACACCTGAGTACACACAGTACACCTGAGTACACATAGTACACCTGAGTACACACAGTACACCTGAGTACACATAGTACACCTAAGTACACACAGTACACCTAAGTACACACAGTACACCTGAGTACACATAGTACACCTTAGTACACACAGTACACCTGTACACACAGTACACCTGTACACACACAGTTCACCACATACACAGTACTAGTCCTATCATACTAGTTTATAGTACTTCAAGGTTCTATTGTAGTATTGCTAGTACTCACCTTCCCCTCGATGACGTCGAGTACTTCGTTGAAACTCATCCTGCGCTCCTCGGGCATCACGAAGCGATCATCGCTGACAGCGTCCGCGTAGCCGTTGGGTGTCACCGCCACACTGATGACCTTTGACCCCACCTTCTCCCTGCAGACAGGAAGTGGAATCAGAGACATGTGACCACAGAAGAAGAGCGCGGTGGGGCTGTCTCACCTGAGGTACTCCGGGGTCCACCTGGACAGAGCCGGCCAATGGTTGAAGGCGTTACGAATGATGCAGGGCTTGTTTGGACCAATCCAGTCGCGGTAGAACTGCAGCGGTTCAGGTGGCTCCTCCAGGTAAGGCATTGATTGGTTCAGGTACAGCTCTGCAAGGTAACCAAGGACCAATCAGATCACTGATCACACAGTAGTAGTCTGAAGGATCTGCAGTCCACTCTGTGGTTTCTGTAGTACTCTGTGTAGTAGTACTCTGTGGTTTATGTAGTATTCTTTGTAGTACCCTGTGTAGTACTCTGTGTAGAATTCTGAGTAGCACACTGTGTAGTACTCTGTGTACTCACCATGAGCCTCCAGAGAAAACTCGCTCAGTCGTTTCTTCACAAACTCCATTTTGTTTTGTTACGTCATCACACGGACGTTCTGCGTCACAGAGATGACGTCACAGGCCTGATCAGATATCAGCTGATATCGATGATCAGCTGATTTTATTAAATAGACGAGCTGCTTTCTCCTCACGCGGCCACGCTGCTCTGTTTACATCCGGTGCGCATGTGCAGAGCTCCGTTCCTGTAGTGTTTGAGGTGAGCAGGTCTCCGCCTGCTGGAGGGAGGGTGAACTTCAGCCACTGACTGTTACCATCATCATCATCCTCATCTTCATGATCTTCATCTTATTATTGTTGTTTTTGTTGTTGTTAAAGTCGCAGCAGTTTATAAAGTTATCAAAATATTTACCAGCTAATGTACACATTGAATCTAATGATATATGATGTTTACTTTTACTTCTGGCAGAGTACTTCTATACTGTAAGACATGAAGGACGTGAAGGACGTGAAGGAGGTGAATGAGGTGAATGAGGTAAAGGACACGAAGGACCTGAAGGAGGTGAAGGACATGAAGGAGGTGAATGAGATAAAGGACATGAAGGACCTGAAGGAGGTGAAGGATGTGAAGGACATGAAGGACGTGAAGGATGTGAAGAACGTGAAGGATGTGAAGGACATGAAGGAGGTGAAGGACATGAAAGAGGTGAAGGAGGTGAAGGACATGAAGGACCTGAAGGACATGAAGAATGTGAAGAACGTGAAGGACGTGAAGAATGTAAAGGACATGAAGGACATGAAGGATGTGAAGGACGTGAAGAATGTAAAAGACATGAAGGACCTGAAGGAGGTGAAGGATGTGAAGGACATGAAAGACATGAAAGAGGTGAAGGACATGAAGGACATAAAGGACCTGAAGGACGTGAAGGAGGTGAAGGACATGAAGGACATGAAGGACACAGCAGCTGCCTCTGAGTATTTGATCAGGTCAGGATTGGAAGCAGCTGTGCAACTCTGCCTGGAAACAGTTCCTGGAAGGTCCTGGATCAGGTCACTCATGGACGAGTCAGCGTTGGAGCGTTACTTTGATGACTCCATTGCAAATGTGAGTAGATGTGTGCATTTTCTTTAATTAGATTAAACATGAATATGAATGTTCTTTTGATTGAACTTTTATTGTTCGACTTGACACATTTAAATTTGACCAAAAATTAAAAATGTTCAAATGTGGAGACATCTCAGAGACATCTGAATATTGTTGTTTCTAGAAAATGTGTGAAGCTCTGCAGAGATGAAGTTTAGAGGAACTCAGAGGAATTTAGTTTATGTCGATGAGCTGAATCACATGAAGATTTAACTCAAAGAACCTCAGAGGAGTGTCATCCATGGAAAAAATTATCACCTCACAGCAACAATTTTCTGGGTTTGAGTCCTGGTCAGCTGACCTTTGAACTCTGATCCACCATCTTTTTTTTCACCTGCAGGACTCTGGCTTCATTTTGGGGGAGGGGCTTGAGCTCAGGAGCCCTGCCCACACCGCACATGACCCCGCTCTCTCTCAACAGGACCCTGCCTTCCTGTCAATGAAGGCGGGACCCAGCAGAGAACCAGGGGACGAGCTTGACCTTAGCTTCCTGCCTGATGAGCTCAGCACACAGGAAGAGCCCAGTCACCAACACAACACAGGTATGATGTCACTGTTGATCAACAGGAAAATATATATATATATATATATATATATATAATGTCGGACACTGCGGTCAGCAGCACCGGAGCACCACAGGGAAATACACATGCAGAAATACTCAGATGACACTGAAATAGTTGGCTGTATCAAGGATGGATGGGAGAGGGAGTACAGGAGCCTGGTTGAGGACTTTGTGAGGTGGTGCAGGTCCAACCATCTGCGGCTGAACACCTCCAAGACCAAGGAGATGGAGGTGGATTTCAGAAGAAACAAACCACATCTCCAACCTGAGCAGGATGATGTGGAGGTGGTCAGGACCTACAAATATCTGCAGCTGGATGACAGGTTGGACTGGGCAGCAAACATGGACTCTATCCACAGGAAAGGACAGAGACATCTGTACCTTCTGAGAAGGCTGAGGTCCTTCAACATCTGCAACAAACTGCTGTAGATGTTTGACCAGTCTGTGGTGGCCAGCGTCCTCTTCTATGCTGTGGTTTGAAGAAGGACGCTGCTCAGTTGGACAGACTGGTCAGGAAGGCTGGCTCAGTGGTGGGCACAGAGAGAAGGATGCTGGACAAACTGCTGTCCATACTGGACAACGCCCACCACCCTCTGCACAACCCCTTCATCAGGCAGAGGAGTGTGTTCAGTGACAAACTGCTGTCCATGTCCTGTTCCACCAATAGACTGAAGAACTCTTCAGTCTCCCCGGACATCAGACTGTACAACGACTTTTTTATGATATGGCACTATATAAATAAAACTGACTTTTGTTGCAGCTGAGAGTCAGGCTACAACTCTGGATGTGTCTCAGGACAGCGGCACCTGTCTGGACTACAGCTCCCAGGATTCCACACTGGCAGTATCAGTTGACCCCCAGCAAAGTTCATCCATGTTGGGGCTGGGAACAGGTGCCTCCCCCTTCTGTCCCATGACCCCCATGACCCCCATGACCCCCATGACCCCCGTGACTGAGAGGTCAGGAATCATCCCACAGTTACAGTAAGTTACTATCTATAAATATACTTCATCTGTAGTACTGACACTTCATCTGTGGTACTGATCACAGTACGATGTCATCTGACGGCCATGTAGTTTTGTGTGTGTGCAGGAACATCGTCTCCACAGTGAACCTCGGCTGTCCTCTGGATCTGAAGTTTATCGCCCTCCAAGCCAGAAATGCTGAGTACAACCCAAAGGTAACCCAGTCTGACAATTTATCAGACATAAGGCTGATTGCAACTGAACATACCACGCCTCTTCCACCACTAGTACACTAGTACTATACAGTACAGTACCTGAGTAAGGGGTAATATGTGTAAACACGGACTGATGGTTGGTGAAATGCTTCAGGAGCTCCTTTGGTTCTCATGTTGTTTCAGCGTTTTGCGGCGGTCATCATGAGAATCCGTGAGCCAAGAACCACAGCACTGATCTTCAGCTCAGGGAAGATGGTCTGTACTGGAGCCAAGAGGTCTGTCTGTCTGTGGTTCTGTCTGTCTGTGGTTCTGTCTGTCTGTGGTTCTGTCTGTAGTTACATCCTCCTCCTCTGTGTGTTTGAGCGTGTGCAGTGAGGAGCAGTCACGGCTGGCTGCGAGGAAGTATGCTCGGGTGGTGCAGAAGCTTGGCTTCCCTGCCCGCTTCTTGGACTTTAAGATCCAGAACATGGTGGCAAGCTGCGACGTCTGCTTCCCCATCAGACTGGAAGGACTGGTCCTGACACACCAACAGTTCAGCAGGTAGCAATGCCTAGCTTAGCACACAAGACTCTACTCAAACCTTCTCTGTCTCTCTCTCAATTCAGTTCAATACAGCTTTATTGGGAAACATGTTACACTGCCAAAGCAATGCATAGATAGATGTCTTAACAGAAAATACAGGAATAAAAAATAATAATTATCAAATTTGCTTTCACTGTATATTATAGATGTGCAATATTATAAATAAGGCATATAATAGTGAAATAAAGGGCCTGTATACAGATCAGTTAAACATTAACTTTGTAAGAATAAGAAAATATATACAAAGTAAATGATGTCCAGCAGGAGGAGATGGTCTATGTCTGTCCTTCCTGTCTGCTGGACGTCCTTCTGTGGTCACAGCAGTTCACAAATCTTGCTGCTATGTTTGCACATTGCTGTACTTCACCCAGCAGGTATGGAAGTTTTTGGATGTTGTCTGAGGTCTCAAAGTCTTTCTGGGTGTTTGTGATCTATGGAAGTACGTGTCTCTGATGTCTTGGTACAGTTGGCAGGTGGTTAGAGAGTGCAGCTCGGTCTCCACCTCAAGCGAGGCTGTGCTCACTGAGTCTGTACATAGTCAGGGATTTCCTGAGCTTCGGATCGGTCACAGTGCTCAGGTATTCTGCCACAGTGTATTTTCTGTTTAGGACCAAATAACATTCCAGTTTGCTGGTTTTTGGTTGATTCTTTCCAGTGTGTCAGGTAGTTTTCTTTTTGTTTTCTTATAATTTGGTTTAGACTGATGGGATTTCTGTTTGGTGGCTCTGCTTGTGTTTGTGGACGGAGTCCCAGAACCAGTTGGCTGAGGAGGCATCTCTCTACAGTCTCTCTGAGGGTGAGGGCTTTTTCATGGAGCGTATTGTGGTCACTTTCTTTAAGGTGATCATCAAATTTAATTGCTCTCTTTTGAATATTGACGGTTAGTGGGTATCGTCCTAATTCTGCTCTGCATGCATTGTTTGGTGTTCTCTGTTGGACATAGAGGATGGATTTGCAGAATTCTGCATGCAGAGTCTCAGTTTGGTGTTTATCCCATTTTCTAAAATCTTGGTTGGCAGGTGGAGCCCAGACCTCACAGCCGTGTAGAGAAATGGGTTCTATGACGGAGTCCAATATTTTGAGCCAGATTTGAATTGGGATGTGTAATTTGATGTTCTTTTTGATGGCGTAAAAAGTCCTCCTCGCCTTGTCTCTCAGGTCACTTACAGCTCTGTTGAAGTTACCTGTGGTGCTGATGTTCAGGCTGAGGTAGGTGTAGTTTTTTGTATGTTCTAGGGCTAGGGTGGAGGCTGGATCCTTTTTGGAACATCATGACTTTTGTCTTGGTTAGATTCACTGGTAAGGCCCAGGTTTGGGAGAAGTTGTGCAGAAGATCAGCTCTCTCTCTCTCTCTCTCTCTGTCTCTCTCTCTCTGTCTCTCTCTCCCTCTCTCTCTCTCTCTCTCTCTCTCTCTCTCTGTCTCTCTCTCTCTGTCTCTCTGTCTCTCTCTCTCTCTCTCTCTGTCTCTCTCTCTCTCTCTCGTCCTCTCTCTCTCTCTCTCTGTCTCTCTCTCTCTCTCTCACTATCTCTCTCTCTCTGTCTCTCTCTCGTCCTCTCTCTCTCTCTCTCTCTGTCTCTCTCTCTCTCTCTCTCTCTCTCTCTGTCTCTCTCTCTCTGTCTCTCTCTCTCTCGTCCTCTCTCTCTCTCTGTCTCTCTCTCTCTCTCTGTGAATGAACTTGTCACAAAAATGAAATATGGTGTGGAAATATATATAATAATTATTAGGATTATTGAGTATAAAAAGCTTCATTTGAACACACAGACTCTTTTTGTATTTCCACAGTTATGAACCAGAACTGTTTCCAGGTCTCATCTACCGCATGGTGAAGCCTCGAATTGTCCTGCTCATCTTCGTGTCTGGAAAAGTGGTTCTGACCGGTAATGAAACCCAAATAATGAGTCATGACATCAGTTAGCATTGAGCTAAAACTCATTCAGAGTTGTAGTTAAATGCTAATGGATATATTTCTGTGTTAAGTGTAATTGACAAGCAGTTTTTAGTTATTATGAGAAACAAATATGGAATTATGAAGTAGGAATTCTCACAATAATTATAAATAAATTATAAATAATAATGTTGCCTGTGTTGAGGATTCCAGCCTCAGATCTGATAATATGTCTGTAACTCTGTGTAGATAACAAACTTCACGTGTTTCCCTTCAGACATTTTTGTCACCTTTGACTCCCATTATAACATGAAGTCTGATCTACTCTAATGTTAGCAGAAAACATGTTGAATATACCAACCTCACACACACACTCACACACGCACACATCTTTGTTCATAATAAAGAGGTTTTGATGAGTGCAGTCTGTTTCCAGAGGCTCTCTGTTCATAACGTGTGTTGACTTCCAGGAGCTAAAGAGCGAGCTGAGATATATGAAGCATTCGAGAACATTTATCCGATCCTGAGAGGCTTCAGGAAACAGTGAGGGCAGCCTGTGATGTCACTTCCAGTTGTTATGTACATATGTTTAATTTGTGTTAATAAGAAACGCTCAGAAAATGTTTGTTCAGTACAAACTTTGACGTCTTTGTTTGTTTGAATCTTTGATTTGAATCATTCAGTGCTTTAATGTGACAAAATTAAACTAAAACCACAAAACCTTTGTCATTTTTGGAAACTTTACTTGGATGTCGGACTGTTTTCTGTCCCACCGTTTTCTGATTTATGTCAGACTGTTCTTTGTACTCAGTGTTTTGTTGTTTACTGTGATGACTCAAACTCGTGCACACAAAATGTCAGTTAGAGGTGCAGCTCTTTGGTCTGTACAAACAATATTATTATATTTATATAATATATTTATAACAGAACCACAGTATAGTTGTGCAAACACATTTGCTCCCTGGGAGCTGCGAACCGCTGGCCACGGCTCAGGTGTGTGTGTATGCATCTGTCACTAAGTGTGAGTTCTGACAGGTGGATGGGTTAAAAGCGGAGAAATAGTTTCATGTGTGTAACATGATTAATAAAGTAAGTAAAGTAACAAATAACTTTATAACTGGAGGACTGAATGTACTGGACCTGACCCGGACCAGCTGCGCCTGGTTCTGCCCGGTTGTCTTGACCCGGACCAACAGGACGCTGTCTGTACGGCTAGCTGACTGAGCTTAATTATTTATTTATTGAATCTTTGTTTGGCTGAGCTGGGCTTCCGTAGCTATGACATCATCAACTGTTTCCTTGACTCCGCCCACGACCTTACGTCATGACGTAAACAAGGCGTCTCTCCGTGACGTTCAGAGGAAACCGGAAGTGGCGGACTCGTCGTCTGATCAAAACAAAAACATGTCGGTCGGTGAGCTCGTGCAGTTTTAGAGACTTGATGCGTCATTGCGGTAAATAACGTCAGAGGGTCGTCATGACGCGTTAGAGGTCTGTGCGAAGCTCTGACGTCACATTAGCCTGTTAGCATAGTTCGCTGTTAGCTCTATGGCGTCCTCAGCGGGACTCCCGCCGCTCGACCCGGACCGAGCTGCTTCATCCTCCGGCCTGTACTCCGGAGGGAGGCCGCCCCTCCGCTCCCATCACCCCCATCCGGCTCACTCTGCCCCGGGCTGTATGATGGTGGAGTCGGTGGATGACGCGGAGGGTCTGTACGTGGCGGTGGAGCGGTGCCCGCTGTGCAGCACGTCCCGCCGCAGACTGACCTGCGCCCGCTGCGTCCAGGCCGGAGACTTCGTGTACTACGACGGGAGGACCGGAGACGGGAGGACCGGAGAGAGGTAAAGTTCAGATTTCAGTCAGTGAACCCGTCCTGTCACTGCCGAACCGAACCTCACAGGCGCGCTTAGGCAGTGAAGTATCACACGAAGAACCTGCTCGGTTCGGTTCGGTTCAAACAGCTCTGTTTGTTAGCTAAGTTGCTACAGTTACATGAACACCCAAGATAACTGTGACCTCAGAGGCTCCGCGTCACAGGACCTGGCCCTCTCTGTGGGTCCTGGGGGTCTCTGGACCTCTCTGGAGGTCTTTGGCCCTCTCTGGAGGTCTCTGGCCCTCTCTGTGGGTCTCTGGAGGTCTCTGGCCCTCTCTGGAGGTCTCTGGCCCTCTCTGGGGGTCTCTGGAGGTCTTTTGGCCCTCTCTGGAGGTCTCTGGCCCTCTGGGGGGTCTCTGGAGGTCTCTGGCCACCTCTCTGGAGGTCTCTAGCCTCTCTGGGGGTCTCTGGAGGTCTTTGGCCCTCTCTGGAGTCTCTGGCCACTCTCTGTGTGGGTCTCTGGGTGCTCTGGCCTCTCTGGAGGTCTCTGGCCCTCTCTGTGGGTCTCTGGAGGTCTCTGGCCCTCTCTGGGGGTCTCTGGAGGTCTCTGGCCCTCTCTGGAGGTCTCTGGCCCTCTCAGAGGGTCTCTAGAGGTCTTTGGCCCCTCTCTCTGGGGCCCTCTGGCCCTCTCTGTGGGTCTCTGGGGAGGTCTCTGGCCACTCTCTGGGGGTCTCTGGAGGTCTCTGGCCCTCTCTGGAGGTCTCTGTAGCCCTCTCTGGGGGTCCTCTGGAGGTCTGTGGCCCTCACAGAAGTCTCTGGAGGTCTTTGGCCTCTCTGGAAGTGTTGGCCCTCTCACCCAGGGGGTCTCTGGCCCTCTCTGGGGGTCTCTGGAGGTCTTTGGCCCTCTCTGGAGGTCTTTGGCCCTCTCTGGGGGTCTCTGGCCCTCTCTGGGGGTCTCTGGAGGTCTCTGGCCCTCTCTGGAGGTCTCTGGCCCTCTCTGGGGGTCTCTGGAGGTCTCTGGCCCTCTCTGGGGGTCTCTGGCCCTCTCTCTGGAGGTCTCTGGCCCTCTCTGGAGGTCTTTGGCCCTCTCTGGAGGTCTCTGGCCCTCTCTGGGGGTCTCTGGAGGTCTCTGGCCCTCTCTGGAGGTCTTTGGCCCTCTCTGGAGGTCTCTGGCCCTCTCTGGAGGTCTCTGGCCCTCTCTGGAGGTCTTTGGTCCTCTCTGGAGGTCTCTGGCCCTCTCTGGGGGTCTCTGGAGGTCTCTGGCCCTCTCTAGAGGTCTTTGGCCCTCTCTGGAGGGTCTCTGGCCCTCTCTTCAGAGAGGTCTCTGAGGTCTCTAGCCCTCTCTGGAGGTCTTTGGCCCTCTCTGGAGGTCTCTGGCCATCTCTGGAGGTCTCTGGCCCTCTCTGGAGGTCTCTGGCCTCTCTGGGGTCTTGGCCGTCTCTGGAGGTCTCTGGCCCTCTGGAGGTGCTTTGGCTCTCTGGGGTCTCAGCCTCTCTGGAGTCTCTGGCCTCTCTGGAGGGTCTTTGGCCCTCTCTGGAGGTCTCTGGCCATCTCTGGAGGTCTCTGGCCCTCTCTGGAGGTCTCTGGCCCTCTCTGGAGGTCTTTGGCCCTCTCTGGGGGTCTCTGGAGGTCTCTGGGGGTCTCTGGAGGTCTCTGGCCCTCTCTGGAGGTCTCTGGCCCTCTCTGGAGGTCTTTGGCCCTCTCTGGAGGTCTCTGGCCCTCTCTGGAGGTCTTTGGCCCTCTCTGGGGGTCTCTGGCCCTCTGAGTCTGGTGTTTCCAGCAGACATTAACAGGGTAAGAGTGAGCTCATCTGTAGTCTGAAGATGTTTCTGATGTTTGTTTGCAGATTTGTGGAGAAGTTGGAGCGCCTGAAGAAGCTGAAGGACGAGAAGGAGCAGCTGCAGCACAGGTGGACTGGCACTGAGCCGCTTTCCTACGTTCTGAGCCCATCTGGCTTCATATTTATCACCCATTGCATCTGCTGTGACGTGTTAATTCAGTGGCCAGCAGTGGAAATGGTTTGTTACACTGAGCGTGTTGTGCTGGCATCAGAACGCTCTGTTCTTCATGAAGGTTTGTCTCCCTGGAATCAACAACACACTGAGCTTTAATCACTCAGTCAAATCAAAGAATCAATAACTGATGGAGCACACACTGTAAGCGAGCGCTCTCTTTGCCTGGATCACTTCCTTTGGCTCCTCAGGCCTGGGAGTGATCTGTCTTTGTGCAGTGATAAGCACTCTGGTCTTAGCGGACCATCAGGGGGGATGACACCCAGAATAACAAACTTAAAAATGGCAGCAGACTGTGCTCCTGGTCAGCAGAGCTTTGGGCCGAAACTGGCTGGGTCATTTACTTATTCTCTTAAATAAAGAAGGACAACTCTTCCTTTAACGTCCTTCCTCAAAACAACGAACACAACACTACCTGAGGTCAGTGTTATTATTGTTGTCTGATAATTGTCCTCTGTCCTCTCAGAGTCATCGAAGCTGTGATGGACAGGGAAGCTGCAGGCTGATGAGATGGTGAGTGAAGTTAAATGGACTGTACTATAAGTACTTATATAAGTACTTATATATAAATACTTATATGTCACCTTTCTAATCTTCTGACCACTCAAAGCTCTTTTACACTAAATATCTCATTCACACAAACATACAGTCATGGTTCAGCCGTCAGGAGCAGTTTGGGGTTCAGTATCTTGCCCAAAGACTCTTCAACATGCAGACTGCCGGAGCCGGGGATCGAACCACCAATTATCTGATTAATGGATGGCCGTTCTGCCTCCTCAGAGCACAACCACCATAATCTGATCAGACCTGACCCTGATGAAACTTTGTATCTTGGTTTGTGATGTCTCCTCACAAGTGGAAGATCATGTCGTGTAAGATGAAGATCGAGCAGCTGAAGGAGAAGCGTCGCTAGAGAACGCGGGACGTGGCGGTGAGTCCGTCTGCTGGGTCACGTCGGTCTCTGAAGGTTCTGGTTCAGTTTGGGTCAGATAGTTCACAGTGTCTCTCCTGCAGATAAAGAGCTCCTTCTGCGCTCTCAGGAGGAGAGTCAGCGGCACCAGCGCCGGGCGGGCATGCATCAGGACAAAGCGGGATAAAATCGGCGTCATAACCGCCCGTCTGGGTGAGCTGATGGAGAAGCGCAACCCCTTGACTGCAGAAACCCGCCTGAGTCAGCTCGCAGCACTGAGACGAGAACACATCCTGGAGCTCACCACACACATCTTCCCCACACAGGAGGAGAAACAGGGCAGGTGAGGACCACACCTTAACTGACTGAACACACCTGAATACACCTGAACTGACTGAACACACATACAGTTCCTCTCATAAACTGTGTCTCGTTATGAACGAGTCCTCTGCCCCTGTGTTTGTCGCTCAGAGACCCCGCCGACGTGGTGGTCGACCAGCGTTGACCTCAACACGGTGGCTTGAGCCCTGACGAGGCCGGCGGACCACCTACCTATTAAATTCGCTGGATCTGGGGCGACCAGAATGGAGAGACCAACATCAGCATCACCGGACCACCTGTCACCTTCCAAGCAGCGAGCTGCTCCGCCTACTACAGCTGGGTGGAGGGAGAAGGCACAATCAGGGCCCAGGTGAGGAGGGGTGGGACTTAAGCAACATTTTGATGCGTAATCCAGAAGTACTAACACTCTGACACCTGACCTGCAGAACTGGATCACATCAACGCAGCCCACACCATCAGTGCCGCCCTCTGTTACGCCACACAGTTCATCACCATCCTTTCTCACATCCTGGATGTCAACCTGCCCAAGAAGCTGTGCAACAGGTGAGACAGAACACTTTGCTGCTGCCTTCATTCCCTCCCAGCGTCAGGAAAACTGAGCGCGTCTGTGACGTGTCTCATTTATGTTTGTTTGTTCCTCAGCGAGTTCTGTGGAGAGAATCTGAGCCGGTACCGGTTCACCAGAGAGCTGAGCAAGCTCAACACTAACATCCTCCACCTCTGCTTCTCACAGGTGAGACACACTCACAGGTGAGACAGGTGGGCTGGTGGTGCACCACACACCAACAGCAGGCCACGGCCCACATGCACGCGTCGATGATTCCAAACTGAAGAAAATGTGAAACATAAAATTTCGACCTCTGAGTGATTGCAGCTGTTCTATTGTTAACGTTACATTAACATTACATTAACATTACATTAACGTTACATTAACTGTGTGCAGCATGTGGACAGTGAGAAGCTCCACCCTCATCACACTCTGAGGAACATCATGTTTCTCGTTTCCCGCGACAACAACAACCTGGGCAGGTGAGGTCAGAGAGCTGTGAGACGTTCACTTCCTGCTCCCTCTACTGAACTTTTTGACTTGTCTGTTCTGGTTCTGGTCCAGGACTGGTCCGTTTGAGTGGCGCTGACCTGGAGAGTCGATGGGTTCGTGGAGCCAGAGGCGCGGGCCCAGCGGAGAGGCGGAGAGCAGGTGGTTGACGGACGAAGAGACAGACCGGGACAGACTGGGAGACGGTGCCGAGTCCACGATTCTGTGACATCCCATCACAGGTAAACACCCCAGGTCCACCTGCCAGACACACCAGTCAGACCAGGTTTCTGATCCCGATCCGAAAAACCGCAGAACTTCCTTCTCCTTCTCCTCCGACAGTCCATGGATCTTTCCCAGAGTGCACTGCAGGTTTCTCAGCCCGCTGCTAACACTGGAGGAATGATCTCGTCAGCTGCTGCCTCCGTCACGTCCTGGTTCAGAGCTTATACCGGCCAGCGCTGATCGAATCTGGACCGAACCACGATGCAGCGTGAACTGGAATGGACCGGTGACAATCAGAAACTCCGGAAGGTCTCAGACTTTGACCTGGTTTTGACTCTGGCTGTCTCACTCTCTCTGCCTGTCTCTCTCTGCCTGTCTCACTCTGCCTGTCTCACTCTGCCTGTCTCTCTCTGCCTGTCTCCTCTGCACCTCTCTCTCTGCCTGTCTCTCTCCTGCCTGTCTCCTCTGCCTGTCTCACTCTGCCTGTCTCTCTCTGCCTGTCTCTCTCTGTCTGTCTGTCTCTCTCTGCCTGTCTCTCTCTGCCTGTCTCTCTCTGTCTGTCTCTCTCTGCCTGTCTCACTTTGTCTGTCTCTCTGCCTGTCTCTCTCTGCCTGTCTCTCTCTGTCTGTCTCTCTCTGGCTGTCTCACTCCGCCTGTCTCTCTCTGCCTGTCTCTCTCTGCCTGTCTCACTTTGTCTGTCTCTCTCTGCCTGTCTCTCTCTGTCTGTCTCTCTCTGCCTGTCTCTCTCTGCCTGTCTCTCTCTGCCTGTCTCTCTCTGCCTGTCTCTCTCTGACTGTTTCAAAGGGAAAGTTTCTGTTTTGTTTTCTTTGTTTTTTTGTTTGTCTCCGTGACGACCAGAGGACAAACTCCTGAATGCTGCTGCAACTGTGACAGTGGAAATGGACAGAACATTGGTTGGCATGGTGATAAAGAACCCTGTTTACAAAACCTGAACGCAGCTGAGAGGAAATACAGTGATCACATGGGACAACAAACCGAAGCCGGAAACTGGACCGGGTCTGTTTTTTCTTCTTGAAAGAGCATCAAGGAAAGACGGAGAAGAGACGAGTCTGTGTTAAACATGAACAGTCTGATGAGAATGTGTTCTTTTCCTGTTTGATAAACCAAATGTGTGACATGAAAGACCTGAAATAAAATCTGTTTTCTGCTTCTGATGCTTCAAATTCTTTCTTCTGAAGTACAGTGAAGTACAGTACAGTGAAGGAGTTCATCATAAACACTTAATAAAAATTAAATCAACATCTCCAACAGTCCAAAATAAGAGAATTAAATGTGGACTCTTGAATATCAGGTCCTTGTCCTCTAAAGCTGTTTAGTCAGTGAATTAATATCTGATTATGATATTGATTTATTTTGTCTCACACTGAAACCTGGCTGCAGGTGAGGAGTCTTATCCTTAGCCTCCTCACCCAACCTGGAAAACATTACAGCCAATTCTATTTGTTTACTGTATATCCAGACTGACAACTACAATGATAGTCTAGTACTGCGTTTATCTCTTTATTTAGATTCAATTGGCTTCTGTCAGAGTGTAAATAAACTGACTCATTGTCTGAACCACCTCTTGATCTTGTTCTTTCATGGCATTGAAATTGATCATCTAATAGTCTTTCCACAGAATCCTCTTCTATCTGACCATTTCTTAATAACCTTTGAGTTCATATTACTGGACTATAAGCCTTTTTAGAAAACTCCTACAGCAGATGTTTATCTGACAATGCTGTAGCCAAATTTAAGGAAGTGATTCCTTCAGTATTGAATTCAATGCCATGTCTCAATGTAGCAGAGGACTTGTCTGCTTCCTTTAGCCCTCACAAATGAATCATCTTGTTGACAGTACTACCGGGCTCATTGTTACAGACAACTCTGGAACTCTATTACCTCTGAAAAGAAGATAATTAAACAGGAGGTTAGCACCATGGTATAGCCAACAGAGATCTCTGGCGTCGTGTTGTACCACCAAACTGGAAGAATCTCGCTTAGTCTGGCAGGATAATCTTAAAACATACAGGAAGGCTCTCCGTAATGCCAGAACAGCCTATTACTCTTCATTAATAGAGGAAAATAAGAACAACCCCAGGTTTCTCTTCAGCACTGTAGCCAGGCTAACAGAGAACCACAGCTCTACTGACCCATATTCCTTTAGGTCTAACTAGTAATGACTTCATGAGCTTCTTTAATGTTAGAATTATAACTATTAGAGACAAAATTCATCACGCCTTGCCTTGCGACAGGCACTGATCTGCATTCTGATACAACAATCTTGGAAACAGCTGCAAAACCTGATATATATTTAGACTGTTTTTCTCCCATCGACCTTCATCAAATAACTTTAATAATTTCTTCATCTAAGTCGTCAACCTGTCTCTTAGACCCCATCCCAACCAGGCTGGTCAAGGATGTCTTACCCTAGTTCTTCTCCTTACATACAAAGCTCTTCATGGCCAGGCACCATCGTATCTAAAGAACTCATAGTACCTTACTACCCCTCTAGAACACTGTGCTCTCAGAATGCTGGGTCTCTTGTGGTTCCTATAGTTTCCAAAAGTAGATTGGGAGCCAGAGCTTTCAGCTATCAAGCTCCTCTTCTGTGGAACAAACACCATTCTGGGTTCAGGGCAGACACAGTCAACACACCTTCAAGAGTAGACTGAAGACTTTCCTTTGATAGAGCTTATAGTTAGTGCTGGCTCCAGATCATCATGATTTATGCTGCTCTGGGGACCAATTGCAGAGGACTCCCCTCTCTCTCTCTCTCTCTCTCTCTCTCTCTCTCACCACCTGTAAACATACCTGTCTCTCATTAATGTATATTGTAACTTCTTCCCTGGAGTTTCTGCCTCTCTTAGTCCAGCAGGTTCTGGAAATGGATGGTATTGCCTTTATTGGTCTACTGCGAAGTCATGTATGGGATCGTTTTTATCATAGCTGTTATTTCATAAATATCTCAGCTGCAGTTTATGATTAGATGGACGATTTTTGTTGTGGTATCTGATTCTATAACCTATCTTGATTATATCTTTTGTAATCATTATCAGTCATTGCGCATTGCTTCAACATGGTGTGTTGGTTTGTTCTGTGCATTGTCACACATCTGTCAAAGTGGAGAGAGATCCCTATCAAATGAGTTCTTCATGAGTTTCTTCACCACATATTTCTTAAAAGGTTTTTGTTGACAGTTTTCTCCATGATGAAGGATAGGATGAGGATTGTCTCCTGTGGTGAACCTCTGGACAACTAATAATTTGTGGGCTTTGAGCTGGATAAGTTGGTGGTTTGAGTAGTGTTTCTGATGAAGTACAGTGAAGTACAGTGAAGTGTTATTGATGTTGTATATCACGTTTATCTGGATCCTTTTAAAGTCTGAGATGCAGCTGTGAACATAAACAAAATGAAAAAATATTTCTTAAATATTTAAATTTGTTGTACTATGACCTGTTTGTGTCTTCTGAACGTGTCATACACGGATGTCTACATGTGTCATAAATAAGAGACTAATGTAATAAATTCTATTTAAATCTGTTACTCTGAGTAAGAAACTCTGACGTCATTATGTGTTCTACATGTGAGTCTGCCATCATTCTAGATCTGTATGTAGAATTGAACTTCATATATAATAGTGAATCCGCTTTCACTTCTTTGATTATGGACAACGGTGGTGCAGTGGTTAACACTAATAAGCCTGCGCAACAAGAGGCTGTGTGGAATCTGGATCCATTGAATTACATTGTTTTAATATATACTAACTAACAAACTTAATGTGAAGCAAGTAGTAAGACTTATCTATTACTATTTTATCATTTTTGCTAGTAGGTTTGGCCAAATAAATAGGCTTTTATTAATACTGATACATAACCTAACCCTAACCCCTACTATTATATAAATTGTATTACTTGCTACATTACCTTCATGTAGTCATTTAGCAGATGCTTTTATCCAAAGTGACTTACAAAAAAGAAAAAAAGAATCAGGTAGACAGTGGAGCTCAATGAACAGCAGGGTAACGTGTGACCTTTTGAGTTGATTAAACAGACATTACATTAGTTAATTTATATCAAAACTATGTATTCAAATGGATGGAAATTTACTATGCAATTGAAATATACAAGTGCATTTTTGGCCAAAGGTTTTAGGGTGTGTGGGTTCACTCATGGCTTCCTCCCACAACCCAAGACATGCACTAACAAGGTTAATTGGTGACAAGTAAATTGCCTGTAGATGTGTGTCGTTGTCTGTCTCTATGTGTCCTGTGATAAGCTGGCAACTTGTCAGGGTGTACCTTACTCTTACCCAAAGTCAGCTGGGATAGGCTCCAACCCCACCGTGATCCTATTGAGGATAAGCAGTTACAGATAATGGATAGATGGTTACTTGTATGATTCAAACAGGGATTCGAGACACAGGTCAGGTCATCATTTAACAGTCCTGACTGTAGTTGTCCTAGTTTTGATCTCTCCGTCCTCTCTGATGACAGGTAACAAAACACTATATCATTTCTTCCAGTTCGTACAGAATTACAAACAATAAATGAGTATGGTTCTGATCCAGACTTTTGTTACAAGATTTCAGAAATAAAAACAGATTTGGTTCATTCTATTTTTTTATTTTCACACATTAACAAACATTCAAACTGTGCAAATGAATCAAATGAGTCAAGATGAATTCTGTCCACACTGAAAACTCAGAAGCCACAGAGGAACTCACTGGGAACGTCTACTGGACTCTACTGGACTACTGTTCTGGAATCTGAACCGTGAATCTGAACTGCGAATCATTCTGTGGTCACGGTTGAATCATCTCTTTTGAAAGGTTGACTTTTCCTTGGGAGGCCATTAGTTCATCTTTATTACCTGTCTCACTGATACCTGTCTTACTGCTGTGTGTGGTCAGCACAGTAGCTGCTTCAGGTTGTGGTTCAGGTTCAAATTCTGGAACTCATTATAACATCACTCATTAAAACAGGTTTCTCACAGACGGTTCAGATACAAATAAGATGTTACTGAATGTTTCAACCCGCTAACAGGTAACTGACAGGTGAAACAGGAACTGAATCGACTGACAGGACTCGTTATAAAAGCAATAACCATTAATGTTAAATTAGTGTGATCACATGCTGTGTCTGGGTCTGTGCTGGTCTCTCTGCGTTACCATCAAGCAGGTTCTGGACCGGTTCTGAATCCTCTGTGGCTGCAGTGGATTTCCCAGCATGCCCAGCAGTAAACGGGTAATAAACAGGAAGTAAAGCTTGATGCACGGCATCAGTAATGAGCAGCAACAATGTTCTCGCTGCAGCAGCCACATTGGCTTTGAGTGATATCACCATGGTGATGTCGTAGGTAACACTGATCCATTCACACACACACACACACACACACACACACACACACACACACACACACACACTTTTCTGTAGTCCATCAACCAAGAAGAGCACCTGCCCTTCAGTCTCTATAAAGTTCACTCTGATTGGCTGCGTCCTGTCTGCCTCTTCTCCTCTTCTGTCAGCGTCGCTCTGTGATACACAAGTATCCTCCATTGCCACTGATCCTTCCATCATCCTTTGCTCTTCTGGGGCATGGACAGGTGACTGATCTGAGACCAGCGAGGGTCAAAGGGAGTCATAATGTCACACGGGTCAGGAAGGTCAGAGGTATCAACGGTAACCTGCCGATCAAACCAAACAACACAATGTTAGCGTTAGCTCACCTGTTCAGTTAGGAATAAGAAAAAGTGTAGACAAGACAAAGAAGTAGGAAGAAGAAGAAGAAGAAGAAAGAAGAAGAGTAGGAACAACAACAAGAAAGAGTGGAACATCTCTCTCTCTCTCTCACCACCTGTAAACATACCTGTCTCATTAATGCATGTTAATGCATGTTACTAACTAAACTTCTTCCCTGGTTTTTCTGTGCTCTCTCGTCCAGCAGGTTCGTTTCGTGGATAGTGGCTGCTGCTGTGGTCTGCATGGCGTCCACTACATATATTATTACTGTCATTATTGCTACCATATCTCCATTGGTTATAGTCAGTTAATGATTTACTGCTGCTGTGCATCTGTGTCCCTCTAACTCTATCACAGGTTCCACTGCTACTGTAATCATTCTATCGTCATTGTATTTCATTGTCATTCATATCATTCATTGTAATTGTACAATATGTTTGTGTTGATTTGTTCTGTACACGTGACATCCATTGCACGTCTATCCGTCCTGGAAGAGGGATCCCTCCTCTGTTAAAAATTCTGACCTCAGAGTTTGAGAAAGAACAGCTGCTCCCTGTTCCTTTGGAAAGTTCTCCTCTCCCATTTACATGGGAGTAGATGCGGCAGTGGGTGTGTGTTGCTGCCGCATGTTTGCGTCCCACACCCAAACTATATATCTGACAGCAACGAGCGAATATGAAGGTGAGACAACAAATTTCCCTATGTTTCTTTTAGAAATTATTGCTGCAGAGTGACATTTGCGGCCTCGACCTCAGTTTACAAATTTATTTTTCGGCAAATTTTCCTCTCCCTCTCCACTCTAGGTATGATGTCACGCACTCTAGCTCTGGAACATTCTATCAATACACACCCATTCATTTTTTTGGCGTGGTTTTTGGTGATTTTTAGGCAAACTGTTTGCTGAAACACTTCAAAGTCACAGCATCCTGGCCGAGTCGGTCGCTTTGATATCTTATCTGTATCTGTATGTGCGACCAAAACTGAGGGAGGAGAAGTCAACAGAAAAACGTACGTAATAATAATAAAAAGAAGAATAAGAATAGTAAGCATGGTGAATAGTATATAGTGTGCTCTTTCAGGCAGAATATTTGCATTTTCAGAAAGTGAGTCTGTGGATACACCTCACTGATACCCAATTATCTGTGGAGTTGTTATGAAAAGAAAGAATTGTAGAATATTGTGAAATATTGTATGAATTTGTAGGCTATTAACAAAGTGTAAAACAAATAGAAAAAGTCAAGAGTATTATATAAAAACAGTGAAAATAGCCCCCCCAGAGAGAAACTGGTTTGTCTGCTTCTCTGCAGAAACTTTCGTCCTTTTAAACATGGGGGTTAATGGGGCTGGCAGGGACTGGCTGGTGCTGAAGCTCATGGCCAAAACAGTAAGGCTGACAGCTTTAGTCAACCAAGGTTTTTATGTGGTAAATTATGTCTGTAACTTATGAAATTTGTGGCTATAGAGACTTTTCTGTTTATTTTTCACCAAAGTGTCTCTCTTCTTCACTCTAACACTGGCGATCATTCACTCTAACAAGTGCAATACACACCATTATGAAGGCAGATTTTGAGTAAAAACCTGCTCAACTTTAAGCTTTGATATTTTCAAAACGGTATGTACAAGTTGAATACTTTTGTATTGAATAGTTTTTTAGTTTTAAAGATTTTATTGTACAATTTGCAGTTTGAATGAAGTCTGTGAAAGATTGGAAAGTATGCAGTAGCAGTTGTAGTTTAAAGTGATTTGAGTTTCAATGTGCATTTAATAGAGGAAATTTGTAGAAAAAGTGGAAAAATTTGTACAGTATTAATAGAGATTTGTAAAGTAGTACCCATCATGTCCTGAATGAGCTGCATCTGGTGATATTTTTGTAGGACAGGATTTGTGGGAGTAGTTAGGTGCCAAAAAACCAACCACAAGAAGAAGAAGGACAACGAGAAGAAGTGCAGCACAACCGAGTTGTTTTGTGCCTTCACCTTGATGAAGATGGTGTCGTCTTTGATGTAGCTGCCGGTTTCCAGGACGCTTTGGGACACAAAGAGAGGACAGCCGGAGGCTATGTTCATCTACGGCTGCAGGGCATGTACAAGCTGCTGTTTGGATCGGAAGCTTAAAGGCGCCAGCCTGATGTTTCGCCAATGGACCCTGGTCCATTAGCATCAGAGTCACCTAATAACAGACGACAGGGAGAAAGATGGGTTAGGTTTAGCATTGCAGCCCCGCCATCAATAGGTAACCAGTCAGTAAACCAGGCAGTGGCCAGACTTTACAACTTCTGTTTTGAAGGGCCAGGGCAACGGGCGTCATACTCGCCTCATCACCACAAGAACAGTGACAGATGTGTCCTTGCCCATGCCATCTCGTTCAGGTAGACACGGGCACATCTTGTATCAGTAACCCGTGTAAAATGGCTGTGAGTACAGCGACAATGTCTTTCCCGCCACTGCTTCCTGTTTCCGTCTCTTGTAGTCACGAATCTTCCAGATCAGAAGTCGTTGCTGCGTCTCCAGCACCTGGGCACTTGGAGTCCATATCGGCCAGTCGGATGTCATGGACACTCAGCATGTCATCATGTCGACTAAATGAGTCCAGGGATGCTATAGAGAAGTTGATATTAATTAATTAATGATACTGATTGACAGTGTAAGTACCCAGACTTCTACAACTAGTCCCCAGAACCAGAACGTGATATCCTGTCCTCTGTGTATTGTTTCTGACCTAGAGTGTGTGTTGTGGATCCAGGCAGCTCGTCCCCCTTGTTCCAGAGCATTCAGTCTTGTCGGTTCTCCAGTGTCCCTCTCAGGTTCTCCACCTGCGTCTCTGAGCACCTGAAGGCGAAGCTCCAGCTCCACCTCCAGGAGCTTCTCTGAGTGAGAACTCATGAGTTTCTATAGGAAGAGAGATGATTGTCTGTCCAGGTTTAGGGTCATATGGTCTATATTATGTATTACATACAGTACTGCATCACTGCACACCTTTACTTTTTATCTGTAAAACCTGTCAGGTTTCGTCTTGGACAACAAATAAAGCTCTTTGTCAACTACAACTTTTTGTTGTGTTGTAGATAAAAACACTGAACATCAGTTTAGATTTCATGGGGACCTCTTTTAGTTTTTGGGTCACTGCTAAATGATGTGAAACCAACAATCCACCACGATCAACCATGACACACCTCGATCCACCACAACCCACCTCAACCCACCTCAGTCCACCTCGATCCACCATGACTCACCACGACCCACCATGGTCTACCATGACACATCATGGTCACCATGAATCTGGTTCACCTCATAAAAAGTTTTCTGCTCAAGGTTTGAATTGTTGAGTCTGTAAATATTATAGTTGGTGTGGAGCTGCTCGAATCTTGGACAAGTCAAGAAGAGAACTGCTGTCAGGACTGATTCTGCCTCAATAGAATTAAAACAAAAAAGAAAGGTAACATATTTATACACGTCTACCATGTTTGTCTTATAAATGTTCTACCTGCATGGTGGCCATTTTCTGCTCCATCTGTCGGTTCTTCTCTCAGCTGCGTGCGTTCTGGTTCTCCAGTTCAGACCAAGCGACTGCTGAGCAGGCACTGCCACCTCTCTAACAGCTCACCTTTAATGTCACTCACCTGGAAAACGAAATTGCTCAGGTAAATTCAGGACCACTGAACCTTTGCCCCGTGCTCACCTCCGGCTGGTTGCTTCATGAAGTTTACCTTGCCTCTGGCGATAACGAACTACATTATACATCATTCTCAAGTGTTCAGCTGCAAAGGTGGACTCATGCTGTCTCATGTCCTGATTTAAACTCTGAAACACAAAGAAAATGTAATAGTACATGCAGTACACAGTACACGCAGTACATGCAGTTCACACAGTACACAATATACACAGTACACACAATGCATAAAGTGCAGTATACAGTATACACAGTACAGTACCACATTTACATAGCACACACAGTACACAATATACACAGTACACACATTACATCCAGTACACAGTATACACAGTATACAGTACACAGTACACACAGTACACAATACCACAGTATACACAGTACACGCAGTACACGCAGTACACACAGTACATACAGTACATAGTACACAGTATACAGTATACACAGTACATAGAGTACACAGTACATGGTGGTACATGAAGAACAGGAAGTTACCTTGAAGGTGCAGCCGTAGCGGTGGAACTGGCAGCTCACCTGAGCTTTGGGACAGTCGTGCTGATGATTGGACAACTGAAATACAAAACCGACCAATCAGTATCATCAGTACTACTGCTGTCACTCAGAGCTTTCTTTTGATTGGACGGCGGAAAATAAGCTGGATCAGTACCTCACTCCGGGGCAGAGAGGAGAAGGAGCAGTGGTTTGGACACGAGACTGGGAATGCTGGACACACCGTCTCTTTGTGTTTCTGAAGACAGGCAGGTAAGCAAGCAGACAGACATCATTAGTCATCTATTAGGCCTCGATAAAGCTGTCATTAATTAGAGAAATAAAGTTATTTCCTGATTGTTTCACAGCGGTTTTGATACGGCAGGTAATAACCCCCAACCTCACCTGAAAGGTCAGTCTTAGAGGCATCTTGGTCATGCAGAACTACGCCTTCGTCTCTCTGTGTTTTACACTTCCAGCTCAGGTGGTCGGATCTCCTTCCTCATCATTCGCTCTTTGCATTGCCCAACGGACCGCGGCACCTCAAAGAAGCGGACACGTTCAGGTGTGGTCTGAACGAACGGAGAGACAGACAGACAGGGACAGACAGACAGACAGGAGAGACAGGGACAGACAGGGACAGACAGGAAAGACAGACAGACAGGAGAGACGGACAGACAGGTGAGATAATGAAGCAAGTCTCAATGAAACAGGAAGTAGAGTTCTGTTCACTTCCTCATTTTCACGTGTTTCCTGTAGAAATGGTCAGATAGGCGGACAGTGGACGCATTGATTTGATTGATCAACATTCACTTTAGGACACTCTACAGCCACTCAGAGAACAGGATTCTGTGGTCAGACAGGTATGAGCGATTGTTTTCCTCACGGTATCTGCTGCAGACTCATCTGCTCCTGACGGCCGTGCTTCACCACGACAGTAAACTTTCAGCGCCATGATCTCGATGGCAGCAAAGCGTCTCTGAAAGATCTGTAACACACACACAGCTTCAGGAGCTGACCAATGGCAGCCAATCCCACAGCAACCTCTATGATCACTTCATACTCACCTTGTGTCTTTAAATAGAGGCTCCATGTCAACTGGACATGCAGGGTTTGGATGACTGTAGGAGGAGAAGAAAAGACAGAAAGGTTAACAGGTGAACCTGTCACATGACCTCCCTTAGCGGAACCTGTCGTGGTCCTTTAAAATGACCAGGTGAAAGCACTTCCCACTGTCCACTTGTGTCTCACCTGAGGATGTGTACCTGTGTCTCACCTGAGGATGTAGTTGATGCAGCTCTGACAGAAGCGTCCGCCTCTCGGTCTGTCGTGGCTGACACAGGACCAGCCTGCAGGCTTCACAGCAGTATTTGGCCTCTGGGCGTTTGCGAAGTGATCTCTGAACCCTCCGTGAAGAGGCTGAAACCTGCAGGCACACCTGAGCAGAGACACACCTGTTCAACGACGGGCAATCACGGTGCACAAGCTCAGACCAGCTGGTGGTGTGGAAGTGTTTACCTTGTGATGGGGTGAAGTCGCTGGGAGGCCAGGGATTGGCTGAGCGGTGAGAGGGGCGGTGTGATGGGTGGAGCCGCAGAGAGGGGTGGCCAGGAGGCGCCACCTGCTGGAGGAATCTGCACCTCCCTCCCGTCCAGCACTCCTCCCCGCTGACATGACCTGAGCATAGGTAGTGAGAGTTAGCAGTTAGACACACTCTGCACATGCTCAGTGGAGGCCAGCAGGCGTGGCCTGATATAATGAGTCAGTTCATTAATAACAATTCATTTAAACAAATTAAAAAACATAAATAGACATGACCCTTGACCTTCACCATGACAACACAATCAGCTGTTACACACACACACACACACACACACACACACACACACACACACACACACACACAATAGAAATTTCACTTCCTGTCATGGTTCAGCTGTGTGGGGATGTTAGGCTTTCCATTGACTGCATCATTAACACACACACACACACACACACACACACACACACACACACACACACACACACACACATTACACACATTACACACAAACACACACACACACTAGATACACACACACATTATATACACACTACACAGAGTTCACCTGTATGATGACATCATCAGTGTGGTACATAATTCAGCAGCAAGAAACAGAAACTAACAGCAACCCAGAGGATTTTCCCACAGAGTCTATGGCAACACACCAGAGAGGACACTGTCTGTCTCTGCACACCTGTCTGACACTTGGACACACTGACTGACCCAAACTCCTCCCACACCTGGTTGTTGCCTCAGTGACCACTGAGCTGCTGACCGTCTCACCTCCTGCTACCTGTCTACTGTCTGGACGAACCAAGCCCTGATAGGCCTCCTTCTTCAGCGTGATGCCTCCTTCAGCGTGATGCCTCCTTCAACTAGCGTGATGCCTCCTTCCGGCGTGATGCCTCCTTCGGCAGTGATGCCTCCTCCTTCAGCGTGATGCCTCCTTCCAGCGTGATGCCTCCCTCCTTCAGCGTGATGCCTCCTTCCAGGCGTGATGCCTCCTCCTTCAGCGTGATGCCTCCTTCAGCGTGATGCCTCCTTCTTCAGCGTGATGCCTCCTTCTTCAGCGTGATGCCTCCTTCTTCAGCGTGATGCCTCCTTCTTCAGCGTGATGCCTCCTTCAGCGTGATGCCTCCTTCAGTCGTGATGCCTCCCTCCTTCAGCGTGATGCCTCCTTCAGCGTGATGCCTCACTCCTTCAGCGTGATGCCTCCTTCAGCGTGATGCACTCCTTCAGTGTGATGCCTCCTCCTTCAGCGTGATGCCTCCTTCAGCGTGATGCCCACTCCTCCTTCAGCGCGTGCACTCCTTCGGTGTGATCACTCCTTCAACTGTGTGATGCCTCCTTCAGCGTGATGCCTCCTTCAGTGTGATGCCTCCTTCTTCCAGTGTGATGATGATGCCTCCTTCAGCGTGATGCCTTCAGCGTGATACCTCCTTCAGCGTGATGCCTCCTTCAGTGTGATGCCTCCTTCAGCGGTGTGATGCCTCCTTCAGTGTGATGCCTCCTCCTTCAGCGTGATGCCTCTTCGGCGTGATGCACTCCTCCTTCAGCGTGATGCCTCCCTTCGGTGATGCCTCCTCCTTCAGCGTGATGCCTCCTTCGCGATGCCTCCTTCTTCAGTGTGATGCCTCCTTTCCAGCGTGATGCCTCCTCCTTCCAGTGATGCCTCCTTCCGTGATGCCTCCTTCTTCAGTGTGATGCCTCCTTCCGTGATGCCTCCTTCTTCAGCGTGATGCCTCCTCATCAGCGTGATGCCTCCTTCTTCAGCGTGATGCCTCCTCCTTCAGTGTGATGCCTCCTTCAGTGTGATGCCTCCTCCTTCAGCGTGATGCCTCCTTCTTCAGCGTGATGCCTCCTTCAGCGTGATGCCTCCTTCTTCAGTGTGATGCCTCCTTCAGCGTGATGCCTCCTTCCGCGTGATGCCTCCTTCTTCAGCGTGATACCTCCTTCAGCGTGATGCCTCCTTCTTCGGTGTGATGCCTCCTTCTTCCAGCGTGATGCTCCTTCTTCCAGTGTGATGCCTCCTTCAGCGTGATGCCTCCTTCAGCGTGATGCCTCCTTCAGCGTGATGCCTCCTTCCAGCGTGATACCTCCTTCAACGTGATGCCTCCTTCTTCAAGTGTGATGCCTCTTCAGCGTGCCTCCTTCTTCAGTGTGATGCCTCCTTCAGCGTGATACTCCTCCTTCAGCGTGATGCCTCCTTCAGCATGATGCCTCCTTCTCCAGCGTGATGCCTCCTTCTTCAGTGTGATGCCTCCTTCAGCGTGATGACTCCTTCTTCAGCGTGATGCTTCCTTCTTCCAAGCGTGATGCCTTCTTCTTCAGTGTGATGCCTCCTTCTTCAGCGTGATACCTCCTTCTTCAGTGTGATGCCTCCTTCAGCGTGATGCTCCTTCTTCGCGTGATACCTCCTTCAGCGTGATGCCTCCTTCTTCAGCATGATGCCTCCTTCAGCGTGATGCCTCCTTCTTCAGCGTGATGCCTCCTTCTTCAGTGTGATGCCTCCTTCTTCAGCGTGATGCCTCCTTCTTCAGTGTGATGCCTCCTTCAGCGTGATGCCTCCTTCAGCGTGATGCCTCCTTCTTCAGCGTGATGCCTCCTCCTTCAGCGTGATGCCTCCTTCAGCGTGATGCCTCCTTCTTCAGCGTGATGCCTCCCTTCTTCAGTGTGATGCCTCCTTCTTCAGCGTGATGCCTCCTTCTTCAGTGTGATGCCTCCTTCAGCGTGATGCCTCACTTCTTCAGTGTGGTACCTCACTTCTTCAGCGTGATGCCTCCTTCTTCAGTGTGATGCCTCCTTCTTCAGTGATGCCTCCTTCGAGTGTGATGCCTCCTTCTTTGATGTGATGCCTCCTTCAGCGTGATGCCTCCTTCTTTGATGTGATGCCTCCTTCTTCAGTAGTGCCTCCTTCTTCAGCGTGATGCCTCACTACTTCAGCGTGATGCCTCCTTCAGCGTGATGCCTCGCTTCTTCAGCATGATGCCTCCTTCGGCGTGATGCTCCTTCAGCGTGATGCCTCGCTAACCAGCGTGATGCCAGCTAACAGTGTGATGCCTCCTCTTCAGCGTGACCTCTTGGCGTGTGCCTCCTTCTTTCAGTGATGCCTCTTCTTCGATGTGATGCCTCCTTCGTGATACCTCCTTCTTCAGCGTGATGCCTCCTTCAGCGTGATGCCTCATGCCAGCATGATGCGCACTCCTTCAGCGTGATGCCTCCTTCTTCAACATTGCCTCCTTCTTCAGTGTGATGCCTCCTTCTTCGCGTGATGCCTCCTTCTTCAGTGTATTTCCTTCAGCGTGATGCCTCCTTCTTCAGCGTGATGCCTCCTTCTTCAGTGTGATGCCTCTTCAGTGTGATGCCTCCTTCTTCAGCGTGATGCCTCCTTCTTCAGTGTGATGCCTCCTTCTTCAGTGTGATGCCTCCTTCAGCGTGATGCCTCCTTCTTCAGCGTGATGCCTCCTCCTTCAGCGTGATGCCTCCTTCAGCGTGATGCCTCCTTCTTCAGCGTGATGCCTCCTTCAACAGTGTGATGCCTCCTTCAGTGATGACCTCCTTCTTCTTGTGTGATGCCTCCTTCAGCTGAGTGTGATGCCTCCTTCTTCAGCGATGCCTCCGCTGGCGTGATGCCACTCCTTCTTCAGTGTGATGCCTCCTTCTTCAGCGTGATGCCTCCTTCAGCGTGATGCCTCCTTTTCAGCGTGATGCCTCCTTCAGCGTGATGCCTCCTTCCCAGCTGGCGTGATGCCTCCTTCAGCGTGATGCCTCCTTCTTCAGCGTGATGCCTCCTTCTTCCAGTGTGATGCCTCCTTCGCGTGATGCCTCCTTCTTCAGCGTGATGCCTCCTTCTTCAGTGTGATGCCTCCTTCAGCGTGATGCCTCCTTCTTCAGTGTGATGCCTCCTTCTTCCAGCGTGATGCCTCCTTCTTCAGTGTGATGCCTCACTTCCAGCGTGATGCCTCCTTCTTCAGTGATGCCTCCTTCTTCGATGCACTCCTTCCGTGGTGATACTCCTTTTCAGCGTGATGCCTCCTTCTTCAGTGTGATGCCTCCTTCTTCAGCGTGATGCCTCCTTCTTCAGCGTGATGCCTCCTTCAGCGTGATGCCTCCTTCTTCAGCGTGATGCCTCCTTCTTCAGTGTGATGCCTCACTTCAGCGTGATGCCTCAACTGCCAGCGTGGTGCCTCCTTCTTGTGTGATGCCTCCTTCAGCGTGATGCCTCCTTCTTCAGTGTTCTGATGCCTCCTTCTTCAGCGTGATGCCTCCTTCGCTTCAGTGTGATGCCTCCTTCAGCGTGATGCCTCCTTCTTCCAGGCGTGATGCCTCCTTCTTCAGTGTGATGCCTCCTTCAGCGTGGTACCTCTTTTCAGCGTGATGCCTCCTTCTTCAGTGTGATGCCTCATGCTAGCGTGATGCCCCTCCTCCTTCCAGCGTGATGCCTGCTTCTTCAGTGTGATGCCTCATAGAGGTGGCAGTGCCTCCTTCTTCAGTGTGATGCCTCCCTTAAAGCGTTGATGCCTCCTTCTTCCAGTGTGATGCCTCCTTCAACTTCAGTGTGATGCCTCCTTCAGCGTAATGCCTCCTTCTTCAGTGTGATGCCTCCTTCATGACCACAGCTCCTACCAGCCGCCTCAACAATGGAGGATTTGAAGAGGTCACTCGAGGTCCGGGTCCCCACCATCTGATCCAGCTCTCTCTGTGGTTCTGGTTCTGCTTGAACATGGTGTTTGTTATGGCGAGTCCATGACTGAAGCAGGTCCCAGATCAGGCAGGATGTTCCTCCAGGTTTCTCCATCATCATGTCTCCACAGATGAACCCTCTCAGGATGGCACCCAGCGACCTGATGAAGTCTGGATACTCAGTTTGGTCCATGAACACAGTCAACAGACTTCCCCACAGAGACTCTTTGTCACCGCAGTGACGTCTCATTATCTGGGGTGAACTCAAGCACAGCTGCACTCAGCCCCTCTCCTGGACTTTGGGTCCAGATCCAATGCTATGCATAGACGTGAGCCTGTGTTTAACATCTTAACATGTTCTAACTTCATAGCATGTTTATCTTCTTATGACTGCGTCTTAAAATGCTTTAAGTTCTTAGCATGTCAGGTCAGGTAGTACTATCATATCTAAAAGAGCTCAAAGTACCTTACTTCCCCTCTAGAACACTGCGCTCTCAGGATGCTGGGTTCCTTGTGGTTCCTATAGTTTCCAAAAGTACATTGGGAGCCAGAGCTTTCAGCTATCAAGCTCCTCTTCTTAGAATGAACCCACCTCCCCTCTCTCTCCACCTGTAAACATACCTGCTCTCATTAATGCATGTTAATGCATGTTACTAACTAAACTTCTTCCCTGGAGTTTCTGTGCTCTCTCGTCCAGCGGGTTCTCGTGGATCGTGGCTGCTGTGGTCTACATGGCGTCCACCATATATTATTACTGTCATTATTGCTACCATATCTCCATTACAGTTTATAGTTAGTTAATGATTCCTGCTGCTGTGCATCTGTGTCTCTCTAGCTCTATCACAGGTTCCCTGCTACTGTAATCATTCTATCATTCATTGTAATTCATTGTCATTCTATCATTCATTGTATTTCATTGTCATTCTATCATTCATTGTAATTGTACAATATGTTTGTGTTGGTTGTTCTGTACCACATTGACATCCATTTTGCGTCTGTCCGTCACGGGAGAGGATCCACTATATGGCTCTTCCTGAGGTTTCTTCCACCTTTCCTGTTAAAAGGGTTTTTGTGAACAAATTTTCTCACTCGAACAGTCTAGGAACAGGGTGTCTCTCCTATTACAGATTGTAAGCCCTCTGAAACAAACTGTGTTTTGTGACTTCAGACTATATAAATAAATTTGATATTTGAATTTGAATAATATTTGAATAAAATCTTAGTATGTTTTACTTCTTAGCATGTTCAAACTCCTTAGCACATTTTAATTTCTTAACATGTTCTAACTGTAACATGGTTTAACTTCTTAACATGTTTAACTTGTAACATGTGTTTTAACTTCTTAGCATGTTCTAACTTCTTAACATGTTTTAATTTCTTAACCTGTTTCAACTTCTTAGCATGTTCTAACTTCTTAACATGTTTTCTCAACATCTTAACTATAACATGTTTTAACTTATAACATGTTCCTAACTAACATGGTTTAACTTCTTAACATGTTTTAACTTCTTAGCATGTTCTAACTAACATGTTTTAACTTCTTCACTTTGTTTAATATAACATGTTCTAACTTCTTAACATGGTTTAACTTCTTAGCATGTTTTAACTTCTTAACATGTTTTACTTCTTAGCATGTTCTAACTTCTTAACATGTTTTAACTGTAACATGTTCTAACTTCTTAACATATTCTTCTTAACATGTTCCTTCTTAACGCGTTTTAACTTCTTAACATGTTTTAACTTCTTAACGGTTTAGTTCTTAACATGTTTTAACTTCTTATACGTTTAACTTCTTAACACGGTTTAACTTCTTAACATGTTTTAACTTCTTAGCACGTTTTAACTTCTTAACATGTTATAACTTCTTAGAATGTTTTATTAGCATGTTTTAACTTCTTAGCATGTTCACAACTTCTTAGAATGTTTATTAACATCGTTTTACTTTTTAGCACAGGTTTAATTTCTCTGCAGAAACAATCTGTAATCTACATCTATAATTCTATCTAGGTAGCGTTACTCTTTCACAGTACCAATCAGTCTTCAAACAGTCTTTATAATGTTTGTGATACAGTCTTTTAAACAGTCTTCCAAACAGTCATATACTGTTTGTAATGCAGATCTTCAAACAGTCTTTGAGCGGTCTTTAAACTGTTTGTAATACAGTCTTTAAACAGTCTTCAAATAGTCATAAACAGTCTTTAAACAGTCTTTAAACAGTCTTCAAATAGTCTTTTAAAGCAGTCTTTATACTGTTTGTATGCACATTCTTCAAGCAGTCTTTAACAATCTTTATACTGTTTGTAATACAGTTCAAACAAACAGTAATCAGTCTTTAAGCAGTCTTTATCACTGTCTGTAATACACAGTCATCAAACAGTCATCAAACAGTCTTTATACTGTTTATGAATCTGAAACAGTCTTTATACTGTTTGTATGCAATCTTCGACGATCATGAAGCAGTCTTTATACTGTTTGTGTACGATCATCAAACAGTCTTTAACCAGTCTTTTATACTGTTTGTAATACAATCCATCAAACAGTCTTTAAACAGTCTTTTATACTGTTTTGTAATACAGTCTTCAAAGCAGTCATCAAACAGTCTTGCTGTTTGTGTACAGTCATCAAACAGTCTTTGCCTTTGTTTGTAATACAGTATCTAAACAGTCATCAAACAGTCTTTATACTGTTTTGTAATACGATCATCAAACAGTCTTTTAAACAGTCTTTATACTGTTTTGTAGCCACCAGTCATCAAACAGTCTTTAAAGCAGTCTTTATGCTGTTTGTAATACAGTCTTCAAACAGTCATCAAGCGTCTTTATGCTGTTTGTAATACAGTCTTCAAACAGTCATCAAGCAGTCTTTATACTGTTTGTAATACAGCCATCAAGCAGTCTTTAAACAGTCTTTATACTGTTTGTAATACAGTCTTCAAGCAGTCATCAAAGCAGTCTTTATACTGTTTGTAATACAGTCATCAAACAGTCTTTAAACAGTCTTTATACTGTTTTTGTAATACAATCTTCAAACAGTCATCAAACAGTCTTTATACTGTTTGTAATATGATCATCAAGCAGTCATGAAGTCTTTATGCTGTTTGTAATACAGTCATCAAACAGTCTTTAAACAGCCTTTTATATACTGTTTGTAATACAATATCAAGCAATCTTTGCTGTTGTTTGTATGCAGTCATCAAGCAGTCATCGATCTTTGCTGTTTTGTATGCAGTCATCAAACAGTCTTTAAACAGTCTTTATACTGTTTTGTAATACAGTCTCATCAAACAGTCATCAGTCTTTATACTGTTTGTAATAGAACGATCATCAGAAACAGTCTTTAAACAGTCTTTATACTGTTTGTAATGCAGCCATCAAACAGTCTTTAAGCAGTCTTTATACTGTTTGTAATACAATTCAAACAAACAGTCATCAAGCAGTCTTTATACTGTTTTTGTAGCCCCAACCATCAACAGTCATCAAACGGTCTTTATACTGTTTTATGTAATACAATCTTCAAACAGTCTTTAAAGCAGTCTTTTATACTGTTGTAATACGATCATCAAACAGTCTTTAAACGGTCTTTATACTGTTTGTATGCAATTCAAACAAGCAGTAATCAGTCTTTTAAACAGTCTTTATACTGTTTTGTAATACAGTCTTCAAGCAGTCTTTAAACGAAAATCTTTATACTGTTTGTATGCAGTTCAAACAAACAGTCATCAAACAGTCTTTATACTGTTTGTAATACGGTATCTTCAAACAGTCTTTAAACAGTGTTTATACTGTTTGTAATACAGATTCAAACAAACAGTCTTCAAACAGTCTTCAACAGTCTTTATACTGTTTGTAATACAGTCATCAAACAGTCTTTAAACAGTCTTTATACTGTTTGTAATACAGTTCAAACAAACAGTAATCAGTCTTTAAACAGTCTTTATACTGTTTGTAATACAGTCTTCAAGCAGTCTTTAAACAGTCTTTTATACTGTTTGTAATACCAGTTCAAACAAACAGTCATCAAACAGTCTTTATACTGTTTGTAATACAGTGTCTTCAACAGTCATCAAACAGTCTTTATACTGTTTGTAATACAATCTTCAAGCAGTCATCCAAACGATCTTTATACTGTTTGTAATACAGTCATCAAACAGAAGTCTTTAAGCAGTCTTTATACTGTTTTGCCAATAAACCATCAAACAGTCTTTAAACAGTCTTTATACTGTTTGTAATACAGTCTTCAAACAGTCTTTAAACAGTCTTTATACTGTTTGTAATACAGTCATCAAACAGTCTTTAAACAGTCTTTATACTGTTTGCTTAATACAGAATCATCCAAACATTTATACTGTTTGTAATACAGTCTTCAAACAGTCATCAAACAGTCTTTATACTGTTTGTATGCAGTCTTCAAGCAGTCTTACTGTTTGTAATACAATCTTCAAACAGTCTTTATACTGTTTATGTACAGCCATCAAACAGTCTTTAAACAGTCTTTATACTGTTTGTAATACAGTCATCAAGCAGTCTTTAAGCAGTCTTTATACTGTTTGTAATACAGCTATCAAACAGTCTTTAAGCAGTCTTTATATACTGTTTATGTACAGTTCAAACAAACAGTCTTAAACAGTCTTTATACTGTTTTGTGATACAGTTCAAACAAACAGTCATCAAACAGTCTTTATACTGTTTGTATGCAACCATCAAAAAACAGTCTTTAAACTTAGAAGTCTTTATACTGTTTTGTAATACAGTTCAAACAAACAGTCTTTAAACAGTCTTTATACTGTTTGTAATACAGTTCAAACAAACAGTCATCAAACAGTCTTTATACTGTTTGTATGCAACTTCATCAAACAGTCTTTAAACAGTGCCTGCTGTTTGTAATACAGTTCAAACAAACAGTCTTTAAGCAGTCTTTTATACAGTTTGTAATACAGTTCAAACAAACAGTCTTTAAACAGTCTTTATACTGTTTTGTAATACAGTCATCAAACAGTCTTTAAGCAGTCTTTATACTGTTTATATGCAGTCTTTCAAACAGTCATCAAACAGTCTTTAGCCGTTGTTTACCATTTTATCGATTATAAAATAAAAAGGTTCAAAACAGATTTAGAAAAATAAAAATAAACTCTCTGGTTTTAACTTTCAACAATTCCACCTTAAATGAGGAGTTTAGGGTGGAATTTTCTCTTTCTAAGGTTGATTACTCAGGTCTGATTCTCTCAATCTGATTCTTCATGTACTAATCATGTAATCATGTGATCATCATGTATTGATCATGTAATCATGTGATCATCATGTATTGATCATTCATCATGTATTGATCATGTAATCAGATCATCATGTATTGATCATCAGATCATCATGTATTGATCATGTAATCATGTGATCATCGCGTGTGATGTAATGTACAGATGTCATCATGTATTGATCATTCATCTATGTATTGATCATGTAATCATGTATTGATTGTGTAATCACATGTGATCATCATGTATTGATCATTCTTCATGTACTGATCATGTAATCATGTGATCATGTATTGATTAATGTAATCATGTGATCATCATGTATTGATCATTCTTCATGTACTGATCATGTAATCATGTGATCATCGCATTATTGATCTTTGTATAATCATGTGATCATCCGTATTGATCATTTTCATCATGTATTGATCATGCTAATCATGTGATCATCGCATTATTGATCATGTAAATGTGCGATGTATGTATTGATCATTCATCATGTAGTGATCATTCATCGCATTATTGATCATGTAATCATGTGATCATCATCGCTATTGATCATGTAATCATGTGATCATCACGTATTGATCATGTAATCATGTCGATCATCATGTATTGATCATGTAATCATGTGATCATCATGTATTATGATCATTCTTCATGTACTGATCATGTAATCATGTGATCATCATGTATTGATCATTCTTCATGTACTGATCATGTAATCATGCACGATCATCGCATTATTGATCATTCATCATGTATTGATCATGTAATCATGTGATCATCGTATTGATCTATTATGTCATGTGAACCATCATGTATTGATCATGTAATCATGTGATCATCATGTATTGATCATTCTTCATGTACTGATCATGTAATCATGTGATCATGTATTGATTATGTAATCATGTGATCATCATGTATTGATCATTCTTCATGTACTGATCATGTAATCATGCTTGATCATCATGTATTGATCATTCTTCATGTACTGATCATGTAATCATGTGATCATCACGTATTGATCATTCATCATGTATTGATCATGTAATCATGTGATCATCACGTATTGATCATGTAATCATGTGATCATGTATGTTAATCATGTAATCATGTGATCATCATGTGATCCTGTTAGCCTCATGTTAGTCCGTTAGCTTCTTGTTTCTGTGCTGTTTGTTCAATAAAGATCATTTAAACACACACACACACACACACACACACACACACACACAGCTAGCTGTAGCATCATTGTAGAGCGCTAACACACACACAGCTAACATGTTCTCGGCTTCGAGCAGCTTCTGTCAGGTTCTACTGACGTTCTACTGCAGTTCTACTGAGAGTTCGACAGTGTTCACGACTCATGAATCTCCTCCGCAGGCCACAGCTCAGCTCCAGCTCAGCCCAGCAGCTCCTCGGGTCGGCGGATACTGCAGTTCAAACCGTCCAACCTGCCCGCTACCGCCTCCGGCACCTCCGGGCCTCCAGGCGGACTCCTCATGGTCCGGAGTTCCAGGGGTGTAGAGGGCTTTCCGTGGTTCTGTCCTGTGTTCGAGAGAGTCACTGGGATCAGTTCAGAGAGATCCAGCGGGAGGACTGGGCTGATCTGCCTGAAACCCTCGCTGCTTCCGCCCGAAATCCCAACTGCCGGAGACACAGCCGGCTCGGAGGCGCTGTTTCCCGGAAGACCGAGCCGTCCAGCGTAGGAGACACAGCCGGCCACCGGAGGCGCTGTTTCCCCGAGACAGGCCGGCCAGCGGAACACAGCCGGCCACCGGGCGCTGTTTTACCGGGACTGGAAGCCGTCCAGCGGAGGAGACACAGCCGGCCACCGGAGGCGCTGTTTCCCGGAGACCGAGTCGATAATATGATATAATGCTCTGCAGCTGGTCGCTCCACAAACTTCTCAGTATCACGGACAATAACCGTCACCCACTGCATGACCTCCTGCTCAAACTGAAACGGGGCCAGCTGCAGGACGTCACTCTGTATGATGACTCAGCACGCTCACTCTGGAACAGCTCATTTGATTGATGCACTTAACAATGGATGCATCATTGCACTCTTCCCATTTAAGTTTTCACAATGCACATTTGCACAAGAGTCAATATGTATCTCATATTAGCTAATGGTTAATATAAAGTAAACAGCTGGTTTGATAAACTACTGATAGATCATTGAATAAATCATTATTAGTTTATACAAACAAACAACAAAACTGATTTATTAATAAGCTTTGGTTTGTGTACTCAATCACCAAAACAGGATGACATCATCACCTGGGTGACATCATCAACATGGCTGCTGCAAACAAAAACACACACACACTCTCTCTCTCTCTCTCTCTCTCTCTCTCTCTCTCTCTCTCTCTTTCTCTCTCTCTCTCTCTCTCTCTCTCTCTCTCTCTCTCTCTCTCTCTCTCTACCTATCTCTCTCTCTCTCTCTCTCTCCTCTCACACACACACACACACACACACACACACACATTAAACATTTTTTGTCAAATAGAAAATCAGAAAGAAAAACAGGTCCACTTTGATTGACATGCCAGGTCTGACTTCTGATTGGTCCAGAGAGAGTAGTGACAACAGACAAACCTCACACCTGATCAACTGATCGATAAGTCCAACATAGGAACTGATCAAATAGCATAACACACACGATGACGTCATAAAACGAGAGGGGCGGAGTCAGAGGTCACATGGTCTCCAGGAGGGGTGGTGCCTTCTGTGGAGTCCACTGGAGAAGGACGAGTGCAACGAGCAGAGTCACAGACGAGTCATAACAGTCACAGACAAGTTACAAGAGCAGTCACAGACCAGTCACAGACAAGTTACAGACGAGTCAAAAGTCACAGACAAGTCACAGACAAGTCAAGAGTCACAGACAAGTCACAGACGAGTCAAGAGTCACAGACAAGTCAGAGCAGTCACAGACAAGTTACAGAGGAGTCAGAGCAGTCACAGACGAGTCAAAAGTCACAGACAAGTCACAGACGAGTCAGAGCAGTCACAGACGAGTAAAAAGTCACAGACAAGTCACAGACGAGTCAGGCTGTCTGAGCAAGTCTGAGCGAGTCAGAGCATACAGACAGTCACAGACGAGTCAGAGCAGTCACAGACGAGTCAGAGCAGTCACAGACAAGTCACAGAGTTACAAGGCGCTTGGCTCAGTCGGTAGAGCGGCCGCCTCATGTGCGAAGGCTCGCTGCGGTTGGCCCGGGTTTGAGTCCCAACCTGTGGCCCTTTCCCGCATGTCATTCCCCATCTCTCTCCCCACGTTTCCCGTCGCTCTTCAGCTGTCTCTGTCAGTGGAGCTTGGAAAGGCCAGAGAAATAATCTTTGGAAGAGTCCTCCCTCACACGTCTCCAGTTAGTTCAAAATGCTGCCGCTTGCCTCCTAACTGGAACACGATAAGAGGGAGCTTTATTACTCATTTTAGCCTCTCTCCACTGGCTGCCTGTGCATTTTAGAGTCCATTTCAAGATTCTTTTATTTGTTTTTAAATCTTTAAATGGTCTTGCCCCGCCTTACCTCTCTGAGCTGCTCCATCCATACACGCCTGCCCGATTGCCTCAGATCAGCTGACCAGCTGCTCCTGCGTGCAGGGAAGAAGAGGGCTAGCGTGGCTCAGAGGATAAGGCGCCTACGCTGCCGGTCTAAACTATGGAATGACCTCCCTCTACACATTAGACAAGCCCCTTCACTGTCCATTTTTTTATTCTTTGACTTTTAACCCAGCATGACACCCTGTTTCTGTTTCTGTTTATTATTATTTAATACTGTTGCTCGTTTATTATTGTCTTTATATTGTCTCTTATGTTTTATGCCTTATATTTCGGGACCTATTTCAAGTACAGCACTTTGTGTCAGCCACGGCTGTCTTTAAAAGACTTTATGAATAAAGTTGAGTTGAGTTGAGTCACAGACAAGTCACAGTTATCATTTACTCTCTCAGTAGCAAACAGGGAGATTCAAAGACGTCACTGCTTCAGAATAACAAACGATCAGCATGCAGACAGAGGATTCTGGGTCTTGTAGCGCAGAAAACTTCTCACCTCAACCGTCTCCTTAGTTGCAGCCTCCTCCTCCTCCTCAGCAGGACACACCTCCATCTTGTCCTCCATCTTGTCCTCATTCTTGTCTTCCTCTCCTCCTCCCTCATCTCCCCCCTCCATCCCATGTTCGGCCTCCCACTCTTGAAGAACCTCATCCAGGTTAAACCTCCGTCTGTAATTCACCAGGAAGTTCTTCACCTGAACCATGAACATTACCAATCACATCTGAGATCGCCTGGAAGTCCGCCCATACTTCCTGATGGCTGTGTTTGATTGGACAAGAGGAAGTCACTGTCACAAATTTTATTAAAGTAATCAAAGGTTGCATTAAGGCAGTTAGTTCAGGTGAGTCCAGTTCACCTGGTTACAGGTGGTTCTGTGTTACCTTGTACTGCAACATGCTCCTCTGTGGTTACTTGATTAAACTTCTGATTCATCTGAAACAAAAAAAACAGCAACTTCATCACCAGACAACCAGACTACATACAGGAGAGTCTCTGTGTTGTCGTGTTGCCATGGTTACCTCAGGTTGTCTGAACTCGTCAACTCCTGAACTGATTTTTTCCTTCAGACAGCTGTTTGACTGTTTAATGGTCTGTATCTGAAACAGGAGAGGGCAGGGTGGTGAGGAGACAGACAGGTGAGGAGAGACAGGCAGGTGAGGAGACAGGCAGGTGAGGAGAGACAGACTTGGTCATCAAAGACAGACCTGTCTCTTGATGGACACTAGCTGACAGTCCAGCTGTCTGATGAATCCTTGAGGAGACGATGTGGAGCAGTGAGGCGGCACATCCTGTTGATTCAGAAACATTCCTCTGGGAGGGCGGCTTCTTCGCGCTGGGGCGCCTTGCTGCCTTGTCTGCAGGTCCAGAGAGCGGACAGGGTCGGCCGAGCGGGTACATTAGCTATCTAACGTGAGCTTTGTGTTCTTTACCTTCAGTCAGCAGCAGGTTTGGCCTCTGACCTATCGGTCCAGAACTCACCTGAAGAGTCAGTAAACACTCATTAACAAACAGTAAACAGTCTTAATAAACAAACCGTAAACAGTCAGTAAGCAAACAGTAAACAGGCAGTAAACAATCGGTGACAGGCGGTAAATAAACAGTAAACAAACGAAGTAAGCAGGTGGTAAACAAACCAGTAAACAGGGCAGTAAAGCAATCAGTGAACCAGTCCAGTAAACAGAAATAGTAAACAGGCAGTAAACAACCAGTAAACAGGCAGTAAATAAACGGTAAACGGGCGGTAAACAACCGGTAAACGGGCGGTAAATAAGAAGCAGTAAACAAACAGTAAACAGGCAGTACACAACCAGTAAACAGGCAGTAAATAAACAGTAAACAAACAGTAAACAGGCAGTACACAATCAGTGAACAGGCAGTAAATAAACAGTAAACAAACAGTAAACAGGTGGTAAACAAACAGTAAACAGTCAGTAAACAAATAGTAAACAGTCATTTACCTCCTTCTTTTCCTCTTTATTTGGGTCAAACTCTGAGTCACTGGGAGGATTTACATTTCCATCCTCAACTTCATCATCACTGAAACAGAGTTTGAATACAGAGTTCACATGTAGTGTTACTGTAGTGTCATATTACCTGTGTGGTGTCATGTTACCTGTAGTGTTACCTGTGTGTTACCTGTAGTGTCATCTGTAGTGTCACCTGTAGTGTCATGTTACCTGTAGTGTCACCTGTAGTGTTACCTGTAGTGTCATGTTACCTGTGAGTATCATCTGTACTGTCACATGTAGTGTCAATGTCACCTGTAGTATCATCTGTACTGTCACTGTACTGTTACCTGTAGTGTCATGTTACCTTGGTATCATCTGTACTGTCACCTGTAGTGTCACTGTAGTGTCATGTTACCTGTAGTGTCTCCTGTGTAGTGTCACCTGTATAGTCACCTGTAGTGTCACCTGTAGTGTCACCTGTAGTGTCATGTTACCTGTAGTATCATCTGTACTGTCACATGTAGTGTTATATTTACCTGTAGTATCATCTGTACTGTCACCTGTACTGTCACCTGTGGTGTCATGTTACCTGTAGTGTGTCATCTGTGGAGTGTCACCTGTGAGTGTTACCTGTAGTGTCACCTGTAGTGTCACCTGTAGTGTCATCTGTAGTGTTACCTGTAGTGTCATGTTGCCTGTATTGTCATCTGTACTGTCACCTGTACTGTCACCCTAGTGTCATCCTGTAATGTCACTTGTAGTGTTACCTGTAGTGTCATCTGTGAGTGGCTGCCTGTAGTGTCATTTGGAGTGTTAGCTGTAGTGTCATGTTACCTGTAGTGTTATCTGTAGTGTCACCTGCAGTGTCACCTGTAGTGTCCTTGTAGTGTCATGTTACCTGTGGTGTCATGTTACCTGTAGTGTCACCTGTAGTGTCTGTAGTGTTACCTGTAGTGTCATCTGTAGTGTCACCTGTAGTGTTACCTGTAGTGTCATGCCTGTAGTATCATCTGTACTGTCACCTGTACTGTCACCTGTAGTGTCATGTTACCTGTGATGTCACCTGTAGTGTCACCTGTAGCGTCACCTGTAGTGTCACCTGTGGCGTCACCTGTGGCATCACCTGTAGTGTCATGTGACACCTGTAGTATCATCTGTACTGTCACCTGTACTGTCACCTGTAGTGTCATATTTACCTGTAGTGTCATCTGTGAGTGTCACCTGTAGTGTTACCTGTAGTGTCACCTGTAGTGTTACCTGTAGTATCATCTGTACTGTCACCTGTACTGTCATGTTACCTGTAGTATCATCTGCCACTGTCACCTGTACTGTCACTTGTAGTGTCATATTTTTGTAGTGTCATCTGTTGTGTCTCATGTAGTGTTACCTGTAGTGTCACCTGTAGTGTTACCTGTAGTGTCACCTGTAATGTCATCTGTAGTGTCACCTGTAGTGTTACCTGTAGTGTCATGTTGCCTGTAGTACCATCTGTATATTGCCTGTACTGTCACCTGTAGTGTCTGTAATGTCACCTGTAGTGTTACCTGTAGTGTCATCTGTAGTGGCACCTGTAGTGTCATTTGGAGTGTTAGCTGTAGTGTCATGTTACCTGTAGTGTCATCTGTAGTGTCACCTGCAGTGTCACCTGCAGTGTCACCTGTAGTATCATCTGTAGTGGCACCTGTAGTGTCATTGGAGTGTTAGCTGTAGTGTCATGTTACCTGTAGTGTCATCTGTGATAGCCACCTGCAGTGTCACTTGTAGTGTCATATTGCCTGTGGTCATGTTAGCTGTAGTGTCACCTGTAGTGTTACCTGTAGTGTCATCTGTAGTGTCACCTGTAGTGTTACCTGTGTGTCATGTTACCTGTAGTATCATCTGTACTGTCACCTGTAGTGTCACCTGTAGTGTCATGTTACCTGTAGCGTCACCTGTAGTGTCACCTGTAGTGTCACCTGTGGTGTCTGCGTAGTGTCACCTGTAGCGTCATGTTACCTGTAGTATCATCTGTACTGTCACCTGTACTGTCATCTGTAGTGTCATGTTACCTGTAGTGTCATCTGTAGTGTCACCTGTAGTACCTGTAGTGTCACCTGTGAGTGTCACCCTGTGAGTGTTACCTGTAGTGTCACCTGCAGTGTTACCTGTAGTGTCACCTGTAGTGTCATCTGTAGTGTCACCTGTAGTGTTACCTGTAGTGTCATGTTGCCTGTAGGATCATCTGTATATCCTGTACTGCTTCCATCTGTAATGTCACCTGTAGTGTTACCTGTAGTGTCATCTGTAGTGGCACCTGTAGTGTCATTGGAGTGTTAGCTGTAGTGTCATGTTACCTGTGGAGTGTCACCTGCAGTGTCACTTGTGGCGTCATGTTACCTGTAGTGTCATCTGTAGTGTCACCTAGTGTCACCTGTGAGTGTCACTTGCAGTGTCATCTGTAGTGTCATCTGTAGTGTCACCTATAGTGTTACCTGTAGTGTCTTCTGTAGTGTTACCTGTAGTGTCACCTATAGTGTCATGCTACCTGTAGTGTCATCTGTGCAGGTTGCAGCTCACCTTATCTCCTCTCTCTCTCTATGTTTTGCGTGTCTGTCGGTCCATCAGACTGGTTTTACTGTGACTTTTCTTCCATGAATAATAAACGAACCAGACTGGCCATGACTTGCTCAGTAACACTGCAGAAAAACAGATGATGTAGCAGCAGACTGTGTACTGGTCATTGTTTTGAATGTGTGGACTGGTTTTAGTGAACATACCATCTGCTGGATCTCTGCGATGAGCTTTCCGTGGAAACTGAAGGCCTGTTCAAGCAGGACTCTCTGTCCTCCACTGTCCACTCGTCAGGAAACGGAGTGAAGTTTGGAAGGTCTGCCAGAGACTTCTCAATGTTGTGTTTGTGCCAGAAGAGCATGCCAAGCGCCTGAAGACAGATTCATCAGAGACGACTAACAGAGACTGAAAGACAGATTCATCAGAGGCGACTAACAGAGACTGAAGACAGATTCATCAGGCTTGACTAACATAGACTTAAGGGTTCTTAAGGTTTACCTGCTCCATGTTGCCGTGTTTTCTTTGGGCGATGGCGATGTATTCGTCCACTGGAACAGAAATCAGAATCAACATCAGTATCATGTTTGTTTCATTCTGCTCTGTCACGTTCTGCTCTGTGTCACGTTCTGCTCTGTCACGTTCTGCTCTGTCACGTTCTGCTCTGTCACGTTCTGCTCTGTCACATTCTGGTCTGTCACATTCTGGTCTGTCACGTTCTGGTCTGTCACGTTCTGGTCTTCCTGTCTGTCATGGACTGTTCCAGAGTTGGTTCTTCTGTGGTTCTGGTTCAGACAGCTGCTGGGGATCCAAACCAACATGGAAGGTTTTTCTCTGAGCTACGGGCTGCCTGAGCCACTTCTGCAAACAGACGCGTCGTCATGGTTACCAGAGTGAGCTGTGTAGCATTAATTAGATTACATCATCATATTACATCAAACTGGTGGGAATGAAGCACAGTCTGCACGCTCTGCAGTGATGGACAAGCCCAGCAGATGGCGCCTCTATAAGGGACTCAGGAGTCACATATCCAAACCCAACAGGAAGTCAGACACTTTCTTCGACCAATCAGACTGACTCCAGATGAGGTCATCCTCATCAATGACCTTTTGAATTTTGATGTTTTGACATGAAACAGAAAGTTGTAAAGGTCTGAACACAGTCAGAGCGTCACCTACAGACAGTGAGCGTGTGTGATGATCATCACCTGACCCACCATGGATTTTCATGCTGGAACATGACATGAGGATGACACAGGTCCATTCTACAGGATCAGAACCTCTCTATTGGTTCACATCTGGTCCAGAATCAGTAATGAGGACAGAGACCCTCTGATGTTGATTTTACTCAGCGGTCCGTGTCCTCATCAGGTCTTTGTTTAGAAAGAATCATTAAATGTCGAGAGCCGAACCGGAACCAGTGGAACGGTCTATCACAGAACTAGGACCAGTTAAAGAGGAGTCCGGTCTGGATGTCATGAACTTAAGTTAGAGCTCACTTGTTGTTCAGGCTACCACTCGTGTTTAGATTCTTACCCGGGTCAAAGTCCGGAACTACGGCCTGGTACTGCGGTCCGACCCGCATCCCTCCTCCACCTGCGCGCGCGCTACACACACACACACACACACACACACACACACACACACACACACACAGTACTCAGTAAAGTACTCAGGTACACAGCTGGACTTCAGTGTTCGAGAATACCATGCTCCTCGTCGCTGCTAGATCCTGAACTTCCGTCTTCCCAGCAGCTGGTTCCATTACCGGACAGACTCTCTTTCCGCCGGGGTTCGCTGCTGCTCGGGCCCACTGCTGCTGCTTCCCGCTGGGGCTCTACCTCTGCGCTTCCCCGGAGCCTCCGAGTTTCTCTCCAGCATAGCCGGCATGACGAGGACGGAGGCAGCCCGGGCTAACTGCTAGTTGCTAACTCAAGCTAATAGTTAGCTAGTTAGCCTAGCTGCCCTGCTACAGAACCGGACTGGCTGAGGAGCCTCGGAGCTGAACGAACAGTTGGTCCGGAGAGCAGCGGCAGGTTCCGGACTGAATCAGCTACTCTGAAGAGGAAGTGATCGATTCTGTAATCGATTCTGAAGCTCGACGATGAAGCTAACAGCTAACACACCCAAGCTCCACACCGAGTCCCAAAAGTTACGGAAGCAGCCGGAACCAGAACGAACCAGATCCGACCAGACTGTCACCGACAGAAAGACTCACGGACATGAAGACGGCGAGAAGGATCGGTCAGATCGATCAGATCGACCAGTCCGACCAGGACGAGATTAAGAGTGATCAGAGAGAGAGATTGTGTGTGTGTGAGAGAGAGAGAGAGAGAGTGTGTTACTGTGTGTGTGAATATGATAATGAGCTGTTCAACAGTAGAAAAAGTAAGCTGTTTTAAAACGTAAATTTGAGGTAAATAAATAAAAGTTCAGTTTAACAAATGAACTATGTTTGTTACTTTCAACTTTATTTTCAAATCTATAAGAAAGCCAGCATCATCAAACCAGCTGTGAAATCAACACAAATATACAAAGAAACGATAAACACCAGCTACACATAAAGCTATGAAATACTAATTGTATATTAATTTAGTGGATTCTTGGGTCTTTAGTGGATTCTTGGGTCTTTGGTGGATTTCTTGCGTCTTCAGTGGATTCCTGCATCTTTGGTGGATTCTTGAGTCTTTCATGGATTCTTGCAGCTTTGGTGGTTTCTTGTGTCTTCAGTGGATTCTTGCATCTTTGGTGTATTCTTGGGTCTGGTGGATTGTTGTGTCTTGGTGAATTCTTGTGTCTCTGGTGGATTTCTTGGGTCTTTCCTGTATTCTTTGGTCTTTGGCGGTTTCTTGGGTCTTTACAGTTCTTTGTTTAGTCATTTACCTCCAGCTTTTATCCAAAGCAACAGAAGGAAGCAATCAAGGTATAGTGAGATAAGAAAGCATTAGTGCAGCAATACTAATAGCAATTCTTAAAGAATAGATTTATAATGTCAGTTTATTGGTAGTGGTTGGAGAGGAGGTCCTCTCTGAAGAGCTGGAGATCTTCAGGAGTTTTTTAAAGAGGGACGCCCCTGATCTGGTAGGAACTGGTAGTGCATTCCACCAACAGGAACAACAAACGAGAAAAGTTTGGATTGCCTTGAGCGAACAGGTGGTAGAGCCAGGTGTTTTTTTATTGGAGGAGTGCAGCAATCATGAGGAGTAGCATATCAAATCCAAATTAAATCAAATTTTATTTATATAGCCAAAGTCACAAATACATTTTGCTTCCAGAGGATTTACAATCTGTTACAGGGTGTCTGTCCTTAGACCCTAGGTTCGAGTGAGGAAAAACTTGCCCACAAAAACCTGTAACAGGAAAAAAGGTGGAAGAAACCTCAGGAAGAGCCACAGAGGAGGATCCCTCTCCCAGTGCGGACAGGCGTGCAATGGATGTCACGTGCTGAAACAAATCATATGCCCGTATAAGGGCGTTCAGGTAGGTAGGTGCAGTACCGGAGACAACTTTGTAGGCGAGCACTAGCGATTTTAATTTATTGTGGGCTGCAACAGGTAGCCAGTGGAGATCCATGAGCAGCAGGGTAACATGTGACCTTTTGGATTGGTTGTAGACCAGGCACACCAAAGCATTCTGGACTATCTGAAGAGGTTTCACTGTGCAGGCTGGGAGGCCCGTCAGGAGAGTGGTACATAATCTAGTCTTGAGATGATGACAGCTTGTGTCAGGAGTTGAGTGGTGTGTTGAGTTATGTAAGATTTGATTTTTCTGATGATGTAAAGTGCAAAGCGGCATGACCGGGCAACTGAAGCAACATGACTGGAAAAGGTTAGTTGGTCATCAATCATAACCCCTATATTCCTTGGCAGTTTCTTGCATTTTTGATGGATTCTTGCATCTTTGGTTACAGGTATACTTGCAGATGTACTTAAAATTTACTTACAGGTATACTTGCAGGTAGCCTGGCTATCGCCAGACTATATCACAAGTGAGATATAGTCTGGGAACCACCTACTCAATTTCTCGTAGGGGAGGTGTGGTTAACGACTGCCCATGGCCATTTATTGGGCGTTATGAATGTCTATCATTTGGCGTATACGTAGCCCATAGCCAATCATGTCAGTTGTACCCGATGACGTATTTAGAGTGACAGAAATTCAACGAGAAAGAAAAGCTGTAATTTTTCCCAATCTCCGTGAAAACAGAAGGCAAAACAAAAGTATAATTAATAATATAATTAATATAATATAATAATATAATATTAATAAATATAATTAAACAATCTGCTGGCGCCATGTTGAATTGGATCCGTAAACAGTCTCAAAAAAACTACAAGCTTTCGTTGAGTAGTACGTGTCATCGTCTTTCCACCCCTCCCCGCTCTCTGATTGGCTCAGCTTTTGGCACGGGTTTCCATGCTGTCTTTCGGATTGGAACGATCGTGCAAGGCAGCATAGGATTTCCCAGGCTAACTTGCAGGTGTACTTACAAGTGTACTTACAGGTGTACTTACAAGTGTACTTACAGGTATACTTACAAGTGTACTTAGAGGTGTACTTACAGGTGTACTTACAAGTGTACTTACAGGTATACTTACAGGTGTATTTACAGGTGTACTTACAGGTGTAGGTTACAAATTACTCTCGTTACAAATTGCTCTCGATGTACATATAGACATATCGAGGTAAATGTAAGGAGAAAAAAATATGTACAGGTAAATAAGTGACAGTAGTTTGAGGGATGCTAAAATAAGTCTGCAGGTACATGACGGATAATTTTCATAGATTCTGTGACTTGAAAGTTTGGAAAAAAGATCAGGTGACTGCTCTCTCTCTCTCTCTCTCTCTCTCTCTCCCTCTGTGTGTTTCTTAAATAGGACTCAGAGGTTTGTTTACAGTGAGCTGCCACACACACGGATCAATAATATGATCTGGTGTCTGTTCATGTCTCTTCATGATGTAACAGCCACTAGCTGAGGGTCGCTATGTTCGCTATGTGAGACACTTGATCCGCCCACCCGCCCCGTCCCGTCCCACCCCTCCCTGTCCCAGACTTCAAAACAAACATCCACACATGGAGCTGAACCGACCAGAGGAGTGCACGGAGGCGGAGCGGGGCAGGACGGCAAGAGAGCGGGGAGGACAGAGAAACTATAAAAGTGTGAAGGAGCTGAAGACAGAGGTTTGACTGAGAAACGGACTCTGGACTCCGGACTCTGAACCAGGATCAGACAGTTTAAAGGGTCTCCTCATACCAGAAGACCCGGTCCTTCAGACCAGGAGTGTCCTCTCCAGAACAGGAGTGTCTCCTACAGACCAGGAGTGTCTCCTCTAGAAGAGGAGTGACTCCTCAACCAGGAGTGTCTCCTCAACCAGAAATGTCTCCACCAGAACAGGAGTGAGTCCTCAACCAGGAGTGTCTCCTCTAGAAGAGGAGTGAGTCCTCAACCAGGAGTGTCTCCTCCAGAACAGAAGTGAGTCCTCAACCAGGAGTGTCTTCTCCAGAACAGGAGTGTTTCCTCAACCAGGAGTGTCTCCTCAGTCCAGGTGCGTTGTCATGCCGTGGTTGCTGTCCTCTCAGCTCAATTGTCTGTCCTCGTCACCGTTGCAGCGACAGTGTGAGCGTACCGCATTCTCCTTCTACTGCGCGGTGCGTGAGCAGCTGCCAGTCTGGACTCTGGAGGATATGCGCAGTATGGAGGTCTTCTACTGGGAGGACGGACGCCCACGAGCCTTCCTGCCATCTGAGGCACTGCTGTATGCTGTCGTACACGACCATCAGGACTACGCACGTTACCTGCTCAACAGGTACTCAGTGAGTGCGCTCAGAGCACAGCGCTGCAGCTTCTGCTGCTGCCGTGGCAGCGGCTCACCACACCTGTCCGTGGCAGTGCGCTACAATCGCGTGACGATCCTCAGCGCGATGGTGGAGGCTCTGAAGGATTGTGACCCACAGAGCAGCCGTCAGGACTTCCTAGATGGCCACAGTGGATGCTCGCATGTGTCGGACGCAGGAAAGACTGCGGTGCAGCTGGCAGTGGAGCTGTCACGACCTGACTGTCTGCTGCTACTACTGACTCATGGTGCAAAGCCTGACGGACTCGACGCTGCCCTTCAGCGACTCATCATGTCCGATATGACGGAGCGACGCCACGTGCAGCGCTGCCTCGACCTCCTGCTGCTCTTCCTGCCTGGACTGCCCACACTGCAGTGCCTGCGAGATGAACCACATCGCTGGCAAAGCCTGCTGGGAGATGAAGTGTTCAGCTGGCTGTGCGGTATGGCCCCGCCCCCCCTCTTGCTGCAGGCGCTCAGGTGTTTGGCCAAGTCTGGACCAGATCAGATTGCCACACTGCCTGACTTCTTGCAGCTGCACAGCTGGCAGTGATGTCATCTGTCCCCAAGCCAACACACTGAGGACTGCTGTGATTGGACAGCATGTTGATGATGTAAATAAAATGTAAATAAAAATGTCAGGTAAAAGTCAGGTAAAAACCTGGTATCTCCAGAAGGTGCTGATTTGATGAATGTTTCTACCTCAGTGAATCATGTAACACAGAGCTGTTGACCAATCAGATCGCATTGATCAGTAACAGAAGTGATCTGCTGTGTTTGATTGACAGCTGGAACCTTTTGTGTTTCATAGAATAGATCAATAACGTAAAATTTTTTCAGCAGGCTGCATTGCTGAAGTTTAGAAACAGCTGTCAAACTGTTTTTCAAATAAATAAATAATAAATCAAATAACTTCAAAAATGTCTTTATCTAAGCCGTCAACCTGTCTCTTAGACTCCATCCCAACCAGCCAGTCTTTATTGGATATGATTAATCTGTCTTTATCATCAGGATATGTACCACAGTCCTTTAAAATAGCTGTTCATTAAACCTTATTAAACCTATTTTTGTTTTAGCCAATTACAGGCCAATATCAAACCTTCCATTTCTCTCTAAGATACTTGAGAAAGCTGTAGCTAATCAGCTGTGTGACTTTCTCCATCAGAACAGTTTATTTGAGGATTTTCAGTCAGGATTTAGAGTGCATCATAGCACAGAGACCGCACTAGTCAAAGTTACAAATGACCTCCTAATGGCATCAGACAAAGGACTCATCTCTGTACTTGTCCTGTTAGATCTTAGTGCCACATTTGACACCATTGACCATCAAATTCTTTTACATAGACTGGAGCATCAAATTGGTATCAAAGGAACCGCCCTAAGCTGGTTTAAGTCATATTTCTTAGATCGATCTCAGTTTGTTCACGTCAATGATGAATCCTCCGTGCACACCAAAGTTTGTCACGGCGTTCCACAAGGTTCTGTACTAGGACCACTTCTATTCAGTTTATATATGCTTCCTCTAGGGAACATTATTAGGAATCACTCCATTAATTTTCATTGTTATGCTGACGACACCCAATTTATTGATCAAACTTAATGAAACCAATCAGTTAACTAAACTCCAAGCATGCCTTAAGGATATAAAAATGGATGACCTACAATTTTCTGATGTTAAATTCAGACAAAACTGAAGTTCTTGTAATTGGACCCAAACACCTCAGAAACTCTCTTCCTAGAGACTTAGTTACTTTAGACAGGATCACCCTGGCCTCCAGCTCCACCGTAAAGAACCTTGGAGTTGTTTTTGATCAGGATTTGTCCTTTAATGTCCACATAAAACAAATTTTGAGGACTGCATTCTTCCACTTACGTAACATCGCCAAAATCAAACGCATCGTGCCTCAAGCGGATGCAGAGAAAATAGTCCATGCATTTGTTCCTTCTAGACTGGACTTGCTATAGGACTTGACTGTATGACGCCCACTACATATTATTATTATTATTATTATTATTATCTGCATTTAGTCATTATCTGCATTAAAGTTTGTAGTTATTTTTATTGCTGAATATTTATGAAGGTACACCATGTCTGAATGTTTTTTTAATGACATGAACAGATTTCAGTTCAAGGATTATTAATTATCGATGAGCTGCTTGTATCATTTAATAATGAATCAATTCAAACATCAAGTCCAAATTAATGATCACTGATGTGGATCAGTCAATGTGGAACTTTTGTCCTCAAGGTCACACTGCTGCTGGATGCAGCTCTCATAATTGATGATCAATAACTGGCGATCAATAACTGGCGCTGTTCAGTGTTTAAACATGTTTATTAAGTGAGTTTATATCCAACCAATCAGCTGACAGCGGGATGACATCACAATTCTCAAGTTTCCATGGCAATGATGTCAGAGAAGAGGAAGTGGGAGGGAGGCGAGTTTTAAGGACCAGTTCAGACCTCACACCTGAAATGCAGGGTCCACCTGAGTCCATCACCAAAATTTACATTTTTACATGCTCTGCAGTGGGCGTGTCCTGTCTGTTGCCGTAGTACCAGTAGAACTGTTAGTCATCATGGTTCAGTTCAGTCTGGTCCCAGTAAGAGGATCAGAATCAGTGCTGGAAACCAGTTTAAACTAGTCTGAATAAAAAGACACTGCACCTAAATAAAAACATAAAAACAAATTAAAACAGTCAGTTTGAACCAGTTTGAACTGAACCAATGAAAAGGGACCCATGTAACCAATATGAGTCAGCAAACAACCAGTTTGGCCGCACTCAATTGAACTGAATTAGAAAACATTAAACTGATTTAGAACCAGTCACAACCAGCCAGAACCTGTCCCTCTGGAGTCCACTGTCCTTTCAGAATAAAGTGCTTCCAGTCAAAACAAAAACAAAAAATAAACAGTCTCATTTCACTTCATTTCCCAGCAGCTACTGGGGCTCCCTGTGTGGCGGCCATCTTTTAAAGAACCGTCCTCTAAACAAGTGTCACAGGAAGTGATGTCACCTGCCTGTTCAGTGCTGGTCCAGCAATGGCATCACCCACTTCCTGTCTGCACGTCATTTCAGAGGGATGTGTGTAAACAGGAAATGGTGTCACTGGTCACAATGTCCAAACAGGTGAATCCAGATCAGATAGACCAACACCAAACAGTGGTGACATCACAGTGATGTCATGGGTCAGATGAGCTCCCACTCATCGTCAACATCGTCACCACAGGGGGAGGGGCCGGAGGGGGCTGGTCTACATGGACTTTGTGGGAGGAGCTTCGTTAGACGCCGGGACAATCCACCAATCAGAGTTACGGCCCACAACTCATCCTCTGGTGTAACTGAAGAGAAAGACATATGAGACAACAGCGGCACACCTGAGACAATGACAACGCAACCGAGACGACGACTTACCAGTTAACCAGTTGGCGGTCCCGGGGATCTTCTTCCAGTAGTCTCCTGCTGCGTTTCTGTCAGAGATGCCGTAACGTCGAGCCAGATCTCCATTTAAACACCGAACCCAAACAGTCCGACAGCTGAGGACCAGCTGACTGACTGCCAACCCTGAATGAGTAGACAGACAGGCAGGTGAGTGGATCTGGCAGACAGATAGGTGTGTGGATCAGGCAGACAAGTCTGTACCTGGGACCAGCTCCCAGTCCGTCCCCACGGGCATCTCGTCACTGAGTCCAGTCCGGACGAAGACACTTCCTCTGTTGTCCAACGCCCAGAGCAGACGATCGTTAGGACTCGTCTGAATACTGACCAGCTGCACTCCTATTGGCTGCAGAAACATGATGTCACAGTTACCTATACAGGTGGTTCTATGTGGATCTGGTGTGTGTGTTACCTGTACAGGTGGTTCTATGTGGTCCCAATGTGCGTGTTACATGTACAGGTGGTTCTATGTGGATCCAGTGTGTGTGTTACCTGTACAGGTGGTTCTATGTGGATCCAGGCCGGCAGCATCATGCTTGGGTTCAGAGGTTGGGTTCCGACTCTGAAGTAAACGACTCCTCGGCTGTCTACGGCCCAGACGTTCTGACTGCCGCAGCTCACACTGACCAAACGAACACTTCCTTCAAGACACAGGTAACATTTCACCTGAACACACCTTCATATCTTTACACAACATGTGAAATCGTGGACCAGTGGAATGGGACCCCAGAACCTCAAACATCTGAGGACACCTTGAACTGCCAAGAATACTAAAACATTGTCAGGTCCTGTAGAACCCTCATATTTTTTCTTTTAGGTTTGATTTGTTCAGTAAATAAAGTACTGATCCAGTTTCATGAAGTGCCATCCAAACAGAAACAACATTCATGGTCCTGTCGCAGTCCAGGTGTAATGTGAGCGGGATCAGGTGACTGTGTCCTGGTTCAGGACAGATTCCAGGTCAGTCTGTTTTAGGAGAGCAGCCTCAAAGTTCAGATGTGTCTGACAGACTGTCGACTGACCTTTGACCCCTGATCGCCTCAGCAACATGAACCTGTTTTTAAACAGTGAAACAAACTTTAACAGATCATTATTGAAAAAGAAACCAGAATCAGTTTTTTAACATGACTGAAAATATTTTAAACAGCCAGACAAGAGTAAATCTGGGACTGACTTTTAGTGGTTGGTGAGAGCTTGGTGAAATAAAAGGCTGAAAGACAGACGCCGAGCTGGGCTGACTGCTGTTGGACTAGTCAGTAATATTAGCTGCTGCTGTGTCTGCTGCTGGTGACCTGGTTGATGATTGGCTGTTAGCAAAGTTGTCGACTCGCTAGTTTTTGATCAGAAGTAATGTAATCAGCAAATACTCGAGTATAGCTGAACATATTTACCACAGAGGGATTACACTCAAAGTGGAGACAACAAATCACAACAAATACTGATTTATACGACAGACAGAGAGAGAGAGACTCTGATAGTGAGAAGGACAGGAACTAAAAACAGATTTGACCGACCAGTCAGGTTACAGAATGACGTACGCACACACACACACACGCAGCTGTGTTTCTTCGTTACTTTGACAGGTGGAGGTTGTGTAACAGGTGTGTATGTGTGTGTGTGTGTACATCATAAACACACATCAGACCAAACGAGTCCCTTTCAAAATAGGGACACACATTAAACTTTAGATTTTATGAAACACAATTGTTATTGAGTTAAAATGAAGTCAGATCTATGTTTTTCCTTTGTTTTCTGTATTTCTGTGCAGACTCATGAACTCTGAGTGGAGAACAATCAGTCAGACTGTAGACTCCTGTATGTATTGAAACTCAGTTTATTACTCCATGATGTAGTCCGACCCTGATGGACCTGAAACAAATGATTTCTGTCCCAAATGTTTAGAACAAAGATTGATGAGAACTTTACAGCATGTTTTTATCTCAGTCACTCAGCTTCCTTCAGTCTTTTCTCTGAGCTCTGAGAACTGCTGGCTAACAAGGCAGCAGTTAAATTAACAAGACAGTCTACCAGATCATCGATTATACTCATTAAAGAATGTAGATTTAATGATCAGAACAGGAGGTTGGTGTTCAATGCCACCCAGTGTGCACCTGTCTGACCTGAATACGTACCGAGCTGGCTGAGGTCCAGCAGGGTCCAGTGGAGTCCGATGGGACAGGATGGAGACAATGTACGAATACTGACTCGACCATGAGTGTCCAATCCCCACAGAGCATCACGACAGGCAGACAGATGAGTCAGTTCCACCTGAGTGCACAGGTAGAACATTATGAGAACACACAGGGAGACCATCAGAGACCAGGCGAGTCAGACTCAGACAGACAGGGTTTTTACCTCAGGTGGGAGAGGGACGGAGGAGGGGCGGAGCTCGCCATCCTGGTCCCAAACACAGAACAGATCCTTCCTGCTCTGAGCCAACCACAGGAATGTACCTGAAGTACAGGTAACACACAAGTCACACACAGATAACAGACAGGTAACACACAGATAGCCAGGTGATAGACAGGTGACACACAGGTAACACATAGATAACACACAGGTGACAGACAGGCGACACACAGGTAACACATAGATAACACACAGGTGACAGACAGGCGACACACAGGTAACACACAGGTGACAGACAGGTAACACACAGGTGACAGACAGGTAGACTGATGATCGGTATGTTACATAAGGTGGACTGCCCGTGACCTGCAGTCCAGGTCTGAGGACTGTGTGGTGTACAGGTATGTCACCTTCTCTGTGAGGCACAGCAGAGGATGTGATGAAGGTCCACCTGGTGGCTGAGACGGTTCCTCTTGGGACAACGTTTTGCCAGAATGTTCCTGAGGAAAGCCAACACAAACACTCTGCTATTATACTGGACTGCACTGGAATCTACTGGACTGAACTGGACTCTACTGGACTGGACTGGACTGGACTCTACTGGACTGGACTGGACTGCACTGGAATCTTCTGGACTGAACTGGACTCTACTGGACTGAACTGGACTCTACTGGACTGCACTGGACTCTACTGGACTGGACTGCACTGGACTCTACTGGACTGAACTGGACTCTACTGGACTGCACTGGACTCTACTGGACTGGACTGCACTGGACTCTACTGGACTGCATTAGACTGCACTGGACTACACTGGAGTCTACTGGACTGACTGGACTGCACTGGACTCTACTGGACTGGACTGGACTCTACTGGACTACACTGGACTGGACTGGACTCTACTGGACTGCACTGGAATCTACTGGACTGAACTGGACTCTACTGGACTGAACTCTACTGGACTGCACTGGACTGGACTGCACTGGACTCTACTTGACTGCACTGGAGTCTACTGGACTGCATTAGACTGCACTGGACTACACTGGAGTCTACTGGACTGACTGGACTGCACTGGACTACTGGACTGGACTGGACTGCATTAGACTGCACTGGACTACACTGGACTCTACTGGACTGGACTGGGCTGCAGTGGACTGCACTGAACTGCACTGGACTCTACTCTACTGGACTGCACTGGACTCTACTCCACTGCACTGGACTTTACTCGACTGCACTGGACTGCACTGACCCACTAAACTGCCGCGAGCCAGGTGCAGCTGGTTCCTTCCTGAGGCGACCCAGACCCCACTGGTGTTGGCACTGACCAGACTCGGCTGGCACTGTGAGTACTGCGACAGAAAGGCCACAACCCGCTCCACTGGTGCCCTGGTTACTGTGGCTACACTCTGTGTGGCCTGAAGCAGAGTCTGGAACAGACTGCCCTGATCGAAGACCACGTAGTCCGAGATACTGATCTGAGACAGACATGAAGAGAGACACACAGGTCAGAGAGAGAGAGAGAGAGAGAGAGAGAGAGAGAGAGAGAGAGAGAGAGAGAGAGACAGACAGGTTTACAGATAGACAGCCTGTCTACCTGCCACCAGTGGTCGTCATCTCCTTGAGGTCTTGATGAACTGAGTCCAGTTCTGAACCACAAACTGCCACTGCTATCCAGCGCCCATGCCGTCCCACCGTCTCCAAGGGCAACACACATCAGGTCCAGACCCTGAGCCTCACTGTGACACAGGAACACAACTAATCAGTGATCAACCAATCAGTCATCAATTAATGAGGGCTCAGTGTGTTGTAACGGACACGTAATGAATTGTTCAAATGGCATATTTCTTAAAGGGCCAGTGCAGGGAGCTTTAGTTTACTTCAAACTGATGATATGTTTATTTAGAAACACTCAGTAACTGTTTAGTGTAAATTGTCTGAATGTTGTCTGAATATTAGTTATTGGTGATTGGCCAGTAGTTGTAGCAGTACAGTAGTACTGCAGTAGTGTTACAGTAGTACTGCAGTAGTTGTAATACCTGACGGTGTCGTATTTCCAGCCCTCTCCCTCACTGCAGTAGCGGTCCAGTCCTTCTCTGTAGAATAACGCCTTGTGTTCGCTCAGGGCCCAGACCACACCCCCTCTAACACACACCTGGCTGAACACACAAGGTGTGTCAACCCGGACCGAGCGAGCACAGGGCCGGTCCACGCTCAGACCTGAAGACATACAGGTACACGTACACACACATACATACAGGTAAACACACAGATGCTTTTATCCAAAGCGACTTACAAAAGAGGGAAACAATCAAGTGAGCAAGTATGTATTAGGACGGCTACATGTCAGCAGTTTGGATACATCACTATCAGAGAGGTGCCAGCAACCGTGATAGGTTGTGAAAGTGCAGTAGCTGATACTGTGCCACCCAGCTGAGACAGAGAGAGACATGTTGTAGTACTGCTACATGTCACAGTGTTAGGTGTTAGGTGGAGAGTGAGCTGGTTAGAGAATAGGCTGCTGATTGTTGCCACTTTGCCTGTAAAGAATGATGCAAACGTATTAGTAGTAAGGCTGGTAGGAGGTGGAAGGTTGAGTAGTGACTTGAAGGTGGAGAAACGTTTCCAGGTGTCAGTGACACTGTTGACTTTGTCGTAAAAACCAGTCTGTGCCGCTGTGACGCTGGTTGAGAAGGAGGATAAAAGTGTCTGGTGACAGAATTTGGATTGAGCCATTTTCTTTGGCAGCTTTGTGAGTAGAACGACTGTGGACCAGCTGGAGGTCAAAGGAATGTATTAATGACATAAAGTCTGCTGAGCCTGGACTGTCTAAGTGGATGTTCATGTCACCCAAGACAAGCAGCGGACATGATCAGGGATGGATGAAAGCAGGGTATCCAGCTCATGCATAAAGCCACTTAGTTGGCCTGGTGGACGGTAAATGACAGCGACATAGGCTTTGATGGGGGCCCTTACTGCAATAGCATGGTATTCTAATGTGTCTTAATTGGTGGAATGCAACAGTGGAGTAAATTTCTAGGAATTTCAGGAACAGTCTGAGGCGGCTCTCGTGGTCTGGAACCAGAACCAAAGACTGCACCTACATTCAGTCTGTAGACTGGAAGACCTGCAGGTTCTGTTGACCTCTCAGTCAAACCCACTTCCTTTTGAGATATTTGAGATTTGATTTGGAAATGCAACAAACAGTTGGACGGTAGTTACCTGTCTGCAAGTAGAGGTCCCCGTTGGTCCTGATGATCCAGGCGGAGTCGTCACTCAGAGCCACGAAGGCTGTTTGCTCTACGGCTTTGTACCAGTGACGTTTTCCTTTGACAGACACTCTGGCACAAGCAAACGCTGTCAGGCTTTTCTGCTCCACCTTCCACAGCAGGTTACCTGATGGAGTTAGCAACATTTAGCATCCAGCTAATGACCAGCTGGCTAATGGTACCAACCATCCAACTGACCAACCAACCCCCAGAAAGGGTTCTTGGTGGAACCATTATAAAAGGTTGTGGTCAGGTGTCGGTCAAGGTCAGGTGGGATGTCAGATGTAAGCTCACCTGAAGGAGATACTGCTATCTGGTGGACATTGTCTTCAAAGCGCTGCCAGTTGAGTCCAGTTTCAGGCAAAGTGCTGCAGAACAGTCCTCCTTTAAAGTCCAGACACCACACGAACCTGAAACACACAGGTCACCCACAAGATACTTGTCAGACACCAGCCCTCCTTTAACCACACACCACAAACCTAAAACACACAGGACAAACTGGGAGTCAGCTGACGACCCACCTGTCAGTCACCTGCAGACTCAGTATTCCACATCCTGGTCCTGAGTATCCCATCCAGCTTTCTGCCAACTGATCAGGTTTGTGTGTGTCTCTGTCCTGAGTGTCCTGGTCCACCTGAGCGTCTGTTGTCTTGTCTGTTTGATTGGTCAGGTAGTTGAGGACGTTCCCCCCGCATCCAGCAGGGGGCGCAGTGTGATGGTAGATGTCTCCGTCTTCATCACTGGACAAACTGGGTTTTCTGTCCAGGCTGGACACAGTGGAGTAAAACATGTGGTCTGCTGGACCAGTAGGGGGTGCCAGCTCTTCATCCTGTACAGAAACACAGAGGAAACTTAAGATTCAAGATTACAGTCAATAAAATCAGACAGCTTGACCTGACTCTGGTGTGGAGTTCAGTCCTGACCTGAGAGGAGTTCATGGTCTGAATGACTTATGGAGACCAACAAACACATGAATGGACATTAGACCAGTGGAAATCTGGACTCTGGTCTGATGAGTTTAAATTTCATCTAGTTCAATGTTTCTTCGATGTAGAAAATAATAGTTAGCACTGTAGGAGAAGGCAAGTCGAAAACTTTTGACTGTAGAAAAGAAGCTCCAGCATCAACCCACCTCTTCCTCCTCCTTTTCCTCTGGTCCAATCAGAGGGCTCAGAAACTCATCTTCCTGCTCCTCCATTGGCTGGTGTTCCTGTCCATCCTCCTCCTCTGTGTTGTGCATGTAGGAGAAGGTGCACTCTAGCAGCAGATCCACATCTGGGGTTGGAGGGACAACCTCTGTGTCTGGACAAGGACCAGAACCATTTCCTGGGTTCAGTTGGTTCTCCAGACTCTGGAACAGAAGGCTGCCTGGAGGCAGGAGGGAGCTGGGACAAGAGAACAACCATGAGCCAGACAGAGGAGTTGAAAACCAGGACAACTGCTTCAAGTCTGCAGCTACTCACCCAGAGTCCACCTCGTCTCCACCCTTTACTCCTCTGTTCACCCCCCCCGTCTCCTGTGGCTCCTGCTCAGGTTCTGGAGAATCCTGGTTCTGAAGGTCCATACCGATGAGGGAGGCTCGGTCACTCAGAGGAGTTCCACTTCCTCCATCACTACAGCTGCCGTCCTGGACTACAAACATGGAGTCCGAACAGCTGCTTTCAGAGAGACGAGTTCCACTGCTGCTGTCTGAGGAGAGAGAGACAGATGACATCAGTCTTTCTGTCTGTCTGAAGAGAGAGAGACAGGTGACATCAGTCTGTCTGTCTGTCTGAAGAGAGAGAGACAGGTGACATCAGTCTGTCTGTCTGTCTGTCTGAAGAGAGAAAGACAGGTGACATCAGTCTGTCTGTCTGTCTGTCTGAAGAGAGAGAGACAGGTGACATCAGTCTGTCTGTCTGGAGAGAGAGGGAGAGAGACAGGTGACATCAGTCTGTCTGTCTGTCTGGAGAGAGACAGACATCAGTCTGTCTGTCTGTCTGTCTGAAGAGAGAGAGACAGGTGACATCAGTCTGTCTGTCTGTCTGTCTGAAGAGAGAGAGACAGGTGACATCAGTCTGTCTGTCTGGAGAGAGACAGACATCAGTCTGTCTGTCTGTCTCTCTCTCTGTCTGTCTGCTCACCCTGTCGTCGTCTCTTCTTCTTCTTTACTCTGATTGACTTCACCACGAGCTCCTCGCCTTGTCCAAGAGGAGCGCTGTAGCGTCTTGAGCTCAGCTCGCAGGAAGTGGTCACCGAGGCATTTCCATGGAGACTGTCCCAGGAAGTGACAGAGCTGCTGCGGCTCCGAGAACTGCTCGTGACCAAACTGGATGGCTGGCAGAGCTGCTCCATCACCTGGACACAGGTGTGTAACAGATCACGTGACACAAACCACCAGAAAAGGTAAACAGGTAAACAGGTAAACTCTGTCAATCACCTCCAGCTGCTCCTCTGCCTCCTCAACCTCCTCTTCCTCCTCCTCCTCCTCGTTGGTCGCCAACCATCCTCCTCTTCCCTCTTCGCTCCCCCCTCCCTCTACAATGATAGCCATGGTTCTGATTGGTTGAGCCGTTTCCACAGATCCGGTTGGTGGAAGGATGGTGGGTGTGGTCAATGGTGAAGACAGGCGGACGGATAGCTCCGACACTGAGACAGGCAAGGACACAGACAGGCAAGGAGACAGACAGGCAGGGAGACAGACAGGCAAGGAGACGGACAGGCAGGGAGACAGACAGGCAAGGAGACAGACAGACAAGGAGACGGACAGGCAGAGAGACAGACAGGCAAGGAGACAGACAGGCAAGGAGACAGACAGGCAAGGAGACAGACAGGCAGGGAGACAGACAGACAAGGAAACAGGGAGAGAGACAGGGAGAGAGACAGACAGGCAGAGAGAGAGACAGACAGGCAGGGAGACAGACAGACAGACAGAGAGAGAGACAGACAGGCAAGGAGACAGGCAGGCAAGGAGACAGACAGACAGACAGACAGAGAGACAGGGAGAGGGACAGACAGGCAGGGAGACACAGAGACAGGCAGGTAGAAAAGTTAAGAACATCTGAGGCGAAGTAATATACTCCTAATAAGTAGTATTGGGAATATATTAATAATATTTGCATATTAGCAGTATTAGTAGAATACTAGCAGTATTAGTAGAATATTAGCAGTATTAGTCGTATATTAGAAGTATAAGTAGTATATTAGTAGTATTTGGAGTATATTAGTAGTATATGTAGTATATTAGCAGTATTCGTAGTATATTAGCAGTATTCGTAATATAATAGCAGTACTCCTAGTATTAGTAGTATATTAGCAGTATTTGTAGTATATTAGTAGTATATTAGTAGTATTAGTACTCACGGTTCGAGGCGAGTCCCTCCGGGCTGTTGGACAGACGGATGATGTCTCTGTCTCCTTTTAGGATGAAGATCTCGTTGTCACAACACGACACTGACACAATGTCCCCACTGCTGTCCAACGCTCCAATTATCACCTGAAAACATCAGCACAACATTTAGTCATTAAGACATTACCGTACTTGTTAACAGAGTACTGTAATTAGCTGTAGTACCTCATTAAGACAGTCGAGGACGTAGATGCTGTATTCGTTCCAGCTGATGATCCAGCCCTCTCTGAGGAAACAGGTGAGCAGACCGAGCTGTCTGTCTGCTGGACGGTAAGCTCCGATTGGACCAGGACGAGGAAACAACTCAAACTGAGGAATCTGAGACAAGCAGGCAGGCAGGCAGACAAAATGTAATATAGTAGTTAGTAACTGTCATTTGAAGGTACAGGGTCTTTGAACAGTACAAACAGAAACTGTGGCATGAGCAGTAGTATCAGATTAAGTAGTCGTGTGACATGGCTCCAGCAGAGGTATCTGCTAACAGCTGTTCCCAGTGTTCCCAGTGCACCTGTGTGTTGAAGAGTGGTTTGAGCAGTCTGGTGTCTTCCACCTGTCCTCTGATGTCAGACCTCCACAGTCTGAGTCCAGGCCGAGCAGCAAACACCTGAAGATCACTCTGTTTACAGAGACCTGGCAGAAAGCAGGCTCCGAACCTGCCGCTGCTGCAACCAACACAAAAAATACTGTTCATAACACACTAACAACTGTCAGTAACAAATCATGACTGTTAAGTCAGGTAAACAGTGTTCAGTCGTGTGTATTCAGATTAGGTTGTATGTTACATTATTACATGTATGTAAAACATCTATGTTTTACCTCTTGCGGGGCTTAGTGCCCAGCTGCTGGACTTCCTGTTTCTGTGTACAGTAAAGCAAAGATCTCTGCTGTGTTGAGACCAGCAGCACCTGGTGACTGTACTCCATCTGAACCACACCTGAAGACTCCTCCAGCAGCAGCACAGGTTTACACACCCCCTGCACACACAGTGAACAGGTAACTGATAATATATGTGGAATAGACTGCTGTGACGGTCTTTTAGCCTCCACACACCTGTGTGAGAACACCTCATTAATATTCAGGGTTTAATTGCTGTGTGGTCTCACCTGGTCCAGGTCCAGAGAGGAGAACACCACCCGGCCCTTATCATCTCCAGAGAACAGCTTCATCCCATTAGTACTCCATGCCAACGACGTGACGGAGCCTTTATGGAGGCCGACCACATCGAACCGCCTCAGCTACATAGAGACAGACAGGTATGTTACAAAGAGAGTGAGACAGGTGTGTTACAGACAGAGAGAGAGACAGGTGTGTAACAGAGAGAGAGAGGGACAAGTGTGTTGTAGCTACAATACTGATATTCACCTGTCTGAAACTCACCTGTCTGACTTATGACCTGTCTGACTCTCACCTGTTTGTTTCGACCAGGAAGTGGAGACACCAGCTGGAAGACTGCCACTCGACCAGACGCCGTCCCCACAGCAACCAGATCATCAAAACAACTAAGCAGCTTCACGGCTGTGATTGCATCACTCTTTCCCTGTTAACAAAACACAGGAAGTCAGTCAACTCCAGCACATTGCATTCTGGGTAACTGAGGAGCATGGCTGTCACCTATTCACAAAATTACATTACAAACCAACCAGTTTTAACCAGTCTGAGCCTGAAAACAAACCAACAGACCTCACTGGCTTTTACTAAACATCTGCCTCTAAGGACGAGTCTGCAGTCACAGTTTAAGTTGTTCCACTGCTTCCTGCTTGTACAGTTGTGGTGTTTCACTGCTTCCTGGTTGTGCAATTGATGTTGTTCTACTGTTTTGGGGAGTTTTATTATACGCTGCTCAAAAAAAATTAAAGGAACACTTTGAAAACACATCAGATCTCAACAGGAAAAGAAATCACACTGGATATCTTTCCTGATATGGACTGGGTAATGTGTTAGGAACGAAAGGATACCACATTATTAATGGAAATGAAAATTATCAACCTACAGAGGGCTGAATTCAAAGACATCCCCAAAATCAAAACAAAAAAATGATGTGGCAGGCTAGACCATTTTGACGAAATTTCTTTATTGCAACTCATAATTGTACTCAGTAGTTTGTATGGCCTCGACGTGCTTGCCTGCATGCCTGACAACGTTAGGGCATGCTCCTAATGAGATGACGGATGGTGTCCTGGGGGATCTCCTCCCAGATCTGGACCAGGGCATCACTGAGCTCCTGGGCAGTCTGTGGTGCAACCTGGCGGCGTCGGATGGACCAAAACATAATGTCCAAGAGATGTTCTATTGGATTTAGGTCAGTCAAGCGTATCAATTCCTTCATCCTCCAGGAACTGCCTCCATACTCTCGACACATGAGGCCGGGCATTGTCGTGCACCAGGAGGAACCCAGCACCCACTGCACCAGCGTAGGGTCTGGCAATGGGTCCAAGGATTTCATTCTGATACCTAATAGCAGTCAAGGTGCCGTTGTCAAACCTGTAGAGGTCTGTGCGTCATTCCAGGGATATGCCTCCCAAGACCATCACTGACCCACCACCAAATGGTCATGCTGAATGATGTTGCAGGCAGCATAACATTCTCCACGGCGTCTCCAGACCCGTTCACATCTATCACGTGCTCAGGTTGAACCTGCTCTCATCTGTGAAATCACAGGGCGCCAGTGGCGGACCTGCCAATTCTGGTGTCAGTCAATGCCAGTTGAGCTCCACGGTGCCGGGTAATGAGCACAGGGTCGACTACAGGACGTTGGGCCCTCAGGCGATGCTCATGACGTCTGTTTCTGATAGTTTGGTCAGAGACATTCACACCAGTGGACTCCTGTAGGTCTTTTGTAGGGCTCTGGCAGTGCTCATCCTTTTCCTCCTTGCACAAAGGAGCAGATACTGGTCCTGCTGATGGGTTAAGGATCGTCTATGGCCCTGTCCAGGTCTCCTAGATTAACTGACCGTCTCCTGGAATCTCCTTCACACTCTTGAGACTGTGCTGGGAGACACATCAAACCTTCTGGCAATGGCCCATATTGATGTCCCACCCTGGAGGAGTTGGACTACCTGTGCAACCTCTGTAGGGTCCAGGTACTGCACCATGCTACCAGTAGTGACACCGACCATAGCCAAATGCAAAACTAATGAGAAATTGGTCAGAAAAGATGAGGAGGGAAAAAATGTCAGTGGCCTCTACCTGTAAACCATTCCTGTTTTGGGGGTTGTCTCATTGTTGCCCCTCTAGTGTACCTGTTGTTAATTTAATTAACACCAAAACAGATGAAAATGATTAACAACACCCCCAGCTAGTTACCTGACCAGATCAATATCCCAGAAGTTGAACTGACTTGATGCTATACTCTGATTAAAAAGTGTTCCTTTAATTTTTTTGAGCAGTGTAATTGAGACTTTAATGTGGTTTTCAATACTTTCAGTCTTCTTTACTTAGACCTCAAATACTTCCACACCAAGCTGATCAGGCTCCTCTGATCATCTGATCAGCTTTGCTATTGATTACCTGAGTTCACTGATGGCCTGCTGGCCCACAGGGTGAACACACTGTTGTGATTACAGACTGTAAATTTCAGTTCAAACTGTTGAAACTGAAATTATGTTCACGTCTAACAATAGTTTGAATTTAACAGTGACAGGCCTGATGACAACTAAACCAGGAGCTCCTGTAAAGACACCACAGCACCACAGAAGAAGAGCTCTGACCTCCAAGCTGTATTTGTTCATATGTGTAAGGCGGCGACAGTACAAGTAGAGCATTCCGATGCTGCTGCCCACTGCCAGGAAGTCACGACTACTGTCCAGAGCTGTCAGGTAGACCACGACGGACCTGAACCCACGCTGCACCTGCAGGAGACAGAGACAGGAGCCTTCATCACATCATCATTTTTCTCCCTCTGCTGCTTCAGGTCTTCAGGCAGAGTTCACGTCTGAGTGGTCCAGACTGAAACCAGGTCACCTTTAATTCTGAATCCAGAGCCCGGCCTGAGGACCTGAGGTCCGATACAACTGATAGGAGTAGGACTCATGTGGACAGTTTAGAGCAATCAAAACTGGACCAGGTCAGTACCTTGGCCTGGGTTTGGACTGATTTGGAACGGGTCAGTACCTTGGCTGGAATGGCGTTCAGTAAGTAGTAGAGCGGACAGAACTCTCTCAGGGAGGATGGCGGAGTCGGCTGGGCCGCCATTTTTGTGCCGAACCGGACTCAGCTGGTCCTGAAAGTCAGTCAAAGTAAGAAAAAAACATAATGTCAACATAAAAACCATAACATTAATATAACATAAATACAACATCACATCAGATCCACCTGTGAAGCAGCAGCTCTCGTGCACTCGTTCAGACATTGTTTATCATATCAGCTGGAGAACTCGGCACCGAGCTCGCGGTGCAAGCAGTGTGCGCGTGTTTAAGGTGACATCATTAAAATCAGCTCTGATGGTTTATCTGCAGTCTGCCCGCTCCGTCCTTACCGGAGTCACGGAGGGCGGCAACGAGCGGCGTGAACGAGCACACAGCTGAGCTTTAACTTCACGTACGGGCTGTTTGATGGACGGTACACCGGCCGAACCGAACAGAACCTTCTGATGAAGTGAAGGAAGCGTTACGTCATCCTCTGAGTTCATTTATTTCAGCTCAGCCTCTGAAAAACGTTAAACTGACGGTTTGATTAACGGAGTCTGGTGTGACGCTGTCTCAACCGGAGATGACGGCACCGTCAGATGAACGACAGCTGACACGAAACATCCACGAGACAACAAGATGTCACCGACAACCGAACAAACACCGTGACAGGCGGACAAACACCGTGACAGGCGGACAGCGCCGCGGCACCGAGCTAACTAGCATCCTATGAACCCAGCTAGCTCGGTGTTAGCACGCAGGCTAACGTTAGCTCTGAGGATGAGTGACTTACGGTGACGCTTCCCGCTCAGGTGTGTTTCAGGTGTTTTAATAACAGCAGTGGATGACAGAAAGGAGCCGTGACATCGCCCTGTTTCTCTGACAGCTTCACCCGCACACTGTCAACAAACTGCGCCACCTGCCGACCGGAAACACAAACACAGCCTTCACTTTCAGTTTCCTGTTTTCATTCGCAGTCTGCAGCGTCATCATTATCATTATCATCATCATCACCTGCAGTGTCATCATTAATACTTTTAGTAATTAATTAATATTTTTATTAATGACTGACAGGAAGCGGAAACTCAGTGACTCCTGGCTGGAAAACCCGGAAACTGGATCAGTGTCATCAAGCATACAGCCTGATGACCTGACGGTGACGTAAACACGTTTTTAATGATCAGGTTTAATAAATAAAATAAATAAAAACCCTTTCTGATAATTACAAATGTTATATAAAAACATTTATTTTCATTCATTAACGTCACACGCATTCAACATGTAACTTTTGTAACTTTTAATACACAGACAACGTTTCATGATAATACTGAGTCAGGTCCGGTCCGCTCCAGGATCCGGCCCGGGATGTCCGCGTTCCCGCTCCTAGTCACGGCTAAGCTAAGCTAGTACAAAACGCCCCCAGCTATCCGTTACCTGCAGCCGTGTCACCGCTCCCGTTCATGTCTTTCACCCCCGCGGAGCATTTTATCCACCAGCACACACCGGTTTTATTTCAAAGTATTTATCCGGTGATTTCGATCGACGGTCGGGTTGATTTGATCTACCGACTGGGCCCAGTCTGAGTTAAGCTAACGGTTAGCCTCACAACCAAAATGGCGGACAACGAGGATGACAACGGTTCGTCCAGAACAAAAACAGCCCCGGACCCGCCGGGAGCCGCGGCTCAGCCTCCCGCCGCTCACTGCACGCAACCCGCGGAGAATGTATCAGCTGCAGCCGCCGACCACAGCGGTCAACCCCGGGACGGTTCACAGACAGAGTCCGGTGCAGAGACCAGTCAGCCCGCGGAGAGCTTACCGGCAACGTCCGGAGCTCAGCTCGCGGAGTTCTTACAGAGCTGCCCGGAGGTTCAGAGCATCCTGGTGGGCACAGAGCTCACCGGCCTGGGCCCGGACCTGGTCAACACCACCATAATCTACGTGCAGCCGGACGGCAGCCTGGAGGGCTCCAGACTGACGGCCGAGGAGCAGCAGGCTCTGCTGGACCAGCTCACCAAGCAGCAGATAGTCCAGGTGTCCGACAGCGAGGCCGCCCAGCTGCTCCAGCAGAGCCAACTGGTCAAAACCGTCCCGGTCCAGAACACGGCCCTGGACCCGAGCCAGCTGCAACAGGTCATCAACCAGGTCACCAAGGCCCAGCAGCAGGTCCACGTTCAGGTCCCCCAGCAGGTCCTGAAGCCACAGAAGCAGGTCCAGATCCCTCAGCAGAACCTGAAGACCAGCCCCCACAACAACGCCTCCCAGCAGCTGAAGAGCGTCGCCCAGCAGGTTGCCATGCAGACCGGTGGCTCGGTCCAGGTGGTCCAGAAGAAGGTGGGTCAATGTAGAGCCTGGTTCAAGATCAGGGGGGTCCATCCAGACTGTGCTGGACTCAGCTGGTCCAGACTGACCCCCCTCCTGTAGTCCTGTTTGTATCTGCACTGAGCTCCACGATCAGGACCACTTCTCCTTCCTCCTCTTCTTCTTTCTCCTCTTCCTCCTCCCTCCTCTTTCTTCTCTTCCTCTTCTTTTTCTTCTTCCTCTTCCTCCTCATCCCTCCTCCTTCTTCTCTTCTTCTTCTTCCTCCTCCTCCCTCCTCCTTCTCTTCTTCCTCCTCCTTCTCTTCCTATTCTTCTTCCTCCTCCTCCTTCTCTTCCTCTTCTTCCTCTTCCTCCCTCCTCCTCCTTCTCTTCCTATTCTTCTTCCTCCTCCTCCCTCCTCCTTCTTCTCTTCTTCTTCCTCCTCGTCCCTCCTCTTTCTTCTCTTCCTCTTCTTCTTCTTCATCTTTCTCCTCCTCCCTCCTCCTTCTTCTCTTCTTCCTCTTCCTCCTCCTCCCTCCTCCTTCTTCTCTTCCTCTTCTTCCTCCTCCTCTTTTGTTCTTCTGCTTCTTCCTCTCTTGTTGATCAGCTGTTTTCTGTCCTTAGTCCGAGCCCGTCCGGATCTCGATCCAGGTTCCTCCCAAACAGGAAGTGAAGGCTGGCTACGCCCCTCAACAGAAGAGTGCAGCTGTCAATCATCCACAGGTGAAGCTGTCAGCCAATGGCACCGTGAGCAGCGCTCAGGTGATCCACATCCAGCCTGTGGTTGGTCAGCATGGTCAGCAGTTCTTCCTGCAGCAGGGTCCAGGCGACGCCCCTATCCAGCTACTGCTGCAGAGTCCCGCCCCTGTCGTTGGATCTCTGCTCCCATTGGTCCACAAGGTCGCAGGTCAGACCACATCAGCAGGTGTTGTCTCCAGTCCGCCTCAGAAACCTGCCATGTCTCCCATCAGAGTCCAGACTCCTGCCACTGTGAAGATCCCACCCCCCTCCAAGGCCACGCCCACCGCTGCTACCAAAACAATTAGCGTCTCGCTAACGAAGAGTGCCTCGAACTGCACCACATCAGCCACCAATAAGACTTCCCTCAAACCGCCAGCAGTCATCACAGCGGTCTCAGCACAGACCACTACACCAGCTGCCCGACCCGCCACAATAGACCCACCCCCGGCGACCACGCCCCCAGTAATGAGGGACAAAGACCGGGAGAAAGAGAAGGACAGGAAGTTAAAAAAGAGAGAGAAGAAGGCGCCAAAGGTCCAGACCAGATCGGGTCGAGTGTCCCGACCGCCAAAATACAAAGCCAAAGACTACAAGTTCATCAAGACTGAGGACCTTGCCGACAGTCACCAGTCCGACTCCGACGACTACTCTGACATGAGCGTGGAGGAGGAGGACGGCGGGAGGAAGGATGGGCCCACCGCAGGCTCCTCCCCCTCACTCACCTACAGCCACAAGTCCCGGTCCCACCGCTGCCAGACCTGCGACAAGGCCTACATTGGACCCGGAGGCCTGAACCGGCACTACAAACTGAACCCGACCCACGGAGAGCCCGATCTGCCGAGCAAAACACCATGCCCCCTCATAGGTGACAGCCAATCACAGGAGATGCCAGCAGGAGGCGTCAGAGAGGAGGAAGAGGAAGAGGAGGAGGAGGAGGAGGAGGAGGAGGAGGAGAAGAAGAAGAAGAAGAAGAAGAAGAAGAAGGAGGACAAACCTACTGCCACGGCAACAAACAGAGTAAGAGACTGTCCACCAACCAGAGCTCAGTTCTGTCTGTCTGCCCTGTAGTTCACTTCCTGTCTGTCTTCAGGGGGAGGCAGGTCCAGCAGCAGCTGTCGGACTCAGAGGTCTCCATTACCGTGGCCCAGGCCGGCCACGAGGGCGTGGAAGGGGGCGGGGGCGGGGACGAGGGCGGGGACGATCACTTGGGCCACCCCCTAAGGTGAGATCACTTCTAACACACCTGTACAGTAAAACACACCAGTACAGTACATCACCCCTGTATGGTAAAACACACCTTTACAGTACATCACACACGTACAGTAAAACACACCTGTACAGTACATCACCCCCGTACGGTAAAACACACCTTTACAGTACATCACACCTGTACAGTAAAACACACCTGTACGACACACACTGCGTCAGACATGAATCTACCTGCTGGTCTTATTCATGACTTGTAACTCAGGTAAATAATTGGTTCATCTGATTGGTCGATTCCTCCAGGTGACGGTGGGTCTCATCAGCAGGAGGGGCCGTCGGGGGCGACCTCCAAAACTCACAGTCACCGCAGAAACTGCAGAGCAGCAGGCTGAAAGGAGGCGAGACCGACTGCAGGAGGTAAGAGGAAGGATGTGGAGATGCAGACTTTCAAAATAAAGCTTTCACTTTACAACGACCATGGTGAATGGCAGATGTTTGACATGTTTCCATGACAACAAGTGTGTGTTTGTTCCAGCTGGTGGAGCAGTGTGAGGACGAGGAGCTGATGGACGTTGTTCTTCCTCGTTTGACGAAGATGTTGAGTCTGTGGGAGCTGCTGCTGGCAAAGGTACACGCCTCGCCACGCCTTGTGCACATGACATACACTGATCAGCCTGTACACTATCAGGCCATCAGGGAACATGTCTCATCGATGGCTGGACATGGTCTCATCAACACTCAGGTAGGTGGGACATGTAACGTCCATGAGGAGGCAGGACCCGAGCTGTCCCAGCAGAACATCGTCCAAACAGCCTCTGCCGACTCGCCTTCTTCCCATAATGCATCCTGGTTTCATGTGATCTCCACACACCGGGCCGTCCACCATCAGACCAGAACACCGTGAACACCTTTTTCCACCACTGAGTGGTCCAGTTCTGATGCACATTGTTGGGTCTTTGAACAGTGGATGGGTCAGTGTGGGAACCCTGACTGGTCTGTGATGGATTGTGTGTTCTGACAGCCTTCTATCAGAACCAGCATGAACTTCTTCAGCAGTCTGTTGGTTCGGACCACACGGGCCAGCCTTTCCTCCCAATGTCCATCACTGACCCTGTTTCCGGTCCTTGGACCTCTTTTGATCTCTACTGATCGCTGCAGACCGGGAACACCCACAAGAGCTGCAGTTCTCGAGATGTTCTGACCCAGTCATCTGTCCATCACAGTTTGGTTCTGGTTCTGATGCTCCTCCAGGAGCCATGACAACCAGATCATCAGAGTTCACTTCACCTGTCAGTGTGCCGGCTGATCTGTGCATCATGTGTGCGTCACAAACATGCGCATCATTGATGATGACTGTACAGTCCGAGCTGTCCTTCTTCTGTGGTGTTACAGACCTCCTCTGGCTGTTACAGGTGGAGTGTGACGGTCCGACTCTGACCCGGTTTCCAGACATTTACCGTGAGTTTGAGTCCCTGCAGGCTCAGGTGAGACAGGCTGCTCAGGATTACATCATCAGCCCACAGGTGGGAGCTGCGCCATTGGAGGTCAGGAACATTGAGGTGAGAGGTTCTGCTGTGTTTCATCGGGTTCTACTGTGAAGGTCAGAAATACTCTGCTGTACCGGACTATACCGTGTGTTTCAGGTTGCGAGGTCTCTGGGGATCCTGGACGAGGTGAACAGGATGAAGGTGGTTCCTGGAGCATCTCCCTGCTCCAGTCTGAGCAATAAGAACGTCCGATACATGGAGGTAAGGCATCAATTAGTACAGACGGGTCAGATCTGGTTCCTGTTGTAAACACCTGTCCAGTTTGACCGAGTCATTAAATGCTTTCCAGAATTCGAAGATGTTGCCACCTTCAAAGAGATTCAAGATGGAGAACAGCATTCCAGTTCACCAGAATGGCATTGAGACGCCCAGAACAGGTAGACTGTCTGCATACTGCATCCATCCTGTGGGTAAACCACCTGCAGGGACAGGTAAAGGTGGGTACCTCTGCATTCTGGCATCACAGACAGATTCTAAGGATGAGGAACTGGAGCCTGTCCTGGAGATGGAGTGATACTAACTCGATATGGCTGGTTCACCTCTACACACAGCACCGGTTTCAGAACCAGAATCCTGGATAGGGAGGGTCTGGACTCGGGTGAAAGGGGTTGGCCAGGTGTGGGGATAACCACAGGTATCGACCTGGTGGTCGTTTGGACATCCGCTCCACCTGTGACCCGTGATGACGAAGAGTGGTTCTGGAAGTGAATGATTGAATTTAGAATTTGTCTTCTCTCTTTTATTTCCAAGGTGAGACTCCTGTGACCTCTGTGACACCTGTGACCTCCTCTCTGAAGCCCTGTATGGTCTCTGTGTCTCCTCTGGTGGTTCAAGCTGGATCCAAACTGTTGACCACCACGACTGATTCTGTCTCCAGGTGAGTTGGCCCTGCCCCCAGTTTTCTGAGTGTACAGGTAATCACATTACACACCTGTTTCACTCTCACACCTGGACCAGAGGCTGTCTTGTCAAGAGGTCACATGACAGGGTGGAGTTTGTAACATGTGACCAATCACAAATATGTTCCTGACATCAGAGCCTCGTTAGAGTTCATCTGTGATCACAATAATTAATGTGTTGATTAATTAATGTGTTCATTAGTAGTTTGTTATCATCTCATCATCATCATCTTCTACTCCAACAGGTGATGTCATTTATTAGACATGTGATTGGTCAGTAGGCTGAGCTTTTATAGTGTTGTCTGTTAGGTATTCAACATCAGTTACCTTGGCGATCACCTGGCAAATGCTCTGTCCTGATTCGTGGTCCAGGCCTCAGGTGTGCTGATCTCATCTGGTCTCAGTCTGTCTCTCTGGTCCCTCAGCTTGTCTGGCTCCACCTCTCTGAAGACGTCTCTCACCAAGGCTCCGCCCACTACCACACTCATGGAGGAGACCCCAGGTGAAGACCAGGGGGAGGGGCCTCTGCAGAATATTGCCCAGGACCAGGTTCTGAGCACTGGTGACATCACAGACCAGATGAAGGAGGTGGAGGAAGCTTTGGACTCAAGTTCTGAGACCGCGACAGACTCCAGCACCGCCCAAATACCCGAGACAAGTTCAGGTCAGAACCCGACTTCCTCCACCGACATCTGTGAGCCCAAAGAGGTGCAGGAGGGTCAGGAGATCTACATCCAGACCGAGGGGTTGACAGTCCAGCTGGCAGAGCCCGGACTGGACCGTATAGTCATCGTTAACGGGCCAGACGGGACAACCATGCACATCCAGACCCCAGAGGGGGTTCCCCTGGAGGCGGTCCAGGCCCTGCTGGGCATTGAGGCCTCTGACGGGGCCAAAGCTCCGCAGTGAATCCTGAGACCTGGACCTGGACCTGCCCTGATCCAGACTGGATTTATAAGGTGGTGTGAGCGTCCAGGTGCTGTGGGCAGAACCTGCAGCTGTCAGACTTACAGTCCATACAGGTGGACATTTGCACACACCTGGACCTGCTGTTCAGAATGTAGCTGTCCCTGTAGCACCCCCCTCAGGACAAACTCTACATTACAACTGTGGCAAACATAACAGCCTATAGGGGGTGCTGACAGGTTTCAGGGGTTGGTGTGAGCTCGTGTTTCAGATTAACCCTTCTTTAACGTCACACTTGTATCGTTCTGACGACGTTTCATGCTCTTCAGACTGAACTTCCTGTTTTAAAAACAAACTTCCTGAGGTTTTCGTCTGTCGTCAACTTATTTATGGTCTCAGTTTCTGATTGGTTCATTCACTTGTCAGCTGTGATGATGTCAGCGGTTCCTGCTGGTTTTAAACTGTAAATTTGTAAAATATTTTTTTGTTTCCATCCTCGTTAGTCTGTTTATATGTAGATAAATCTGAAAAGCAAAGTTTAAAAAAAAGTTGCACTATTTTATTACTTTTTATAAAATTTCACAGAAACGTTTTCCAAACGTAAACTGAACGTTTGTACTCGTTTGGAGAGCCTGACTGACTGGAGGAGATTAAACTTTATTGATTTGTCATGTTGATTGTTGTTCGAGTGTTGATTAAACATTTGCTGTTCTCCAATAAACGATGTGACAAACTCACATGAAATTAACGAATGAGACGATGTTTGTCTGCGTTAACGTTCGATACTTTGTACTCGCAGAATTTATACTTCTACAGAGTCAATATGAGACGAAGTGATGCATTTCAAAAATAAGAAAAATACTTTGACTTTTAAACAAAATACATTTTTATTGTCACTAATTACTAAATATGAACATTTAGAAACCTTCAGACCTGAGCTGCTCTGACACTTGAAGACTCCAACAGACATCGAAGAGTTAAAGTTCACCTGCAGCCTCAGGAGGTCGATGAGCTATGCTAACACTTCCCCTCCTCCAGACTTTGGGCTAGGTCCTGAACCCTGATGTTGATCACATGACTGTGGGTAGACAGGTAACGTCAGAATGGGCGGTGTCCGGTCTCCAGCAGCAGAGCTTCCAGGGTCAGTCTGGTCTGGGGTGGTGTGAATGGCTGGTGCAGCCAGCAGGACAGGTAGACCATGCAGAGGTCAGAGTTCATGGTGTGGGCGAGTTGCTGCAGGATTGACTGCCTCAACTTCAGCTCCTGACTGAAGGACTCCAACAGGACACAAAACGCTGCCTCTGAAACAATGAGACAATGCTGACATCACCTAGATGTGTTAAAGTGAACAGGTGAGTCTGCTGACATCACCCAGGTGAGCTGAAGTGAACAGGTAAACTCACCAAAGTGTTTGGTGGTCCAGCTGTGAAACAGAGGAGACCTTCTTCCTTCATGTCCAAACTGAAACTCCTCTAGATCTTGAATGCCTTGCTGTGATGTCATCAGGCGCTCCATCTTCATCACCACGACGACCTGAAACATCACAAACAAACTAAAATTTGTTATACACATTCATCTTTGACAGGAAATTATGTAATACGACCACCTGGTGTTCACCTGTTTTTTACCTGTACAGGTGTACAGATTAATTAACTCATAATTACTGAGTCACCATTTTGTCAACGATGTCCTGAAGTTTGCAGCACTCGTCCTGCAGCTCGTTAGCGCTACCCGTCTGCTGTGATGGAGCTGATGAAGGTGATTCGTCCACTAGAAGCAGCTGATGAGAACTGAAGAAAAACAAAAATATTTAAACCCACAGGAAGTGAGCACATCATGACCAAACAGGAAGTCCCACAGGTGAGTCTCCTGGTCAGGTGACAGAGCATCCCGTCCGCCATGATAAGAGCTGTCTGAATTCTCTAACTTTAACCTTTGTGTTCAGAAGATAATGATGTTTTACTCTTCATGTTCAGTTCCTAAAAAGTGATATAAAAATATTATATGTGAAAGTATGTTTTTCACTTTCTCTGCAACGATCAGATTTACATGTAGTTCTTGCATAATTGAACCCTTTAATGCATTTTAAATATGAGCCACATGTTCCTCGTCCTGGTCCCGGTTGGACAGCAGCTGCAGTCAGAGCTCGTCCACACAAACGTGTCTCTATATGTCTTTATATGTTAGTAAACATGCTGACTGCTGACATGCTGACAGAGTACAAACTGTTTGGAACTGTGCCATCCAGCGTCCTGCAGATCATCATGAAGTTCCCGTTGCTGATTAATCATATATCTTTGCCATAACTTGCTAATATGTTTCTATATGGTAAGTGTATTCTGTCACTTCCGGTTATCTGTGTTACTGCCACAGTGCTCTTTACTCTGCTCACCCAAACAGATTTTTGTTTATTTTTCACATCAGTGGTTATCTACATATCCCTACACTACCCTTAGACTTGTTCTGCTTGTGCACGAACAGGTCTCTTAACTTTAGTAACCCCAATCCGGTAGTTTTACCAGTTTCTGTTAGTCACACTAACTAGCCTAGCTGTAGCAATGGCTTCTCTCTGCTCTCCTGCTCTCTCCTCTCCCCTCAACACTTCTGCCCAGTGTGCCACATGTTTAACACATGATAATGGTACTTGTAATGAATGTAGTTTATTTGTAGCTTTGGAGGCAAGGCTCAGTGACTTAGAGGCGTGGTACCGCACCACTGAACAGACATTCTTCTCCTTACATACAAAGCTGGTCAGGCACCATCGTATCTAAAAGAACTCATAGTACCTTACTACCCCTCTAGAACACTGCGCTCTCAGAATGCTGGGTCTCTTGTGGTTCCTATAGTTTCCAAAAGTAGATTGGGAGCCAGAGCTTTCAGCTATCAAGCTCCTCTTCTGTGGAACAAACTACCATTCTGGGTTCAGGAGGCAGACACAGTCAACACCTTCAAGAGTAGACTGAAGACTTTCCTTTTTGAAAGCGCTTATAGTTAGTGCTGACTCAGGTCATCCCTTAGTTATGCTGCCATAGGACTAGACTGCCAGGGGACTCCCCCTCTCTCTTTCCGTCTCTCTCACCACCTGTAAACATACCTGTCTCATTAATGTATGTTAACTAAACTTCTTCCCTGGAGTTTCTGTGCTCTCTCGTCCAGCAGGTTCTCGTGGATCGTGGCTGCTGCTGTGGTCCTGCATGACGTCCACTACATATATTATTACTGTCATTATTGCTACCATATCTCCATTACAGTTTATAGTCAGTTAATGATTTGCTGCTGCTGTGCATCTGAGTCTCTCTAACTCTATCACAGGTTCCACTGCTACTGTAATCATTCTATCATTCATTGTAACTGTACAATGTGTTTGTGTTGGTTTGTTCTGTATACGTGACATCCATTGCACGTCTGTCCGTCCTGGGAGAGGGATCCCTCCTCTGTGGCTCTTCCTGAGGTTTCTTCCACCTTTTTTCCCTGTTAAAGGGTTTTTTGTGGGCAAGTTTTTCCTCACTCGAACCGAGGGTCTAAGGACAGAGGGTGTCACTCCCTGTACAGATTGTAAAGCCCTCTGAGGATAATGTGTTTGTGACTTTGGGATATATAAATAAAATTTGATTTGATTTGATTTGATTTATGTGAGTGGACAGGAGGGTGAGCGACCACACCAGGTAACAAACACTTCACCTGACTTCTGTGACAGGTGGACAATATTCATTTATTATTTGAACTCTGACGTTGATGATGACGTCACATTTTTCACCGGGCTGTCCACGTTTCCTGCATGAAACAACACGGTCAGAGCGCGCGGGGAGTATCCAGGAAGTATCTCAGATGAGCGTTTTGTAGTCCATCTTCTGGACTTTGTAGTTTTACCACAGATCACGTCAATAACATTCACCGTCGCTTCATGACGTAGTCTAGTGTAAGAGCAGTCGGATTCTCCTAACTCCTTATCATCTTTCCTTCAAACCTTTCCTCGTGACCTCGTGATGTTTTCTATCGAGGTCAAGGAAAAGTGGTTAGGAAAGGACTTGGGAACAAATTTTTTTTACTATTGGATCGCAGCCAGAGTCTCATTCTGAGGTCACAAAACCAAACTAATTAAGTCTGATTTTACTTAATTAACAAACACAGAGTGAAAAAGGTCATTAATGATTCAGGCACAGGTAGTTATACTAACTAAACTTAACTAATCAAACTCACTGTGTCTGTCGGATGTTGACAATGTTTCGTGCCACGTTGAATCCGTTCTCATTCAGTTTTTCCCACCTCATCATCAGGTTGTGCCAGTCGGCTGCATTGTCTTTGATCTTTCGGGCACTTCCTGTGACAGCAGAGCACTTCCTCTTTGCTGATGTCACTGTGACATCACTTGACTGACCTGAGAAGATAAAGGGAGACGATATAAAGAGGCTTAAATCCTTTTGATAAAGTTAAAGATGTCTGCCATTCATATGTGGAACTCTGGGCTCTGCGTCAGGAGAAGTATGTAACGATTTATGGGGAGTGGAGCCAGTGTCATGCCAGAACAGGAGCTGAGCGAGCAGGCAGTGTAAGGATGCTGACGGAGGAAGCTAAGAAGAGAAAAGGAGAGAGTGAGTGAGCAAGAAGCCGCCGGACAAGAGTAAATCTGGGACTGACTTTTAGTGGTTGGTGAGAGCTTGGTGAAATAAAAGGCTGAAAGACAGACGCCGAGCTGGGCTGACTGCTGTTGGACTAGTCAGTAATATTAGCTGCTGCTGTGTCTGCTGCTGGTGACCTGGTTGATGTTTGGCTGTTGATCAGAAGTAATGTAATCAGAACAAATACTCGAGTACAGCTGAACATATTTACAGTTGTTACACAGTTATTACGTTACGTATTGGAGTTTTTACGTCACGGATGAGCTCCGGATCAGCTGATCAGCTGACGGCTGTTCATCACGTGTACCTCGTGTAGATTCGACCGATCAAAGAAGCCGCTCCGGTAACATCCGACAGATCGATGACCGATCATTTGATCATGTGATCAGTCTGCTGTCACTCACCTTCCATCTGATCAATAAATCCTCACGCGAACCATCAGCTTCACGCTTCCTGTTTCTTCTTCTTCTGTGGTGGATCACTGAGTAAGCAGCGCCTCCTGCTGATCGACCACCACCACCACCTCCTCCTCCTCCTCCTCCTCCTCCTCCTGCGCCTTCTTCTTCCTTTAATGGCAGTTATCATTCCGTTGCATTACTGCCTCCCTCCAGTGTCACTCGTCACTGTGTCCTGTTTCTCATCTGCACATCTGTTAATACTTTACTTATAATAAAATATTTTACAGTGTAGTACTTTACTTATAATAAAATATTTTACAGTGTAGTACTTTACTCATAATAAAGTATTTTACAGTGTAGTACTTTACTCATAATAAAGTATTTTACAGTGTAGTACTGAAGTAGTACATTACAGTTTTACAGTGTATCTTTAGGTATTTCGGCCCTGCTCTTCGTCTCGCAGGCTCACAGGCTCGCGGTCATTCATTAACCTGTCTTGATGTAATTTACTGACAGTGACGTCAGCAGAGAGCAGGATGTTTTGTTGATAGAGGTCTCACTCTGTCGCTGTTTGATGTCACTCTGATGACGACGTACAAACTGGTGATGTTTTTAGTTTTGACTTTTGAGTTAGAGTGAGCGCTCCTGTCAGACTTCACAGCTTCGTATGCGTGACTCAGAACAGGTGATCGATCGATCGACTCAAATATTGATCACAAACATCCTGAGCTCAGCAGAATCAGTCAGAGTGAGACGTCACTACTCACACATACACACACACTCTCTCTGCACGCAGCAGGAAGTGAAGAAGAAGAAGAAGTCACAGCTGATCGTGATCAGAGCGCAGAGATCATCAATAATTGATCGATCAGCTGACTGACCTCACAGTTTGTCTTGCTGACGTGTAATGATGTCAGTGCTGCAGCTTCCTGCCGAGCTGTGGCTGCAGGTATTCAGCTTCCTGTCCTGGAGGGACAAACTGAGCGTGCGCTGCACCTGTTCCCACTTTAGACACCTGCTGGATAAGTCCCGGCCCCTGTGGCGAGGCTTCAGTGTCGTGCTGCGTCACCTGTCGCGGTACAACCGGCCGTTCTGGCGCAGCCTTGCTCAGAGGCACGTGGGTAGCGTAACACTGCGGTCAGGTAAGAGAAAACACCTGAAGCAGCTCTCTGCCTGCCTTCCTGCTCTCGACGCGCTGCGATTGGACGACTGGAAGGAAGGGGGCGTGGACGAGCTGAAAATGTTCCACCGTCTGCAGCGCGTATCCATCACTTCTTGTTCCACGCCGCTCAAGAATATTGACTTCCTGTTTCCTCTGAGTCATCAGTTGACGCAGCTCAGCCTATGTAACGTGCAGCTCACCTGTCCTGCCTCTCACCTGTTGGCTGCCGTTAGTCAGCTGACTCGCCTCACCTCGCTGCTGCTGCATCACGACGGCAGTCTGAGATTCCCGACGCTCAGCGGCGTGCTGACTCACCTGACCGAGCTCAAACACCTGTCCTGGACCATGATTACCTACAAAACACTATCACGTGACTTTTTTAGGCCTGCTAACATCACAGGTACACACAGGTACACAGACAGGTACACACTCAGACACACAGAGACACACAGGTAAACTCCCCAGGTGTGCTGACTCATGTAATAACAGGTTTGTTGTATCTGTTGTCCAGGTGCAGGTGGTGGCATCCTGCAGCTCTCTGACCTGCAGCTGTTGAACTATGACGCCATGGTGACACAGGAAGTTCTCCAGCCTTTGTCCCGCCTCCACAGCCTGTCAATCTTCCACCTGTACTCTGTACCTGGACCCACCTGTCACCTGCAAACATGGCTGACATCACTGCCACAGCTCCGATGCCTCAGTGTACATGGTGAGTCTCATTGTCTGTGACTCATCTGTGACTCATCTGAGGCTATTATGACTTGTCTGTGACTGTTATGACTCATCAGTGACTCGTCTGTGACTGTTATGACTCGTCTGTGTCTCGTCTGAGACTATTATGACTCGTCTGTGACTCGTCTGTGACTGTTATGACTCATCTGTGACTTGTCTGTGACTGTTATGACTCATCTGTGACTCGTCTGTGACTGTTATGACTCGTCTGTGACTCATTTGTGACTGTTATGACTCATCAGTGACTTGTCTGTGACTGTTATGCCTCGTCTGTGTCTCGTCTGTGACTATTATGACTCGTCTGTGACTCGTCTGTGACTGTTATGACTCAACTGTGACTGTTATGGCTCATCTGTGACTGTTATGACTCGTCTGTGACTCATTTGTGACTGTTATGACTCATCTGTGACTCGTCTGTGACTGTTATGACTCATCTGTGACAGTTATGACTCATCTGTTTGTTGTCTTGCTCCACAAATGATGTCATGATGACATCACTTTGTCTGTCCAATAGGAGGGCACCCTCTGGCGGTGTATGCTGACTTCCTGCCGTCCTCCCTGCTCAGTCTGACACTCAGTGTGGACCTGCAGCCTGAAGACCTACAGGTGGTGTCAGTCAGAGCTCCTCACCTGGAACACCTGCACCTCGAGCCCTGGAGCTCCTCCTCCAGCCTGGTCAGACTCCTCCCACAGCTGTTTCCTCACCTGAGAACGCTCCGGATCAGGTGAGGTGACACCCAACACCTTCAGAAGTCCGGTTACTTAGTGATCAATGATAATAGTTTCCATAGCGACCTGCTGGTTTCTTTGGTGCCATGGCAACCTTGTTCAGTGTTCACTGTCATGTTTCAGACATCATCACGTGTCAGACGGTGACTTCCTGCGTCTGCAGCAGCTGCAGCATCTCGACACTCTGGAGGTTCTGGACTCGTACTATAGACCAGACCCAACCGATCCGAGCTGGGTCGTCTACGAACCTAGTCCTCGTCTGCTACAGCTGATCTCTGACCTGCAGAAACTGACCAATCACAGAGTCCGAGTCATCACCAGCTCACACAGAGATCCACTAACCTGCCACTGTGTCTGACCAAACACAGACTGTCTGACCCCACCTGGGCGTGACACCTGCTGTAACGTGATTTGCAGCCAAGTCAGGTGACAGGTCAACTGAAGCTGAAATATGATTGGCTGTTCTGTACAATATTCTATTGTGTGTTTGTGTTCCTTCATTAACCAAAAACACAAAGTGACCACCTGGTGGCGCTCTTCAATGAATGTGCTGCTCAGGGGAGACAGGGCAATACTACATCTGTCTGTACTACAAACTGTATTACAAACTGTATTAAATACCATCTGTACTACATACTGTACTACCAACTGTCTGTACTTCAAACTGTACTTCAAACTGTATTTCAGATCATCTGTACTTCAAACTGTACTTCAGACTGTACTTCAAGCTATAATTCAGACCGTCTGTACTTCAAACTATACTTCAAACTGTATATCAGACTGTCTGTACTTCAAACTGTACTTCAGACCGTCTGTACTTCAAACTGTATTTCAGACCGTCTGTACTTCAAACTGTCTGTACTACAAACTGTCGGTATTACATACTGTACTACAAACTGTCGGTATTACATACTGTACTACAAACTGTCGGTATTACATACTGTACTACAAACTGTCTGTACTACAAACTGTCAGTATTACATACTGTACTACAAAGTGGCTGTACTACATACTGTACTACCAACTGTCTGTACTACACACTGTACTACAAACTGTATTACATACTGTACTTCAAACTGTCTGTACTACAAACTGTCTGTACTACAAACTGTCTGTATTACAAACTGTCTGTACTTCAAACTGTCTGTACTACAAACTGTCTGTATTACAAACTGTCTGTATTACAAACTGTCTGTATTACAAACTGTATTAAATACCATCTGTACTACATACTGTACTACAACTGTCTGTACTTCAAACTGTACTTCAGACCGTCTGTACTTACTCCTGAGGGATCATGGGTAGTCTGGCCCATCTCTGTGAGGGTTGTCATGGAAACACACAGCGTCTCATGAAACAGGAAGATGAACTTGTAGACAGTGTCGGGTCGGAGTCAGACAGACTGAACCATTCATCCAATCATTCCAGAACCAGAACCAGAACCTGCCATAAACTCAGTCTGCAGCCTACAGCGTGAGGACAGCAGTGAAGGAGGAGAAAGGACCGTGACGTCCAGCCTGTCTGAACCAGAACATGGGACCAGAACACGGGACCAGAGGAGGACTTGACCTGCTGGTGTCAACACATCAACCTGCTCCAGAACCAGCAGAGATGATCGTGGACTACGCCGGGTCATCAGTACAGAGTCAAAGACTCCTGACACCATCTGGTATAGCACCAGAACTGAACCTCTAGTCCCTGCAAAGAGTGGTTCATTCAGCTGGACGTGCAACGGGTGGCGCTGGTGAGGAGAATCTCTGAAGATCCAAACGGATCCATCTTTTGTAAACTCTTCTCATCAGGGTCACGGAGGGCCGGAGCCGATCCCAGCTGATTCTGGGTGAGAGGTGGGTCCACTGTGGACAGGACGTCAGATGACCATTCACACCTACAGAGTCACAGTTCACCTGTTCAGGTTCATGTGTTTGGACTGTGGGAGGAACCTGGAGAGAACCCACACAGACAGGGAGAACATGCAAACTCCACACAGAAAGAACCAGCCGGGTTCTGTGAGGCACAGGGCTTACCACTGCTGTCGTGCCACTGTGCCTCCCACTGACCAAAACGAATTTATTCTAGTTTATTATTGTCGTTAAAGAGATGATGGTGGACAGCAGGGTGACGGACACGACCCATCTGCACTGGGGTGGAAAAGGTTCCTCACACCATCAGAACAATTCTAACTCCAGACCATTGGACCTCTGAAGTACCGACATAACAGGATGATCATCTGTGCAGTACGCTGAACACACAGCCACTTTAAACAGTTTGATTTATGGAGCATTAAACTGTGAGCAGCACCGGCTGATGGGTCATCTCTGTACAGTGATCCGTGTCAGACACTAACAGAACCACGTCACACACATAGTTTAATTAAAATCCTTTGTATCGTACTCTTCATCCAGAGCCTTCTGGTTCTGACCTGGTGTTAGCCTGCAGATGACTAATAAACCTGAACTAATTATTAAGTATGACTTTAGTTTAATTTAGGATGTTCCTTTGATTAATAAGTTCTACTCAAACAGAACCAAAGGTCCAGTTGTAGAGGGACAGATGTGTGATGTCCAGCTGTTGGTAGTGTTGTAGAGGAGGTCCTCTCTGAAGAGCTGGAGGTCTTCAGGAGGTCTGTGAAGGTAGAGAGGGACGCCCCTGATCTGGTAGGAACTGGTAGGACGTTCCACCAACGGGGAACAACAGACAGAAAAGTTTGGACTGTCCTGAGCGTACGGGTGGCAGAGCCAGGCGTCGCTCACTGGAGGAGGGAACATCTGTCTGTATGAGGACGCTCAAGAACCGCAGACTGCTTTGGAGTCAGCGTCAGAGATCTGAGGTTAACGTGGGCTGCTACAGGGAGACTGAGGAGCTCCATGAGCAGCGGGGTAACTCGAGTTCATTGATAGGATGATACTTGCAGACTGATCAGAACCAGGACACTTTGAATGCTCTCTGTCGGGGCTGGATTGTTTCAAACCTCCCACCTGAAAAACAAAAAGGCTGCTCTGTCACTGAAACACAACTGAGATTAAACTCAGCAGAAAGGACGACAACGTTCAGCAGACAGAACAAAGATGAAAACCCAAAAACAGACGAAAGATTCAGCACGATGTTCAGATGTTATCGTTCGCTCACTACAGACCTTCACTCAGAACACAAATACACGGATAAAGATCTTTGAGTGAAACAAACGTCCATCGTTAGAGCGCTCTATGACCATGAGCCTCCGAGCTTCAGAGAATCATTGACGTCACCACTACGTCTTCACATCACATCACTGTGACTGAGGTCAAAGACTTCAGAGCAGCTCTGATTGGCCTGATAGGTCACCTGATATATTTTCACACCTGAACGAAACTTTTCAACAGATCTCACTTTTCATTTCCTCCGTGCAAAACAAACTTCCTGTTTCAAAATAAAATTTGCTCTGAGGTCGGTTCATGAAGACGTGTGAGCAGTTTAATTGTAAGTAATGACACAAATGACAAATACAGAAAACAGACTTTTATTTTGAAATTACAAACACTTCCTGTTCAGGTATTTACAGCTGAAACAAAAATAAGAAATATATATATATATAAAAAAAAAAAAAAAAAAAAACATTGTCTGCACTCATGCAGTCCATTGTTCGACTCCCAGAATGCTGTGCATTCAGATAGGTGTGGCAGTGGTTGAAGCCTGCCCGCTCGGCTGATGTCACTCTGACGTGTCAGCATCTTTCTGTTTCTTCTTCTTCTTCTTCTTCTTCACGCTGTCGACAACCTGCACAGACAAACTGTTTAGTAATGACATCACATGACCACCTCACCCACCTCGTAGGTGATCTCACCTCTGTCTCAGGCTCCGCCTCTGCCTCCTCAGGCTCTGCCTCCTCCAGTTTGGGCCTCTTTTCTTTCTTCTTCTTCTTCTCCTTCTTCACATCCTCTGCTGATGGCGTGCTTGGTGTCGTAGTTTCGCCGTCGCTGTCAGCCACGTCCCTCTTCCTCTGCAGAGGTCAAAGAGAGACAGTGACAGAGGGGTTCACTCTGATTGGACGGCAGGCCAGGTTCAACAGAAAGTGAGCTTACCTTGGCTGTGTCACATGACTCCTCTGTTGCCTTGGAGACACTGTCAGTCAAAACAAAGTGTTTTAATGATAGTCATTTAACATTTTAACTGAACATGATGACATCACTGCCCGGTTGATGATATCACTGTCTTCAGGTGAGCTGCAGCTCGGCCAATAGCAGAGTGAAGAAGCTCACACCTGAAAGTTCCTGTAGCAGAGCGACTCCCTCAGAGAGCACGTCAGCCCAGTGAGGGATAACTGTCTGCACCCAAGCTCCACACAGACACCTGAAATGTGAGTGGGGCGTACCTGTAGTCGACATACTGGTTCTTCCAGTCATCCGGTGTGCTGCCGTTTGGTTTCCCGTGTTTGTCGAGGAGTCCCTTCTGGATCATCATCTTCTTCTGACTCGCCTGAACAAACAAGCTTGTTAACATAACAGCATGTTAGTTACTGTGGTTTTATGCGTGACCAGGTGTACCTTCGGTCCAAGGCCCCACTTTCGGGGATACGTGTCTCGCTCCATGATCACTCTCTTGATCTTCGCCACGATGCCGTGGTCACACGTGGAGATGACCGCCGTGGTCATGAGAGCGACAGCTGGACAAGAACAGCCTCATTAATTATGCGTCACATTTAATTCATCTTCTGACTGATTTATTAATATTCAGCCATCAGAAAAGGGTGATAGATAGCAGGTCAACACAGCCCGAGAGCTACTGACGCTACTCAACTCATCATGTGGCTTCACATGCAGCACGCGCGCACACACAGTCTCACCTGTGCAGATGGCCTCGCCCTTGGTCGTTATGACAACGATGTCCTGGTTCAGCTCAATACCATCCTCGTACCTGAGCACACCTGGCAGCATGATTTTTGCTCCATAACAGATGGCGTTCACCTGCATACAGGAAACAGTTGGTTCACTCAAGTGCTTCAATGATGACCTGTACAGGTGTGGCAGCAGTGGTGACTCACAGCGCTGTCCTTCATCACGAGTCGTTTGTGAGACACGAGCAGCTTCTCGAGTGGGAAGATGACCCTCCTCAGGTACGCCTCGTCTTTGTTGTGGTCAAACTGCCACTGAGCGTCCAGGACGTCATGCATCGTCACCATGTGGTCCTGACAGACAAGACGGGGTCAGTGTGATGTCACTGTGATGACATCACTATGTCAGCAGCGGTGATGCTTCACAGTCTACAGGTGAGGTAAGCTGTGTGTCTCTGCTGCAGCTTTCTGTTTCAAAGTTTAATTAGCAAACCTGCACAGAGCAGCAGGCTGGCACTCAACACTTTGACAGGAAGTGACATAACAGGTCAACAGGAAGTGACGCTCACCTTCTCTCCCAACACACCGGACCGAACTCTCCTCAGCTCCTGCATCTGACCTCCGACCCCAAGGATCAGGCCCAGGTGCACACACAGTGTCCGTATGTAAGTCCCTGCCTCACAGCTGACCCAGAAGATACCTGTGACACAGAACATGTGACGCATAACATCAACACGACTCATGACATCGCCGCAACATGTGACGCATGACATCACATGGCTCAGCTCATGCATGGATCATGGTCATACCCAGCCTCCTCTCTGGGTCGTACTCGATCAGTTTGCTCTCGTAGATCGTTCGGACTCTCAGCTGACGCTTGACGGCGGCGATCAGCGGTGGCCGCTGGAACAAAGCGCCGGTCAGCGTCTCCAGCGCCTGCAGACAGTCAGAGGGTCACATGACTCACACGGGAGGAAAACAGCCTATCACAAGTGCCGAGGTTGACACACAGTGACCTCGGGCAGCTCGTCATGTCATTTTAAAACTGGCAACAGGAAGTTGTCACTCACCCGGGCCAGCGTGTGCTCACTCTCTATGGCATTGTGCAGCCGAACAATGCCCACATACTCTTTACCTGCAACACACACAGAGAGTAGTGAGGGGGCTGCTGGGTTTTAATGTGCTCACATGCCTGCCAGGCGGGTGGAGAGAACATGTTTAAACTCTTATTTTGACAAACAAGGAGTGGTAGTCTGTACCGGCACTCTGCTGGGACTTGACCAATCTCGTAGCTCGATCCACGCAGACGATCAGACAGCCTGTGACCTTTGGGTCGAGTGTCCCGCTGTGACCCGTCTTCTCCACGCGGAGAATCCTCCTGATCCACGCCACAACCTCGTGAGACGACGGGTTGGCTGGTTTGTCCAGGTTAATGAAGCCTGACCTATCAGGATACAGGAACTACAATCATCAGCACACCTGGACAGAGCTCAGAGTGATGTTAGCATGTTAGCGTAGCATGTTACCTGACATAGTCCTGGATGTTCCTCTTCAGAGGGTTGCTGCCACTCGGCAGCGGCGTGTAGTGCGCCGTCCGGATGTTCAGTTTATCAAAGTTCTGAAAAAAGAAAATTTTGAAATTTTTTTATTTTGAAAGTCTATCGGTCTCCTAAATACACCAGACCTTTATTCCGTTAATTAACCCGTTTCCTTTCAGAGCCTCAGCGTGGGATCAGAACAGCAAGTCGTCTTTGCGGGTTCACGTCGAGTCCTTCTCTCCGTGCAGTTCCGGGTCGTCATCCGGCAGAACGCTGGGATGACGCCGGCGCCGCAACAGAGAGGCCCCGCCCCCAGAACGGGAGCAGAGACAGAGACTGCGACAAGATGGCCGCTCAGAGAATGGATAAACTGGCTCATCACGCCACACGCTGGCGACTCGAGGGGGTGACATCACTCATGTGAGCATGTGAGCTCAGGTGTGTTACCTTCAGCAGCAGAGGCCATTGTGACGTGTCCAGAGAGGCGACCTTCGACTCGGGCTTGATGAAGAAGTCTCCGCTCTGCTGGATCTCCTGACAGATAAACATTAAACAAACGTTCCATCAATACTCACAGAACGTCAAACGTCCCATCAACACTCACAGAACGTTAAACTCACCCCGACTTCTTCTTCGCTGACTTTCTTTGTCTTCTTCTTCTTCTTCGCTGACACTGCTGAAACACAAACAACATTAGAACAACGTTTAACTTCATCACCTGGCGGCAGGAAGTGAGGTCACGGAAATTTATTTAACGTGTGTTTAGTTTGTAAAACGTTTGTTGAGCGTTTGTTCAAAGTTGTTAAACGTTACATTAACGTTGTTGAGGTCAGAGGCGGCCCACGTGGCCTCTCTCGCAACACGTGGTTGTTAGCATCGAGCTAACACAGAAAGGCTAACAGGCCAGTCTAAACTGAACTAAGACGTGTTACAGCTCCCGGTTCGGATGGTTCGGATGTTCGACACGCGGCAGAGCAGCTGATCGATCCAGATCCAACAGGATCAGAACCAGTCTTGGCTGTTAGCTTCAGGTCGAGTGAAAACACTCTGCACAGTAGCAGCTCCACGGCCGAACCCAAACGAAGCCTAACGAACCCTTTAACTGTGCAAGTGAACAGCCGGTTGGTCCATGTGAACCCGGCCCGGTCTGCGGCCTAGTCTGTGCACGCACATGTCTGCACGAGTTCTGACATTCAGAACCCCGCAGAGATCTGGACCACGAACCAACTGACCCACTGAGAGGCCTCCGTGAACACTCGGTACCGGAGACTGCTGTCGGTCTCGGGGGTTGCTGTCGGTACCGGAGGCTGCTGTCGGTACCGGAGGTTGCTGTCGGTACCGATAACTTTAACACCAACAGATTTAATTCACCGATAAACGCAGTTTCCCGCCACAGGCAGGCAGCGCGTGTATTTAAAGAGGCTCGGTTCGCGCCCTGTAGGGGGTTCGGGTGGTCCGAGTCCTGTTCAGAGAGGTTCGGATGGTTTGAGGAGAAACGTGCAGCACACTCACCTTCTGTGTCCGCCATCTTAAAGTGAGAGACTGAGCGCCCACGCCGCGTGACCTCATTCTTCCGCTTCTTCTGTTCAACTTCCGGCAGACCACGCGCGACAGAGGCTGCTACTGCCCCCCAGCGGATATCCGGATACTTCCGCTGCTCAAGTTAGATCCTCACGGTCTGTGTTCCCGCCAAGACTATTCACTAACATGACGAAGTGAAATCTTTCTGTTTGTCACAGATAGACAGGTTAGAGAGAGAGAGACAGGTCAAAGGGAGGCAGACGGGTTATATACAGACAGACAGGTTACAGACAGAAAGGTCAGAGACAAACAGACAGACAGGTCAGAGACAGACAGACAGGTTACAGACAGAAAGGTCAGAGACAAACAGACAGACAGGTCAGAGACAGACAAGACAGGTCAGAGACAGACAGACAGGTTACAGACAGACAGAAAGGTCAGAAACAGACAGACAGACAGAAAGGTCAGAGACAGACAGGTTACAGACAGACAGACAGAAAGGTCACAGACAGACAGACAGAAAGGTCAGAGACAGACAGACAGACAGACAGGTGACAGACAGACAGGTCAGAGACAGACAGGTTACTGACAGACAGACAGAAAGCTCAGAGACAGACAGACAGGTCAGAGACAGACAGACAGACAGGTTACAGACAGACAGACAGAAAGGTCAGAGACAGACAGACAGGTCAGAGACAGACAGACAGACAGACAGGTTACTGACAGACAGACAGAAAGGTCACAGACAGACAGACAGACAGGTTACTGACAGACAGACAGAAAGGTCAGAGACAGACAGACAGGTTACTGACAGACAGACAGACAGGTCAGAGACAGACAGACAGGTTACTGACAGACAGACAGAAAGGTCAGAGACAGACAGACAGACAGAATGGTCAGAGACAGACAGACAGACAGGTGACAGACAGACAGACAGGTCAGAGACAGACAGACATGTTACTGACAGACAGACTGAAAGCTCAGAGACAGACAGACAGACAGGTTACAGACAGACAGACAGAAAGGTCAGAGACAGACAGACAGACAGAAAGGTCAGAGACAGACAGACAGACAGAATGGTCAGAGACAGACAGACAGACAGAAAGGTCAGAAACAGGCAGACATGTTACAGACAGACAGACTGAAAGGTCAGAGACAGACAGGCAAGACAGAATGGTCAGAGACAGACAGACAGACAGAAAGGTCAGAAACAGGCAGACAGGTTACAGACAGACAGACTGAAAGGTCAGAGACAGACAGACAGACAGACAGACAGAAAGGTCAGAGACAGACAGACAGACAGAAAGGTCAGAGACAGACAGACAGGTTACTGACAGACAGACAGAAAGGTCAGAGACAGACAGACAGGTTACAGACAGACAGACTGAAGGGTCAGAGACAGGTTACAGACAGACAGACATAATGTCATTAATATCTGTTGTTATGTTTCCTTCATTAGGAAGCTCATTAATATTCATGGTGATGTCAGCCATCCCACAGGAAATGAAGACCTCCAAATTAAAAGCGTTCATCCAGATGTTTGAAACGTTTCATCCAATGGGCTGCTCTGTTTGTTGAGGAGTTGCTCTGTGATTGGCTGATGATGATGAGTCCTGTCCAAATGCTGACATGTTGGAAACTGTCAATCAGCTGATCTGGAGTTTGTGGTGTCAAAGGTCACAGATAAGACGCCATCAGCTGACCTCCTCCTGCAGGTTATCATGTCTCCTCAAGGTGGACTTATTCCTCCTACAGTGTCTCCTGTCCTCCTTAAGCTGCACTCGTTCCTACTTAAGCTGCTCCCTGTTCATCCTCTAAAATAGATCGACCTGGTTTAGTTTCAGGATTTATTGTTTCATTGTTTCAGACGAGCCACACTGATCTGAGAGTTCCTTGTCAGTGCACAGACAGTTTGGACCTGGAAGTCCTGGAGGTCTGGGTTAGTCTAGACTCAACCTCATGGCTCTGATCTGAGACCTGGTCCATTTACAGAAAAAGTCTGTGAACCAACACACCCTGAACGCAGCATGTTAGAGCTAACTGGGAAGAGGAGGAGCCAGTGTCGTGCCAGAACTGGAGCTGGGAAAGCAGCTTCAATGAACATGATGACAGCTGCTGTGTTTCCATGGAAACAGGATAAAGCAGCATGTAGTTGAAACACACTATATAAAATAAACATGTTTACAGCCTGGTACAAAAAAACAGTTTTAGCCAGTCTGCGGGACGTCACAGAGACTATGTCCAGGTTTTAGACAGTCCGTTCATGTTTTGTGGATTCAGCATTTTTAATAAATAACATGATGACAAGATGATTTATGAATCTCTACAGGACCCTGCTGACGCTCTGTGTGTGTGTGTGTGTGTTCATTTCTTCTATAAATCTGCTGCAGTGTGACATCATCCAGCCAGACTGTCATGGTGACCTTTAAAGTGTTTTAATACCTCATTGTTTGTCTTCTGTACATATGTATTTATGTATATAGACTATACAAAGAATGCGGTATAAACATATAAATTTAGGGGGTGGCGTTGAGCTCAGTCAGTAGAGCAGCTGCCCCATGTGCAAAGGCTCAGTCCTTGCCGCGGCAGTCCAGGGCTTGAATCCGACCTGCGGCTCTTTCCCGCATGTCATTCCCCATCTCTCTCTCTCTCTCTCTCTCTCTCTCTCTCTCTCTCTCTCTCTCTCTCTCTCTCCACATTCCTGTACTATAAAGCTTGAAAATGCCAAAAAAAATCTTATTAAAAAAACATAAAGTTATCTACAAAATGTTTAAAGATGAAAAGAGCTGAACAGGGTTTGACAGGTAATGTGCAGATATTGAACGTCATAGTTAACATAAATGTTACATCAACATTACATAAATTTTTTTTGTGTGTCACTGATGGGTCCACACACACCTGAGGTCAGCTAACACACGTTAACATGCTGAAGGACTGCACATCGGACACTGCGGTCAGCAGCACCGGAGCACCACAGGGGACTGTGCTAGAGTACAACTCTGGGTTCTGCCACATGCAGAAATACTCAGATGACACTGAAATAGTTGGCTGTATCAAGGATGGATGGGAGAGGGAGTACAGGAGCCTGGTTGAGGACTTTGTGAGGTGGTGCAGGTCCAACCATCTGTGGCTGAACACCTCCAAGACCAAGGAGATAGAGGTGGATTTCAGAAGAAACAAACCACATCTCCAACCTGAGCAGGATGATGTGGAGGTGGTCAGGACCTACAAATATCTGCAGCTGGATGACAGGTTGGACTGGGCAACAAACATGGACTCTATCCACAGGAAAGGACAGAGACGTCTGTACCTTCTGAGAAGGCTGAGGTCCTTCAACATCTGCAACAAACTGCTGTAGATGGTGGCCAGCGTCCTCTTCTATGCTGTGGTTTGAAGAAGGATGCTGCTCAACTGGACAGATTGGTCAGGAGGGCTGGCTCAGTGGTGGGCACAGAGAGAAGGACTGTGGTGACTGTGGCAGGGAGAAGTATTTATTAATTAATTTAAATGCAGATTCAGCCATAGTTAACTGTAATGTTTGTTTATTTTAGTATAGGTTCATCTTAATGGATGCTTACTGTGTTCACAGGCTCATGCTGCTACCAGATGCTTGAATTGCCCTCTGGATCAATAAAGTATCGATCTATCTATCTAGTGTTAGCCGTACAATGTCAAAGAGCTGCAGACTCACTGTTATTGGTGTTACGTCCTTTTCATGACCTCACAGGAAAGTGTAATCCAAACTGCTGAGTCATCGTCAGCCTGATGATGTCAACTCTCGTTCTGCTGCTGCTCCAACACTGAACCACCTGACCTGCAGGGTCAGAGGTCACTGAGGGGGTAACATCAACACAACATCCCCACAGACTGTCTAAAACCTTGACGTAGTCTCCGTGACGTCCCCACAGTCTGTCTAAAACCTGGACGTAGTCTCCGTGACGTCCCCACAGACTCTCAGACTGGTTGCAGACTCTCAGACTGCAGTGGGGGATGTCTCAGAGCTCGGGCCCCAGGGTCAAGGATTTGAAGTCAGAGGAAACAGCCAGAGTCAGAACATTGTTAAATGAAAGTTTAATGAAGCGTAGAAACGTTCAGCAGCAGGAGTATAAACACGGATCAGTAACAGTCATGTCAGTTTGCATACGTGATCATTTACAACACATGGCAGCTGAAAGAAGCTCCTTAAAAGTTTTTATATCCAGAAAACTGATTGTGAGTCTGTAAACTCGTTGAATGTCGTCCTGAATATAACACCAGTCAATTAGAAACATATACCATAACTAACAATACATGCTAACTGTTTGTAACTACATAAACATTATGTATTACTGGATGTTCTAACAGTTTTGTAGATACAGACAGCTTCCGGTGTTTGTGCTAAGCTCGGCTAATCTGAGCTAAACACATCATGCACCTCTAATGAACACAGAAAATGTCCCGTAATACCAGACTATTCCTTTAAGTGTTTTTAAATGCTGTATATAAATGTTACCATGGCAACAAAGTGATTAAAAGACACGTTTGTGTATAAACAAAAAAAAACATCAGAACATGTACCATCAGTCTGTGTATAAACGTAAATATGAAGTATAAATAACTTCAGATATTTACTAAGAGGACAGGGGAAAGGACAGAAGAGAGGACAGAGGACAGACAGAGGAGAGGACAGAGACAGAGGAGAGGAGAAGAGAGGAGAGGACAGAGACAGAGGACGGAGGAGAGAATGATGTCATATTGAGCCTTGTCTTTCTCTCAGCGTGCTTCCAACTAAATGTTTGTTGTCGTCAGTCTTTACTGTGATTGGTCAGCTATGTGGAGGCGTGTCTGAACTCATCACATGACTCTGTGAACATGTGAGGTCAGCACGATGTCTTCCCAGAGAGATGGAAAATGTCCTCTGTCCTCCACATATGGACTTCATGACCTCAACACCTCACCTGCATGTGACCTCAACATCTCACCTGCACGTGACCTCAACACCTCACCTGTGACTGACCCCGTGGTCGTCCTCAGACAGACTCTTTAGGTTGAAGCAGGCTGAGACCTCACAGATGAGTTACAGGTTCACGACAGCTGAGGCTTCTGAAAGCAGGAAGCTGATTGGCTGTTTAACATGAAGGTGTTTTTAATGAAGTGGGTTTGAAAACAGGGACTGGAGGTCATGTTTGTTAACATGTGAATAATAATAGCCTGTGTCTGTAAACTTTGAGCATGCAACTTTTGAACATGTGAAGGAACATGATGGAACACGTGATCTGGTACCGGTGTGCAGGTACATTCAGACAGCAGCTCATGTAAGCAGAGAAGAGACATGAGCTGATAAATCTCTACAGGTCACAACTCGTCAGAACCATCAGATAAGTCCGGGCCGCCATCAGATAAGTCCGGGCCACCCCGGGTCGCTCAGACTCGACTGACGAATGTGTTCCAGGCATGATGTGGAGATATCCGTGTTTGTTTACAGTCTTTAAAAACGTCACACATGATTTCACAGATGGTCTCGTGTCTCAGGTGAAGGTTTGGAGTTTAAATGTAGAAAAGTGCTTCTGATCTACCAGCAGCTGGGTTTGGTTCAGGTACACATGAACTGCTTTGGTAGTCCAGCAGACCCGGCTCTGGTCTGGTTCAGACCTCGGGCGCTCATACAGTTGTCATATGTTTGAGTGATCCTGACCTGAACCGGAGGATCTTCCTCTTCAGGTTGTGAGAAGCCTTGATCTTGACAAAGGTCTTTGCTTGAGCTGGAGTCACTTCCTGCCCCGTCGCCCTGGACCGAGGTGTCCCTAACTGGCTCCGCCCCCTGCCTGTTCCACCTGTCCCAGCTCCGCCTCCTCCACTCTCCTCGGTATCGCTCGTGGCGGCGCTTTCCTCCACGTACTCCTCCTCGCCAGACTCGCTGTCTCCAAAGCAGTTGGTGGTGTAGTTGGACCTGTCGTCCTCACTCGTGTCCATGATGGTTGAATGAAAGAGCGATGCGCACTCGGCTGAGTACTCCGAGTCACTTCCTGCCACGTATGAGTACGGGCTGCTCATTGGCCTGTCGGAGGGGCCATATGCCACAGAGTGGCTCAGCAGCTCCTTCCTCTGCCGCTGCCAAGAGCGCCTGAAGGCCTCATCGTATGGTATCTCCATGATTGCACGCAAGCGTTGGTAATCACTCCGCTTGTACTTAGGTTTGGCGACGACCACGACCTGGTCCCGTCCGAGGTGCTGATGATGGCTGTGATGGTGCTGGTTACCACTATTGTGGTTTCCACGGTGATGGTACCTGGACGCACCTGAGCGCACACTGCTCGTTGCTGATGCCGTATGTTTGTCCAGAACTCGGCCTTTTGGGATGGATGCAGGGAAGCGCTTGACTCTGGAGGAGGACCCCACGTGCCCACTGGCACAACCAGCTGTTCTCTTGGAGACTTTAATACGGATTGGTTGGCCATCTTCCAGCAGCCAGAACTTCTTTGAACCGGACCTGTGGTGGGACCGAGCCCCTCTCCTCTCTGACGTAGACTGTTCATAGCCTTGACTCATCATGGTCGTGGTCTTCACCTTGATGGTCTTGACATTCTTGCAGAGTTTGGCGTTTTGTTGCTGAGCTGGGAGGTTAACCATGTGACTCCCTCCTCCTCCTCCTCCTCCTCCTCCTCCTCCTCCTCCTGCTTCATCCTGACTCTGGGAGGAAGAACCCAGATTGAACACCTCCTTGTCCGTCTGGTCAGTTTGAGGCTTCAGGTTGTTCTTGGGACTTCTGACAGCTGGTGGTGATGTGAGGAGCTCCTGGTCAGGAGAGTAAGATGGCTGCTCCCTGAAGTCTGCTGAGGGAGGGAGTCTGTTGGTGTTGGTACCAGCAGAACTCGGGTCGGTGTGGAAGCTGCTTGGTGTTTCCTGCCCCTCAAACTTCCTGTCCACAGACTGACGCCTCTGAGGCGCCGAGCTGGCTGCACCTTCTGCTGAGGCTCCTCCAGCCGGCCAGGAGGGTTTGAGTTCAGAGCCTCTCAGAGTCCCTAAACCAGACCCAGACACCTGCCTCGCACAGAGACCGGCCTGCCTCAGAATGCTCTTTGATGGGTCAGTGCTAATGCTGGTCCTGGGTCTGCTGGTCCTGATGGGCTGCGCCCTGTGCTGCAGCAGGCTGTAGATGTAGCTGTCCAGATGCCTTTGGGAAGGAGTCTGGGAGGAGGACGAGGGCATCAGCCAAGATGAGCTCTGAGGTATGAGTGGAGCTGAAACAGAACTAGATGGTGGGGAAGGTTCTTGTCTGAGTCCGTCAACCCCGGCCTCGTCTCTCCTGTGACCTCCGTGACCCAACATCTGGAGGAAGGCCAGGCTCTGGACGGCCACGGCGTGCAGTGGGCTCGGGTAGAGGTACACATCACTGCCATTTTGGGCCACCAGGTCGCATTGGTACTTGGACTGGACGTCACAGGAGGAGACAAGGTCCAGGGTGGGTGGGTGAGGAGCTGAGAGCGAGCGGCAGATGGTACCAGAAGAAGACAAGTCATCACAAAGTCCTCCAACCAAACCGTCACCGTCCAAACAGCTGGCGAGCTCATCTAAAGGAGAGAAGAAGAAGAAGATCAGAGTGAGCACGTGGCTGAATACCTCAAACATAAACAGCTGACAGGAAGCTCACTGTGAGTGGAGCTGTTTCCTGGCAGCATACTGACCCGGTTTGGACCGGCTGCTTGGGAAGTGGAAAATTCTTTTTGTGGAGACAGCGAACTATGAGATGTTAACTCTTTGCATTCACTGATCCTGAAATGATCTCTGTGTCTGACACCGAGCATGCTCAGAGAGCGAGCCGAGTGCTCTGGAGCAGTTAACCCTGAATCACTCGGCTACCACGGAACGCCCAAGCTGGCGGCGTCTGTTCCAGACAATGATGACCTGATGCCGCTAAACAGGAAGTCAGACACACAGACAGGAAGTCATCGTGGCTATGAATTGGTTCTGTACCTGCAGACGGGAGGCGTCCATCATTGTCACTGAAGACGGAGTTAGATGAGTTAGAGAGAGACGGGCTGTCACTCAGCTCATAGAAACCTGGGAGAGAGACAGGTGAGACAGATTAACATTGTTTACATCTGAGTAAAGAGAGTCAGGTGAGCACAGGCGACCGTGTTGGGTTTGGGGGATTTCTGGTACCTGAACTGGGTCGGCTGTCAGTCTCTGGCTGGTCATGCGACACCTCAGTGTCCAATCGCAGGTCACTGATCTGTCGGTCCAGCTCCTGTAGCTGACCGATGAGGCTGGCATCCCTCCGCCTCAGACAGTTCTGATGGAGACAGATGCGCATGATGAGAACAGAACCAGAACCAGAGAGTCTCTGAACTGACCTCAGATGGTTCTGTTTGAACCTCGTTAGCAGGTGGAGGCGTAAACAGACCCGGACGCCATGCCCGACTAGCTGTTAGCTGTGGGCCAATCACATGTGGCATTAAATGAAGAAGCTTTGTGGTGACTGGCTGAGAGTGAAACAAGACAAAGTATGGTACAGAGTGATGTTACTCAGTACCTTAAAGAACCTTAAAGTTAAACTTTAAATGATCAGGTGACTCAAACAGAAAATCAGAAATACAAATCTAATAATTAAAATATAAAAAATGAAGATAAAACTTTAACAGTCAGAGACAACACACACACATACAAACACACACACACACACACACACACACACACACACACACACACAAAGGAATGCAGCACATGACCTAAGAGTTGCATAACATGCATGTTTTCCAGCACGACACAGAGTGTGTGTGTGTGTGTGTGTGTGTGTGCGTGCGCAGCTGTTCTCTGGAATGAGCTGTGTGTTCTATTTGTTGACCAGTCTGTCTGTCTATCTGTCTGTCTCTGATCAGAACTGAACAGACTCCTTCACTCATCCACCAGCTGATCATGCTGCTTTGATACTTCATGTAGATGTAGAACATGTTAAGAACATGTACATGTGGAACACGTTAAGAACACGTAGAACACATTAAGAAGTTGGAAATATCTGCGGGCGTGTTGAGGAGTTCCTCAGAGATCACTGCTCGATCCTTCATAGTTTACAGTGGATGGCCCAGTTCTAGTTTTGACTGAATGACAAGACATGGCCTGATGTCACAGCTGGTCGATTAATTTAACCAATTAGGACAGTTTTCATACGAATCATTAAGAAGAGAATCAGAACCTGATGATGTCAGTTTGGACTTCATGAAGTTTTAGTGACGTGTTATTGTTGATTATTAATCAATGGATGTTTGAAGATTAACAATCATAAACCTGCAGACAGACTGACCCTGTGCTCACACGTAACCTCTGACCTCACACAGCACACCTGAGTCACCCTGGGGTCAGAGGTCACGGGACAGACTCGTCCTGACCTACCAGCTGTTTCCGGAGCAGCAGGATGTTCTCCTCGGAGCTCAGCTGAGCCTCCGTCCGCCGCTCCTCCTCCTGCAGCGCGGCCCGGACCAGCACCTCTTGCCGCTCCCGCAAGTAGTCCAACTCCGCGAGCCCAGACACGGTAGCCTCCAGGCGCTCCCGCACCGAGCGCAGCCGCTCCGCCGCCTCCGGGTCGGAAGCGGCTCTGTCCCGGCTGCAGCAGCCGTCCGTGTCCCGCCTGAAGGCGGCAGACAGCGGCATCTCGCCGTCAGACTCTCCGGTGTGACCTCAGGGTCCGGAAAATCTGCGGTGTCTGCACCGCATGGTGCGGGGCGGAGAGCAGAGGTTCAGCTCAGACCAGGACCAAGACCTACCTGGATTAAAAGGACCGGGTTAATTTAACCCGGGTAAATGAACCAGGTTAAGTCCTCAGACTGTCTGCACTGGAGCTTCCAGGATCAACCGGTGGTCTCCGGTCGCGCTGCGGACAACCAGGTCAAATGAATCCGGTAAATCGGTCCCGGGTCTAGTCAGTCCCAGCATACCCCGCAGCAGCAGCGCTCAGCGGAGCCGTCAGAGTGACGCGGAAAATCGGACTGAGCTCTGTCCTGCTGCCGCTCCTCCCGAAGCTCCGTCCACACTGAGCCACGGCGTCCGGTAAGCCCCGCCCCCTCCACACTGACTGACGGTGCTCCGTGACGTCAGCAGCAATGCGGACACGCAGTTCCCCTAGGCACCTTCAAAATAAAACACGGCGGCAAACGTTCAAAATAAAAAAATGAACTGAAGACAGACTGAGGACAGACTAAGACTGAAGACAGACACAGACTGAGGACAGACTGAAGACAGACACAGACTGACAACAGACTGAAGACAGACACAGACTGAGGACAGACTGAAGACTGACTGAAGATAGACACAGACTGAGGACAGATGTAAGACTGAGGACAGACTGAAAACAGACTGAGGACAGACTGAAAACAGACACATGCTGACGACAGGCTGAAGACAGACACAGACTGACGACAGACTGAAGACTGACTGAAGATAGACACAGACTGAGGACAGATGTAAGACTGACTGAGGACAGACTGAAAACAGACTGAGGACAAACTGAAGACTGACTGAGGACAGACTGAAGACTGACAGCCTGATGTTATATATATATAAAAATCGTATTTCATTATTTTTCATATTTGTGACACTTCAACATTATGAACTTTATTTTGGAGGGAATTTTCACACCACTTCTGGTCTGATTGTGTTGATTGATGTGAACTTGATGCTCCGATGCTTGATGCTCTGTCAGGCTTCCATCAGGTTCTAATGGCCTCCAAAATAACATCTTTAAAATTTCTATATGATTTAATGAAAATTATATTTAACTTTTAATATATTTAAACAGTCATATAGCTTATTTTTTGCCACTTTTTTGGAATCAGCTTATTTTAAGTTTAAACATGAATTGAAATGTTGATGTATAAACACTGTTAGTGTTGTATTAACGTTGTGTGTTTGTCTCTCTTTGTTTTGTTTTTGGGTCACTTCAGATTAAAACTCATTAACAAAGTCAGACATTTTTATGTTAATGAGGGAAGGGGCTTAGAGAGCGCCCCCTGTCTGTCTGTCTTCAGACTTTTGTCCATTTTGAAGATTCACACACATTGCCATGACGACACACATTAATGATTTAATAAGTAATATTTCCACTGAGCTCAGTGCTGAAGTCTGTGTGTGTGTATAGAGTTTGCTAACTTCCAGACAGAGAGATGACAAAGGAGAGCTGTGCTCATAAACAAACAGCTGTTTGTTGTGTTGTCTGAGACAAACAGAGCGTGAAGACAAAGACATGAGAAATTCATGAAGCTTTCTGCTGATATTTATGGATCCTGAATGCACCACGAGACCATGTGACCACCTGAACCAGACCAGAACCTCTTTTCCTCACATCATGGAGGATCTTAAGGTTTATTTAAAAACTACAAATGGATCCATGTTGACATTATTTCCCATCATGCACCTGGTGGAACTTTTCTTCTTCTGCTTCTGTTCTGGTTCAGAGTTGCTCTTCTTCTTCTTCAGTCCAACAGAACTGAGGAGTGACCCGACTTGACCAGAACCATCAGGACTTTTGGATGATCGTTAATTAAAAATAATAAATCAGTAATGTGTTGGCAAGCCTGAGATCAGCTGATCAATTATCAGAATCACTCCTCAGCTTGATGGCAAACCGACCTCATTAATATTCATCAGTACTCGTTAATATTCATCCGTACTAATTAATATTTATGGACAATTACTATTGATTCATGTGACGATTTGTTGATGAATGACAGATAATAATCAAACTCTGTCAACACGTTAAGCTGACCAATAAAATCTTGCAAGTAATTGATGATCAATAAAGTTTATTCAAAACATTAAAAAAGACTAGTGAGAAACGTGACATCATCACACCTCCTCTGACATCATCAATGGTTGGTGGAGGAGTCTGAATCTGCTGCTGACTCGTCGCCCAGTCTGATGGACGGCAGGTGAAGCTCCACCCTCCTGCTGTGAAGCCCCGCCCTCCTGCTGTCACCTGAAACCAACAAACAGATGAGAGCCAATGAAACGCTGAAAATTAATTAACTACTAAATACTCAGTGCCCTCTGCTGGTGTGTGTGTGTGTCTGTGTGACGTCTCACCTGCTGGAGAGTCCAGCTGACTGACAACAGGAAGCACCTGTCCTACAGTGGGTGTGTCCTCCAGGTGAGGGAGAGGAGTCAGTGACAGGTCAGTCTGGAAGTCAGAGGTCAGAGTACCGACTGGCTCCACCATCAGGTCGCCCACAGTAGCTAAGCCCTCATTGGTCGCCTCTGACAGGTCTGAAGAAATGATGATGATGTCATCAAGGTGAACATAAGGGTGCATTCTGCCCTGAGGTGTCTGAAGGCAGCCGTACCTGCACTGATCTGTCCAGGTGATGAGGTCTGACTACCTGCCACACTCTGCGTGGAACTCTTGGGATTTGTAGTCCGGTGAGGCTTTATAGTGCAAATATCTCTCACTTCCCCAACACTCACCTCCTCCTCCTGATCCCTCCCCCAGGAGCCCTGAGGACAGGTCAGAGGTCAGAGGGAGTGTGTGTGTTTGTGTGTGTGTGTGTGTGTGTGTGTGTGTGTGTGTACCTCTGGCTGTGGTCTCTCTCTGTCCATCAGCAGGACGTCCTGACCTCTGACCTGGTCCAAGTCCTGAAGGTTAAACAGGAAGTGACAAAACAGACAGACAGGAAATACAACAGTAAAACTACAAACAACTAGAACTCACCATGTCCTGAAACTCCTGCAGGGAGCTGGAGAGACTACAGACAGCTTCCTCTGAGAGAGAGACAGACAGGCAGAGAGACAGACAGGTGCTTACAGTCTGGCCCGGCTGCTGAGCCCAGTTCTGTTGCTGCTACTTCACAGTGATGATGATGATGATGATGATAATGATGATGATGATGATGATGATGATGATGGTACCTGTCATGGCGGCCTGCTGGCTGATGCTGATGAGCAGCTCTCCCTCTGAAATGTGTCTCAGAGCAGCTTCAGTCTCAATGGTCACTGAGGAGGAGCTGCTTGAGGAGGAGTAGGAGGAGGAGGATGTGGGGGCAGGGGAGGTAGGACAGGAGGGAGGAAGAGGAGGAGGAGAAAGAGGAGTGGGGGAGAGAGGAGGCCCCACCTGAGCTACTGACATCACCCTGCAGGAGGAGACACAGCTGATTATTGATTCATAACAACCACTGATTGTGTTTGTGTGTGTGTGTGTTTGTGTGTGTGTACATACAGCGGCTCTGTGTGTGTATCCAGGTGTTCCTCTGGTCTATCCTTGTCCAGTGGCAGCTCAGGGTCTCCCCAGGTGAGAGGAGGCGGGGCTTGATGAACAGCAGGAGGACTTCCTGCGGAGGGGGCGGGCTCTGGACTGGAGGTGGGCGTGGCTATTGGCTCTGAGGTCATAGTCAGAGAGTAATGCTAAAGTTAACGCTACCTACTGCTATGAATGCTAACACTGCTGCTATTAGCACTGCTGCTATTACAGCTACTGATGCTAATGCTGCTGTGGCTGACCTGGTGCTGTGATTGGCTGAGGAAACTCCTCGTTCAGCAGGCTGGTTGTTTCAGAGGGAGGGGGTGTGGTCAGGGGTGGGGTCTCAATGCTGGGTGGGGTCGGGCTGGGTGGAGGGGTCGGTTCTGGTGTAGGAAGCAGCAGTACTGGTCTCTCCTGGAATGGAAACAGCAGCAGAACTCAGATGGGCTGCAGGCTGAAGATTTAAATTTGATTTGGTTCAGAGTGTTGGTACCTCCTCGTGTGCTCCTGGACCTGGTTTGGGTGGTTCTGGTTCTGGTTCTGGTCCTGTCTCCAGCGTGTCTCTATGTCCCAGCATCAGGGCGATGTGCTCGTTCAGAACCTCATCAACCAGCTGCCGGATCAGAGGCGAGTCCACCGACAAGCTGCAGTCCACAAACAGCTGTAGACCTGCACCGCCTGCTGCCTCCACTGAACACACGACAGGAGAACACCAGTCAGACCGGACCTACAGAACCACCTCAGGCCTCACTGGACCTCCAGAACTTTTGTTGACCCATTTGTTGTAAGGTGTTTAACGTATGTATAATGTGTGTATAATGTCTGTGTAACGTGAGTGTAAGGTGTGTAACGTGTGTATAATGTGTGTGTAATGTATGTATAATGTCTGTATAATGTGTATAATGTATAATGTGTGTAACGTGTGTGTAAGTGTGTATAATGTGTATGCATAATGTGTGTGAAACGTATGCATAATGTGTGTGTAATGTATGTATAATGTGTGTGTATAATGTGTCTGTAACGTGTGTGTAAGTGTGTATAATGTGTGTGTAATGCATCTAAAATGTGTGTGTAACGTGTGTGTAATTTGCGTGTAACGTGTGTGTAATGTGCGTGTAACGTATGTATAACGTGTAACGTGTGTGTAACGTGTGTGTAATGTTGGTCAGCTCACCGATGTCTGAGGCGACACTCTGCTTGGTGAGCTCTGATTGGTCTGTGGAGTCATTCTGGGCGGGGTCACATGGAGGGGGACGGTATATCTCTGAGATCATCCTGGATATCAGCTGCTGCTCTACCCTAAACACGACAGAACAAACAGAACTGCTGTCAGAACCAGGCTTCAGCTCGGTCCGGTTCAAACCAGGTCGGTCTGGTTTCTCACCATTCCACCAGCCGGGTCTCCAGGGCGTCTCTCTGTAGGTCGAGGCCCAGGACAGATGCTTCATCCTGGGCAGGGAGGGCAGAGCGAGCCTGGGGAGGGAAGACTGGACCCTGATACAGAACCGGAGGGAGAGACGGGCCTCCATCCAACTGTACCACCTCCTCACCCACAATGCTCTGCTCCTCCTGCTGAAGAAGATCAATCAATGATCAGAGGACAGACCAGTACAGACCAGGACAGTACAGACAAGGACAGACCAGGATAGAGCCGTACAGACCAGTACAGACCAATACAGTACAGACAAGGACAGAGCAGGATAGACCAGTACAGACCAGGACAGTACAGACAAGGACAGACCAGGATAGAGCCGTACAGACCAGGACAGACCAGTACAGACCAATACAGTACAGACAAGGACAGACCAGGATAGACCAGTACAGACCAATACAGTACAGACAAGGACAGACCAGGATAGACCAGTACAGACCAGAACGGACCAGTACAGACCAGTGCAGACCAGTGCAGACCAGTACAGACCAGTGTAGACCAGTACCTGAACATTAGCTGAAGACTAGGACAGACCAGGACAGCACAGTTACCTGGACGTCAGCGACAGACAGGAAGTCCGTTCCAGGAAAGATATTCTCTTCCTCTTCACTCTTCATCTCGATGATGTCATCAGGAGGAGGAGGTGGAGCTTCACCTGAATCCAGCTGCTCCACCTTCGACACAAACCCACCTGTCAGTGATCTCTGACCTCTGACCTCTGACCTGACAGGTGATTGCAGCTCATGGTCCACGGCAACCACACTAGATGTTGGAGGAGCTGTAGGTGGTGATGTCACTTCCTGCTGATGCTCAGGGACACACCTGGAAGAATCCATCCTGGGACGACCTGAGGAGGAGTAAATGTCTGTCAGAGGGATTTCTGGGTAACGAAGTCTTCAGCGTTCAAACACATTTACCAACTGACCCAGAGGGATCGCCATGGCAACGGAGTACCTCTCTGCAGGGGTCACTGTGAGGTCAGCAGGGGAAGGGCTGATGATGTCATGATGCTGATGTCGTTCAGGTGACCGACTGAGGGGAGGGGAGACCAAACTGGTCTGAGTCTTACAGGACTTCACCTTCACACCTGATGGAGACAGACAGGAAACAGGAAGTGAGAGCAGAGGAAACAGGAAGTGAGAGCAGCACCTGTGACTCATAGCTAACTGTTAGCTTTCAGCTAACGTTCTGGTGTGTTCTACATGACCTGTTCTGTTTCCTGTTTCCTGTTGTGATGCCATGAAAGGTGTTTGCTGACCTCTGACGCTCTCCACGAGTTGGGGGCGGGGCTTTCTGCTGAGCGGTGAGGCAGGTGAGCTGAAGCGCAGGTACGGACTCTTCTTCAGGGTCCGTCTCAGACCTTCATACGGAGCTCTGCCATACAGACGGCTCAGGTACGACTCTCCGCCCGCCTCCACCTGCTCCCTGTCTGTCAGTCTATGTGTGGCTCTGTCAGGCTCCGCCCCCTGCAGCAGTGACATCACAGAAGTGAGTCATCACCTGTGTTACTGATCAGACCAATCAAATGAGAGGATCAGAGAAGTCTGACCTGTCTGTGTCCAGCTGTCTGTCCTCTCCCTCTCGCAGGCTTACTTCGTGTTCCTCTGAGCACGCTCACTGGCTTCACCCTACATGCATGGGTGGAGCTTCCAGCAGCCCTCTGCTGTGATGTCATCGAGTGTTTGGACACAGCAACAGAGGAGATCTCAGCCTGAGGAGGAGGTGGTGAAGGAGGAAGAGGATGAGGAGTAAAATAAATCTGAATATAATCAGGAGTGATTCCAGGTGTCCTCCAGGTGTTCCAGGAGGTGTGTGAACCCTCCTGAGCTCACCTGGATGTCTTTGGTCACAGTGTTGATCCAGGCGTCCACTGTCTGCTTGATCCGGACCTCCTCCATCCAGTCACTGCAGAGGAAACACAGAACATGACGTTACTCTTCTTCTGTGGTGTCTAATGTCATCGGCTCTTCTTCTGTGGTGTGTGTTAATGCTAACCATCCGTTAGCTACCTGTTAGCAGCCAGTGCCTCCAGCTGGCAGTAGAGGATCTCTCCTGTTCGGGCTCTCAGCAGAGCCTCCAGATTCTCCTCCAGAACCTTCTTCTGTCTCTGAACCTGACGGAGAACTCGACCTGCATCCTCCAACATAGACGGAACCAGAGACCTCCTCTGGACCTGTACAGACTGGGAGACTTGGGACTGTTGAGGCTGTTGGGACTGTGACTGTTGGGACTGTCGAGGCTGTTGGGACTGTGACTGTTGGGACTGTTGGGGCTGTTGGGACTGTGACTGTTGAGACTGTTGGGGCTGTGACTGTTGAGACTGTTGGGGCTGTTGGGACTGGAGCAGTTTTTCTTGGTGGGGGTCTTGTGCAGGTCTGGTGGTTTTCAGAGAGTCTTCTGGCTGTTGAAGAATCACAACAAACAGGAAGCTCCCTCCAGTCTTAAATTATTTTAAATGATGCAAAGACTTGATCAATGTGCTAAAAATGTCTGGATGTAGTACTCTACTGGACCGTACTGGTCAGACTGGACTGCACTTGACCGTACTGGACCACACTGGACTAACTCACCTTCAGCAGCATCTTCATCTCTGTCTTCAGACGTCTCATCTCCCTCAGCATCTCATTGGCTCTTCTTTCCACTGCCTGACTGTGATTGACCGAAGACTGCAGGTGACTTCCTGTAGCTGGCTGGGTTGCCGTGGAAACACTGGGAGCACGTCGGCAATGCGGGTCATCTCTGAATAAAAGAAGAAAAGTGAAGGCTGTGGTCTGTCCTGCTGCATCACTTCAATGTGCTGATTTATATCATGTATGTTTAAACATGCGACAGTAAAGACAACACGACAACACTGTTCACGTCCTAATTAACCAGCAATTATCCTAATGACACACAACACACACTGCTACTGTTTGTGTTACTGTGTGTGTTACTGTGTGTGTGTTACTGTGTATGTTACTATGTCTGTGTGTGAGCGTAAAAATGGCCTCCACTATAATATCCTGCTCTATCATTCACACATAGCTTCTGCAGACAGTCTCTGCTGCTGTTGCTAAGCAACACCTTCTTGGTTTCCCATGGTGACAGTGAGTAGAGGGGATGATAGCAGAGAGAGACTTCCATTCACAGAGAGCAGAGGAGACAAGGAGAGGAGATGAAGAGAAGAGACAAGGAGATGAGAGGAGAGGAAGAAAGGTGATACCTGACCTCTGAGCTCATCACACCTCATGTGATCAGCTGTTCTTTCTGAACTAAATAATGATGTCATCGGTGTGTGGATCTACACATCACACCTCTCTTTGTCTCCTCAGCACAATGAATATATGAGGCAGGTAACCATGGCAACCACAGCATCCGCAGGGATGGGGGGCAGACTGCAGCATGCAGACAGACAGACAAAGAGACAGACAGACAAAGAGACAGACAGACAGACAGTGAACCGCTGTGATTATGAGATTCATTTATGAGACTACAACCACACACTTGATCGTGTGTGTGTGTTGTTAAAGTGCCCTTGGCTTAGTGCAGCTCACTGTGTGCATGCTAATTTACATACACACACACACACACACACACACACACACACACACACACACACACACACGCGCGCACACACACACACACAAAGTTCAGGTGTGTATTGCACAGAAAAATCTGCAATGCAGCAAAAAGTATGAGAGGAACTGCTTTACTACTGCACACTGTTCTACAGTCACTACAGTACACTGTACTATAGTACACTGCACTACAGTTACTACTGCACACTGTACTACAGTCACTACAGTACACTGCACTACAGTTACTACTCTAGATTGTAGTACTGCACACTGTACTACAGTCACTAGTGCACGTTGTACTACAGTCACTACAGTACACTGCACTACAGTTACTACTGCACTGCAGTCACTACTGCAGACTGTACTACAGTTACTACAGTACACTGCACTACAGTCACTACAGTACACTGTACTAGTCACTACAGTAACTACTGTATGCTGTACTACAGTTACTACAGTCATTACTGTACACTGTACTACAGTCACTAAAGTAAACTGTACTACAGTTACTACAGCCACTACAGTAAAGTGTACTACAGTTACTACATTACACTGTACTACAGTCACTAGAGTAAACTGTACTACAGTTACTACAGTAAACTGTAGAACAGTTACTACTGTACTACTTTCACTACAGTACAGTGTAGTACTGTACACAGTGTCCTACAGTTAATACAGTAAACTTGGCACTGTTAGAGGTAACAGGTGAGAAATTAATTCCCAGAATGCATTTCATTCAACATATTCTGCCTGTTTGCTCTCCATACCTTTACCTTTACCTGCTTCAATGTGATTGGTCGATACTACAAATGGAAAGCAGAACATTGCTGCTGTTACTGCAAACATTCAGAATTCAGTTCTCCTTTATTTTGTTTCTTTGTGTTGAAGTTTAAACTTTAAAAACTTTTTCTTGTGACTGTCATGCTCTTCCGTACTTTGGAAACCAAAGCTGGCCTACTCAACTAAAATTTCAAAATAAAGTTTCGTCTATGTATTCAGAAAAGACAAGTCAAATGACCATTAGTGAAAAGGTTCATACCAATGAAATTTATTACAACGGACTCAGCTCCAAGGCACGTTACAAGATCAAATGTTTTCAATCTACAGGACAAAAAAATAAAGACAAATTGTGAAAAAAAAAAAACTTCAGAAAATTTATTGCAGTAAGAAAATGAAAAAATGAAAAAAATAAAATAAATAAAAAATCACAAAAATTAATTACACACCTTCAAAATGCAAAAAAATATTTTAAAAGTCATATAAAAAATAAAACGTTTTTACAGACATGGTTTATAAACTGATGACGACAGCTGTCTCACCCTCTGAACCTCTGTCTGTTCAAACACAACATCACACCTCCGTCACCTCCACGACAACACAACATCCACATGTAGAATATTTAAACGTTTCCGTCATCACAGCCGCTCAGCCAACCACATCACTAAAGTTTCATCTGAGTCAGAGAAGTGTAACAGCTGATCAGTCACATCGCCTCCATTTGAATCTGAATCTGATGAATTTAAAGTCAGAGTGAATACAGAATATAAAGATGTTTCATGGCTGTGATCTCACTTTAAGTTTTCTTTGAACATTTGAATCACTGACGCCTTTTTAACTTCAGACAGCTGATCAGCTGTAAATAATTAACAAAGTAAATGTTACTATTTCTACAAACTGTCCTCTGATCAGTGAAAGCAGACATCTTCTGGTTACAATAATCTGCACTGATGACAGGAACAGGAAGTGACATGACCAACGTGTCACTTGTTTTTATGAACTGAGTGTAAATAAACATTAGACCAACATCAAAACAACATCAGACTAACATTATGCTGACGTTCAATCCTGGTTTTGTTTCAGGTTGGACTGAGCTGGTCTGATCAGCTCAACGTTTTATTTTGAAGGTTGAACACCAAAGGGTTAACTTCCTGTTTGTGACAGCAGACTGAAACTGATGATGATGATCATCATCAGCTCCATCATATCTGGACAAACAAACATGTCTACAGCTGATTCAGATATTTAAAGACTTTTGGTCATATGACTCCTCATGTCATCAAACATCAGATTAAAATTCAAGACCTGTCTGGAACACATTTCCAGGCCTTGAAGACTTCCTGCTGCTGTCATTAAAACACTGCGATAAAGTGTATCAGCTTCACTCTGACCTCCATCAGCTTCACTCCACTGACACAAAGAAGAAGTCTGGAGGCTCTGCAGCTGTTTCACATGTTTTACAGTCAAAGCAGAGAAGAAGAGTGTCCTCCTCTCCTCAGGGGTCTCTCTCCTTCTTCACCTTCACGTCTCCAGCCAGGATGGTGGCTATCTCCCCCTGCATGAAGGCCCAGGGCACGTTGGAGCCGACCAGGGGGCACTTCTCTCCACTGGGACAGTACACCTCACCGGAGGCTCCCTGGGCCTTGATGCTCTCTCTGGAGCAGGGGAAGCAGAACTTGTGGTTCGGGACTGACGGGCACTGCACGAAGTGTGTGTCCTCTAACCGCTCGTGGCAGATGGTGCAGCACAGAGGCCCGCTGTTGGCCACGGGGGAGTCGGGCACGGTCTGCGCGTGCACCTGGTCCATGCCACCTGCGGACTGCGGCGTAGTGGACAGTCCAAGGTCTCCATTGCGGGACGAGAGGCGCCTCTGTCCGGACACGGGGGCGGGGGACACCGGGCTGCTATTGTTGTGTCTGGAGGAGGAGGTGGTGGAGTGGACCGAGTCTCGGTCCTTGTTGGGGGAGTGCGCGTTCCCGAGCGTGTCCGCGACTGTCATGAGCGCGGCCATCGGGGACTGTCCATTCTGCGGAGGAGCGGAGGACTCCGGGGGCGTGGCGCGGCCGGAGGAGAGGCCGGAGTGTCCCGGGCCGAGCGGAAGCGGCGGCCCGGTGAAAGAGCTGGCAGCCATGGAGAGTTTCAGGGCTTCGGTCTGGCTGTTGATCCACTGCTGCCTCTGCTGCTCCTCCGTCAGCTTCAGGCCGCCCTCCGCAGAGTCCGGCTCCGGGGAGGCTTTCCTCTTCCTCACGCCGGCCCTGGAGCTGCTGCTGCCGCTGCCTGAAGCTAACGCTCGGCCGGGAAGCACCATGGAGGTGGGCAACAGCGGGTAGCTGCCGTCGATGAAGGGCTGCGGCAGCATGTCTGCCCCCACACCCTCCTTAAAAAACCGCAGAGACTCTGGTAATAAATCCCCGAGCAGGCGCCAGTCCGCGGAGCCGTGCTTCTTCTCGTACTCCAGGTACTTGAACCCGGAGGACAAACCCCGGCCGAAGTCCTTCATGCAGTCCTGGTACATCTGCTTGGCCACCCCTGAGGCGCTGGAGAACACGTTCCCGGAGCCGCTCGGGTACTCGATGAAGATCTTCAGCTCGTACTCCATGCCAGGTTTGGACACGGCGTCGAACGCGAACACCCGGCCGACCAGCCCGTGGTCCTTCTTGAAACGGACGTCGAACGGGGTGCAGCCGGACAGAGCGACCAGCGTGTCCCGCACCATCTTGGGCTTGCTCGCCCACTCCTCCTGCCGGTTCCGAAGACTGTCGCTCAGCTCGGCCAGAGCCTCCACATTCCGCTGTTTCTCCTTCAGCTCCCGCTCCTGGTCCGTGCTGGACACTGAGGCGGGCCGCTTCCCTCCGGGCTCAGAGAGCCCTACCTGTCCGGCCATGGAGCTCTGTGGGGCGGCTCTGCTCGCCATGACGTGCGGGGCCGGTCCGCTCAGCAGGGTCTGAGGCAGCAGGTTCGGCGGTACGTTCATCTGTCCCGGTGCCGACACCAGCCCAGGGTGGACCCTGCTTCTTGAGTTCGGACTCTGTCGGTTCAGCTCGGGCGGTCCGTCGTCCTGTTTGTACCCGTTGGGTCCTCCGAGTCCGTTGGGCACCCTGCTGCTGCTGTGCCCGCCATAGTCAAACCGGACCCGGCTATCCGCACCAAGCGAGTACCGGTCCAAACCGGGCTGCTGAGACTTCCCCGGTCCGTCCGCCTGGTGGTGGTGGTTCAGCTGAGCCGGCTCTTTTCCGGTCAGTAACACCGCCTGGCTCTTCGCCACCGCGGGCTGCTGCGGCGGTGGAGGAGGCCCGCCGGCGGGGGCTCTGCCCTCCTGGAAGCCGTGAGCCCGCTTCAGGTGGCGCGCTGTCTCGATGACGAACTCGATGCGGTCTGCGCCCTCGTAGTTGACGCAGCCCCGGCACACGGGCTCGGTGAAGTCCCAGATCATGGCCCAGGGCATGCGGGGCAGGTCGCACAGATAACAGGACTGTCTGCGGGACGAGGAGAGCTGCGGGGAGGACATCTTCCCTCAGCCCGTCTCCCTCCCTCCTCCTCCAGGGAGCTGCGAACACCAGCTAGGTCCGCTCACCGACAGACAGACAGACAGGCAGACAGACTGCAGTGACTCCGCTCCGCTTATTGTTCCTCCTTCGTGTCCGTGTCCTCGTCCTCCTGACGGAGCTCCGTGCTGCAGAGCAGGGAGGAGGAGGAGGAGGAGGAGGAGTGTTTTTCCCCTGCATGCATCAGTCTGAGAGAAGCTGAGGAATTCAGAGTGTACCCCCCTCCTCCATCTGCTCGCAACTTACTGACCAGGACCAGAACCTCGTGTGTGTGTGTGTGTCATCTGCAGACACATGAAGGAAAACATCTGTTTGCTGTTGCTAGGCAGGTTTCAGCCCCTGCCCTCTCTGTCAGCGTGCAGCATCACAACACTAAAGACTAATTCACGTTAAGGAGTCCATCAGCTGTTCAGGTGTGAATTCACATTATGACATAGATGACACACATGAAGTCATCAGACTGTGTGAATCTCCTTCATGGTCCGAATGACCTTCAGACCAACACACACATGAATGGACATTAGACCAGAGGACATCTGGACTTTGTTCTGATGAGTCAGAATCTGACAGTTCTAGTTCAGACTGGCTTTTGTGAACGGATGGTATCTACATGTGTGGTTCCCACCATGAAGCACAGACAAGGTGTAATGGTGACATGACCTGACCTCCACGGTCACATGACCTCCCTGGTGATGTGTGAGATGGTTGGTGTTGAGAGAATCGTCAGTTTGCTCGTGAAGCTGACTGTCAGTGAATGCCTCGATGTTCACACACACACGCACACACACACACACACACACACACACACACACACATCTCACCTTGTTTGTTCTGTCCATTGGTCAAGGCAGGATGTTGCCGCAGTAACAAGGTGGGTCTCAGTGGTTGCCGTGGTGATTGGCTGCTGGTTGCTGAAGGTGTCTGCTGATGGAGACACAAAGAAACAGATGCAGGGTCAGAGGTCAGGCCGCGCCTCCCCAACACACACAAACAGCCCAGTTCCCAAGACAATATGTCATGTGACATAGTTTCCATGGTAACAGTAGATCTGAATAGCGGTGACGCTGTCTCCACCTGCTGGTCAAATGGCATCATGCGTCCTTCCTGTCTGAACTACACTTCCCATGATGCTTTGGGGGAGCTGCATGTTTACTAAACAAAAGCCTCCGTGTCTGTGAAGTGAAGCCACAAACTGCAGTTCCTCTAACGTCCACTTGAGGCTGGCTCCAGAAGTCAGTCAGTCTCCATAAGTCCCCATGTTCAAATGTCACACTTCACAGCAGAAATAAACATGTTTACAGCCTGGTACAAAAAACAGTTTTGGTCTCTATAGCTAATTTCCCCGTTCATGACAACTGTACTGAGGGTGAATTTATATACAACTCACCTGTTCACATTATATTAAGGCTTAAAGTTATGCAGGATTAAGAGCGTGGACGCTTTGACTGACAGGTGGGTGTGGTCATTCAGCCCACCTCAGGTCAGCTGATGATCACGTCTTTGACCATATTTAAAATAACTGGGAGGAAGAAGCAGGACTACAAATATGGCAGTGACCATATGCTTCAGAAACCTGAGTGACATCATGCTGTCCATTCTTTAGTGCAGATTCACATAGGATGAGGCATTTTATTCATTTCAGTGGAGGGTCGTGCGTTTCCGCACCGGCAGTCTACAACTCAGGGGTTGCTGCAAAAAAACACAACCGGCGTGCGGAAGAGAAGTTGAGCCAGATTCAACTTGAGACTATCTAGGTGGATTCACGGGCTACTACACTGTGTGTGTGTTCTCACTTTGTTTATTTCATGTATGTCTCGCAATTTACGCCATAAAATATGACACAAAGAAGTTTAATTTGATTTGTTTAGAGAGAGAGAGAGACAGACAGAGGGTGCGGTCAAATAGTAAAAAAAATTAGCTCCTAAGTCCTTTCCGAACCACTTTTCCTTGACCTCAATGGAAAACGTCACAAGGTCAAGGAAAGGTGTGAAGGAGAATTTATAAGTAGTTAGGAGAAGACGACCACGGTGTTCAGAGAATCCAATTGGTCTCACACTAGACTACGTCATGAAGCGACGGTGAATGTTATTGACGTGATCTGTGGTAAAACTACAAAGTCCAGAAGATGGACTACAAACCGCTCATCTGAGATACTTCCTGGATACTCCCCGCGCGCTTTGACCGTGTTGTTTCATGCAGGAAATATATACGTGGACAACCCGGTGAAAAATGTGACGTCATCATCAACGTCAGAGTTCATAAATAATAATGAATATTGTCCACCTGTCACAGAAGTCAGGTGAAGTGTTTGTTACCTGGTATGGTCGCTCACCCTCCTGTCCACTCATATAGAAACATATTAGCAAGTTATGGCAAAGATATATGATTAATCAGCAACGGGAACTTCATGATAATCTGCAGGACGCTGGATGGCACAGTTCCAAACAGTTTGTACTCTGTGTGTGAACGCAGCTCCACAGTCAACAACAGAACACACTTCATGATCAACACGGAAAAAGCATTCCAACATAACAGTGAGGGTGTAAACAAGGTGGTAGAAAGCCTAGATATTTGAAGATATTTGACTTCTCAGCATCCCGATTAAACCTAAAGGCCTCAAACAGAAAAGCCAAAAACAACCAAAAAACATGACAAATGGTTTGACAATTAATGTAAAAATCTCAGAAAGACATTAAGGAACCGATCAAACCAAAAACACAGAGACCCAGACAACCACTGTTCACTGTAACGAAACATTAAAAGAGTATAAAAACACAGTAAGGAAAAAAGAAATCAACATGTTAGAAACCAGCTACACACCACTGAAGAATCCATAAAAACAAAAATTCTGGGAAAACTGAAACACACTAAATAAACAAAAACATGAGGACCTTCCCATTCAAAATGGAAATGTATGGGTAAACCACTTCACCAATCTATTTGGCCCAATACAGAGGAATGAACAGCAAAAACACAGAAGATATACTAGAAAGATTAGAGTCAACCATTAAAGACTACCAGAACCCACTAGACTGCCCAGTTAAACTAAAAGAAGTACAGGACAAAATAAAATCACTTGAAACCAAGAAAACCTGTGGTGTCGACAGCATCCTAAATGAAATGATAAAGTTCACACCTCAAATTCCAAATGGCTACATTAAAACTCTTTAACATTGTCCTTAGCGCTGGGATTTTTCCCAATATTTGGAACCAAGGGTTGATAACACCGCTTCACAAAAGTGACGACAAACTTGACCCCAATAATTACCGTGGTATCTGTGTCAACAGTAACCTCGGAAAAATCCTCTGTATGATCATCAACCACAGACTCCTTCATTTCCTCACTGAGAATAATGTCCTGAGCAAATCCCAAATTGGTTTTCTACCAAATTATCACACAACAGACCATATTTTTACCCTCAGCATCCTGATTGACAACCAAACAAACAAAAATAAAGGCAAATTATTCTCCTGTTTTGTTGATTTCAAAAAGGCATTTGATTCTATTTGGCACGAGGGTCTGCTGTACAAACCTTTGGAAAGTGGGGTTGGAGGAAAAACACACAACATCATAAATTCAATGTACACAAACAACAAGTGTGCCAATAAGATTGGGAAAAAACACACAGACTTCTTCCCCCAAAGCTGGGGGGTTAGACAGGGATGCAGCTTGAGCCCAACCCTCTTCAACATATACATTAATGAATTGGCAAAGTCACTAGAGCAGTCTGTAACACCTGGCATCACTCTAGTAGACACAGAGATCAAATGCCTACTGTTTGCAGATGACCTGGTGTTGCTGTCTCTGACCAAAGAAGGATTACAACAACACCTTGATCTGCTGCACAACCACCTGGGCCTTACCAGTGAGTCTAACCACGACAAAAATCATGATATTCCAAAAAAGATCTAGCCTCCAGCACCACAAACAAACTCTTCCTAGATAAGATGGCCCTAGAACATACAAAAAACTACACCTACCTCAGCCTGAACATCAGCACCACAGGTAACTTCAACAGAGCTGTAAATGACCTGAGAGACAAGGCGAGGAGGGCTTTTTACACCATCAAAAAGAACATCAAATTACACATCCCAATTCAAATCTCGCTCAAAATATTGGACTCCGTCATAGAACCCTTTTCTCTATACGGCTGTGAGCTCTGGGCTCCACCTGCCAACCAAGATTTTAGAAAATGGGATAAACACCAAACTGAGACTCTGCATGCAGAATTCTGCAAATCCATCCTCTATGTCCAACAGAGAACACCAAACAATGCATGCAGAGCAGAATTAGGACGATACCCACTAACCGTCAATATTCAAAAGAGAGCAATTAAATTTGATGATCACCTTAAAGAAAGTGATCACAATACGCTCCATGAAAAAGCCCTCACCCTCAGAGAGACTGTAGAGAGATGCCCCCTCAGCCAACTGGTTCTGGGACTCCGTCCACAAACACAAGCAGAGCCACCAAACAGAAATCCCATCAGACTAAACCAAATTATAAGAAAACAAAAAGAAAATTAAAGCTGCAAGCGTTGTTGAATGGGCCCTCGCGCATGTGTGCACGTTGGCATGTGCGTACGACAGGCAAGTTTTAAGTCAATCAGATGAAGTCCCTGGGAGGAGTTTGTTAAAAACAGAACATAAGAAGCAACCACTTTTTTCTCATAGGGTCAAATTTGACAAAATAGCCACACCCACACTTCATGGTTTGTTTCATCAAAATTCATAATTTTGATAACTTTTCATAGTCAAGGCCTTAAGAACACACATGCGAAGTTTCAATTAGATGGGATGAAATCCCTAGGAGGAGTTTGTTAAAATAGACCACATGCAGGGGGTAAATTTGGATCAAATTTGATGGAGCGCCACACCCACACTGTTTTCTCAAAATTCATAATTTTGACAACTTTTACTCAGGAAGTCTATATGAACACACCTACCAAGTTTGAAGTCAATTGGATAAAATCCCTAGGAGGAGTTCGTTCAAATATGACCCCTTCTCAACCAGCCCAAAACACCAAAAATGGTGATTTTCATTCTTAAATATCTCGCTTCCTGTTCATTTTAGCCCATTGCTCCAAGAGACTTTTTTGTAGGTCTTGCCATGTTCTACAATTCGGCTGAGGGTTCATAACTCTGTGTCCAAAACTGTGGCGGGGCTGCCTCAAAGAAAAGTTCATGGGGGCACTATAGAGCGATTTGCCCTGCCCCCTAATTAATTATACAGCCGCAATTTGCATAACATTGGTTTTAATGACCACAAGAAGTTTCAGACAGCTCTGAGAAAGTATATGAAAACCCAACACTTTTGCCTGAAAATCAGCCAAAAAAAGTCAATGGAGTTGTCATGGAAATGTGTTCTAGGCCAGACTGCCAGTATATATCAGAGGTTTGGGGAAGATTGAAGTATTTTTCGCAAAGTTATAGTACGTCAAAATTTCATAAAAACACGCCAAATTTTGTGGCCCCGCCCCTCACACACAGTAAATCCAAAACCCACGATTTTGATAACGTCTCATTGTCAAGGCCTTAAGAACACACATGCCAAGTTTCAAAAAGATAGGATGAAATCCCTAAGAGGAGTTCGTTCAAATACGACCCCTGGAAATGACCCCAAAAACACAAAAATGCCAACTTTGAAACAAACTGGACGCCATACGCTTTACTGTAGCCCAGGTCACCAAGAGACTTTTTTGTAGTCCTGGGGGAGATGTATGTGGCCACCAAAAACCATGTCTCTATGCAAAATTTTGTCAATGGCAGAGGCTCCGTACAAGATTTTGTAGGTGGCGCTGTGGAGCGCCCATGAAACTTCCGGATTCTAAAAATTTAAGCATACTTTGAGCGCGTTTAGCCCCTCAAAAATGCCCCCGAAGTGGCACCGAGGAAAAAAAAAAAAAGAAAGAACAAAAAAAATAAATCCTAAGGATACAATAGGGCTGCCCAAATGTTGTTCGGCTCTCGGGCCCTAACTACCTGACACACAATGGAAAAAATCAACCAAAAATATATATATAAAAGTTAATGTTTAACTGATATAGGTAACCCCTGATCCTGTGTGAATCCCCGATTAGTCTGTCATTGGCGTTTACCTGCGGTTTCCAGGTGAGTGACCCGTAGATGGGTGGGGTCAGTGGTCGTGGGGGTCACGGTGGCATGGCCCGCTACCATCCTGAGGGCTGACTCTAGCAGCTGGCCCTGATTGGAAGAGAGGAGAGCCAATGAGCAGTCAGACAGCGATCATGTGTCAGCGGCAGCTCAACAGGTGAGAGTTTACCTGTAGCTGCAGCTGATGACTGTGCAGCCTCTCCAGGTGACGCAGCGTCTGCTGGCTCAAGCTCCGCCCACTGTCCACGCCCTCCCTGAGCACATGCAGTGATGTCACAGTGATGTCACAGTGATGTCACAGTATCATATGAAGTATTTGAGTATGTACCTGTGAGCCTGCAGCAGCTTCTGAACCTCATCAGTCAGCTGAGTCACCTGATCCTCCAGAGAGTTCTACATCAACACAGGAAGTACTATATCAACACAGGAAGTACTACATCAACACAGGAAGCACTTTCTGTCTGTACCTTGATGAGGTGAGCAGCGTTGGTCTTGTCTCCTGGGCAACCAGAGGACAGCTCTGCCTCCGTCTGGACCTCTGCCACAGCCACTGCATGCTGGGAGCCGGTCCTGGTACCAGGTGCATGCAGGGAGACGGTCTGCAATGGGCCCGGGTCCAGCAGCTGCACTCTGACCTCTCTCCTGTGGGGGGCGCTGTGAGAGCTGAGCAGACAAGGCATTCAGTAACATTCAGGTAACGGTGAGGTAACGTTCAGGTACCACTGAGGTAACATCCAGTTAACACCGAGGTAACGTTCAGGTAACGCAGAGGTAACGTTCAGTTAACGCTGAGGTAACGTTGATTGTGATTTTGGTGACATCTTGTGAGTGTTCCATTGACTTGGATTGAATTAACTGAACTGAAAACTGAAAGCATCAGTTACACAATATATGACTCTGACTGGGCAGAGAGTCTACAGCTTGCTGGACAAAATGAATCTGATTTTTGTATCACACACACACACACACACACACACACAAACAGTACTAGTGAAGAGTTTTTGAATGAAAATTCAACCAAATATGTGAAGAACAATAAAATAATGCCCTTTCAATAAAAAATAAAAGACCCTCCAGAAAGTTAAGGGGAACATGTCCTTCAATAGAAATAGTATTTATTAAGTTATTCTGTCACTTTGCAGTCACTTTGTCCCCCTGCACTCTGTTCTAGATCGCCTGCTGTTTCTCTCTGTTGTCCCTCCCCCACAAGACCCCAGAGTCCTTTGATTGGCTAGAATACGTCATAGATAACGTCCACTGATTGGTTGAAAAAGAAACTAGTCTACCTAGTAACGTTTGTCCATTCATCCACTGCGTATGGAGTCTGCTGAACATCTCCGTCTTTAGCGGAATCTCAGGAAAACAGTGCAACAAACTACATCTACAACTACATCAAACTACTACAACTACATCTCTCTATCATAAAACGTTTCAGAGATATTCACAGATATGTAAACCTCTAACTTTTTGGGCGGATCCACCCAATCCATTCCCAGAGGGTTAAACCCAAAGTGGTTCAGGTAACACTGAGGTAACGCTGAGGTAATGTTCAGGTGTTTTCTCACCGTTGTCTCAGAGCAGCGAGCACGACTCCTCGACCTCCAGCAGAGAAACGTGATGTCAGCAGGTCACCTGTTGATGTAAGCAGAGGCGGGGTCAACCACAGGGTGCGCAGAGTAATCTGTAATCCAGCAACAGTATATCCTGATCACTGATTGTTGATGACTGACTATCGATGACTAATTGTTGATCACTGATTGTTGATGACTTATTATTAATGACTGATTGTTGATCACTGTTTGGTCAAGCTGTCCTCTGACCTGTCTCTCCGTCTCTGAGTGTCCCAGTGGAGGACTTCCTGTTTGGACTCACCTGCAGGACGTAGAAACATCAGACTGAGTAACTGGTTAAGTGACTCTTCAAATATTACGTGAATAAATGTGACAGGAAACCAACAAGGAAGAGTGACGTCATAGATGATCACAGTAGCTGTAACCACCATGGAAACAACAAACGCACAGTGACAAGCAGAGAAGAAGAAGAGCAGGAGGACTCACTCTTCTTCGCGGCTCTTTGATCGTTTCCGGTTTCTTCAGCATCTTTTTATCTGCGCGCACACGCACACACACGCACACACACACACACACACACACACACGATATAGGTATTATGACGTCAATCTGTGACGTGTTGATGTTAGTAAACACTTTCCCCACTCAGCAACACACCGGCTGAGAGGCCAACTCTGGTCATTGGCAGTTCCATTTTGAGAAACGTGAAGTTATCACACTGGGGGTCATAGTCAAATGCATCCCGGGGGCCAGAGCGGGCGACATCGAGTCAAATTTGAAACTGCTGGCTAAAGCTAAACGTAGATACAGTAAGATTGTTATCCACGTCGGCGGAAATGACACCCAGTTACGCCAATCGGAGGTCACTAAAATTAATGTTTCTTCGGTGTGTGCATACGCCAAAACGATGTCGGACTCCGTAGTTTTCTCTGGACCCCTGCCCAATGTGACCAGTGATGACATGTATAGCCGCATGTCGTCATTTCACCGCTGGCTGTCGAGGTGGTGTCCAGCAAACGATGTGGGCTTCATAGATAATTGGACACCTTTCTGGGGAAAACCTGGTCTGATTAGGAGAGACGACATCCATCCCACTTTGGATGGAGCAGCTCTCATATCTAGAAATATGGCCAAGTTTATTAGTCGACCAAAACCGTGACAACCCAGAGCTGAGACCAGGAAGCAGAGCTGCAGTCTTACACGCTTCTCTGCGCCTCCATTAGAGCAGCTGTCCACCCAGTCCTTTAGTATAGAGACTGTGTCTGTCCCCCGTCCACCTACATTATTTAAAGATAAAACAAACAGAAGAGGAGTTCATCATAAAAACTTAATAAAAATTAAATCAACATCTCCAACAGTCCAAAATAAGAGAATTAAATGTGGACTCTTGAATATCAGGTCCTTGTCCTCTAAAGCTGTTTTAGTCAGTGAATTAATATCTGATTATGATATTGATTTATTTTGTCTCACTGAAACATGGCTGCAGGAGGATGAATATGTTAGCTTAAATGAATCCACTCCTCCCAGTCATTGTAATACTCATATTCCTCGTAGTACCGGTCGAGGTGGTGGAGTTGGAGCCATATTTGACTCAAGTCTATTAATAAATCCTAAACCTAAACTAAATTATAATTCATTTGAAAGGCTTGTCCTTAGCCTCACTCACCCAACCTGGAAAACATTACAGCCAATTCTGTTTGTTACAGTATATCGAGCTCCTGGCCCTTACTCTGAATTTTTATCTGAATTTGCATCAGGCTTGATCCTCAAAACAGATAAAGTAATTATTGTAGGTGATTTTAATATTCATGTGGACAACCACAATGATAGTCTTAGTACTGCGTTTATCTCTTTATTAGATTCAATTGGCTTCTGTCAGAGTGTAAATAAACCGACTCATTGTCTGAACCACACTCTTGATCTTGTTCTCTCATATGGCATTGAAATTGATCATCTAATAGTCTTTCCACAGAATCCTCTTCTATCTGACCATTTTTTAATAACTTTCGAGTTCATATTACTGTATTATAAGCCTTTTTGCAGAAACTCCTACAGCAGATGTTTATCTGATAGTGCTGTAGCCAAATTTAAGGAAGTGATTCCTTCAGTATTGAATTCAATGCCATGTCTCAATGTAGCAGAGGACCTGTCTGCTTCCTTTAGCCCCTCACAAATATATCATCTTGTTGATAGTACTACAGGCTCATTACAGACAACTCTCGACTCTATTGCACCTCTGAAAAAGAAGATAATTAAACAGAGGAGGTTAGCACCATGGTATAGTCAACAGACTCGCAAATTAAAGTAAGAGGCACGTAAATCTGAACGCAAATGGCGTGCCACCAAACTGGAAGAATCTCATTTAGTCTGGCAAGATAATCTTAAAACTTACAGGAAGGCTCTCCTGATCCATAATGCTAGAGCAGCCTATTACTTTTCATTAATAGAGGAAAATAAGAACAACCCCATGTTTCTTTAACAGAGAGCCACAGCTCTTTTACAGTTTACTTTAGGATTTTCAGTCAGGATTTAGAGTGCATCATAGCACAGAGACCGCACTAGTCAAAGTCACAATTGACCTCCTAATGGCATCAGACAAAGGACTCATCTCTGTACTTGTCCTGTTAGATCTTAGTGCCGCATTTGACACCACTGACCATCAAATTCTTTTACACAGACTGGAACATCAAGTTGGCATAAAGGGTTTTTTGTGGGCAAGTTTTTCCTCACTCAAACCGAGGGTCTAAGGACAGAGGGTGTCACTCCCTGTACAGATTGTAAAGCCCTCTGAGGCAAATGTGCTTTGTGACTTTGGGCTATATAAATACAATTTGATTTGATTTGAAACATGTCTAGGGGTGCGGTCGAATAGTCAAATTTTACTCAGGAACCTTCCTCACTGAGTGAAATGACCTGGAAGTATTAACGTAGCTGCCATGATAAGAGCTGTTTGAATCCTCTAACTGTGAAGGAAAGGAGCTTCAGTGCTTCCTTTATTATATCCTTTAGCATAGGATACACGGAGCATCCTTTACGAAAGGAAAGGAGGTAATGCCGCCCCACAGTTCCTTGCGGCAGCGACAAAAAAAATGGGCGCGCTGTTCAGTCATTCACAACCAGAAAACATTAATGTATTTAAACAGTGTGATGCAGCAGAGAGCGTGTGAATATGAACATACGTGTTGACGTGATGTCAAACTTTGATCATGAAGTGTGTTCTGTTGTTGACTGTGGAGCTGCGTTCACACACAGAGTACAAACTGTTTGGAACTGTGCCATCCAGCGTCCTGCAGATCATCATGAAGTTCCTGTTGCTGATTAATCATATATCTCATATATCATATATCTTTTAATATGTTTCTATATGAGTGGACAGGAGGGTGAGCGACCATACCAGGTAACAAACACTTCACCTGACTTCTGTGACAGGTGGACAATATTCATTTATTATTTGAACTCTGACGTTAATGATGACGTCACATTTTCACCGGGTTGTCCACGTTTATATTTAAACGTTTCATTTCATTTTCAATCAATAACATTCACCGTCGCATAATGACGTAGTCTAGTGTAAGAGTAGTCGGATTCTCTGGACATCGCGGTCGTCTTCTCCTAACTCCTTATGAATTCTCCTTCACATCTCAAAAGTGGTTAGGAAAGGACTTAGGAGCTATTTTTTTTTGATTATTCGACCGCACCCTAGAGATGGACGGTCACACCCTTACCGGGCTGACAGCGCGCTGCTGCCCGCGGAGGATGGCCACTGTCCGGCTTCTGTGGGAGCTTCGGCCGCTGCTGGCTCTCTGTCCCGGAAGGCGGCTGCTGCCCGGCCGCAGGAGGCTGGACCTGCCGGTCCCGGACTCTCTGGACGGTAATCTGGACTGGTCCTGGTCCTGGTCCAGCTTCATGAAGAACCCGAATGGAGCGGGTCAACACGTCCCCGGTGCTCGAGCTGCAGGAGGACTGATCTGGACTGATGACACCGAGGAAACCCCGCAGAGTGTCCGAGCTGGAGGCCGCCAGAGGTAGCATACCGACGGACAACCGACGACTCACCTCCGGTCTGCTGACGGTGTGTGTCCGCCTTTAACCGTTCAAAGTTCCCGCTCAGCGTCACACGGACCCAAAGGACTGCTGCACCGCTAAACGTCACCGAGAGACGGAAGTGACGACAGAAACGGACGTTTATGGCGTGTTTTTGACGTAACTTAAAAATCAGTTAAAATCTGACTGAGAAACTGAGGCAACAAAACACAGCAACTGTTGCTAACAACAAAATGATGTACTTCCGGCTTCTGCTCCGGAGCAAAGATGAGAACGCACAGACCGGAAACCGGAAACAAAGAAATGAATTTTATTGTGAAAATCTGTAAATACTTTTATTTTGGAAAGTTCAGTAGCAGAGACAAAACGAGTCTGTCAAACGGAAGTGACGTGTAAACATTAAAGCTGTGTTTTATAATCAGCGTATCTGTCTCTGTCAGATCTTCATCATCATCTTCATCATCATCATCATCTTCTTCATCACCATCATCTTCTTCATCATCTTCATCATCATCATCTTCTTCATCATCATCATTCAATATCATCATCTTCTTCATCATCATCTTCATCATCATCATCTTCTTCTTCATCATCATCATCATCATCTTCTTCTTCATCATCATCATCTTCTTCTTTATCTTCATCATCATCATCATCATCATCTTCTTCTTCATCATCATCTTCATCTTCTTCATCATCATCTTCTTCATCATCATCATCTTCATCATCATCTTCTTCTTCATCATCATCATCATCTTCTTCTTCATCATCATCATCTTCATCATCATTCTTCATCATCACCACCATCATCTTCTTCTTCTTCATCATTCTTCATCATCATCATCTTCATCATCATCTTCTTCTTCTTCTTCTTCTTCTTCATCATCATCATCATCATCATCATCATCTTCTTCATCATCATCATCTTCTTCTTCTTCTTCTTCTTCTTCTTCATCATCATCATCATCATCATCATCATCATCTTCTTCATCATCATCATCATCTTCTTTATCAGGGTGAAGCTCCTCTGATCAATGATCCTCAGCTGGTCTGCTCCTGATTAATATTTGCAATAAAAATTCATCAAAATTAAGCAAAACCTGTTTTCTCCCAATCAGCTGTTGTAGTATGACCATGAGGAGACTGTTGATGTGTGGAGTCATTTTGGAGTCTCCATACTGTATAACAGTGGAGTTATTGATTGTTTGCAGCGTCTCTCTTGGAACTGAAATTTGCAGACGCTCCCTGCGCACTCGGGCCGCTGGCTGCTCGTAGAGATCAATGTTAAGCGTCCAGCTCAGAGGACGGCTTGTTCTTTTACAAACCAGGTTTTTGGTTCTTGTAGCTCGTAGTATATGCTATTACGATGTGAAAGAGGCATCATTTGTGTTGGAACAACGTTTCGCCTCTTAATTATTGATCCCGGAAGTCCAAATCTGTGAATATCTTTCCAACTTTACCGAACTTCGGATCGATACCAAAATTCCCAGTATCGCCCACCCCTATCTAAGATGAGCGTTTTGTAGTCCATCTTCTAGACTTTGTAGTTTTACCACAGATCACGTCAATAACATTCACCGTCGCTTCATGACGTAGTCAAAGTGTAAGAGCAGTCGACTTCTCCTAACTCCTTATCACCTCTCCTTCACATCTTTCATATCTTTCCTTGACCTCGTGACGTTTTCCATCGAGGTCAAGGAAAGGTGGTTAGGAAAGGACTTAGGACCTGATTTTTTTTTTTGACTATTCAACCGCACCCTTTGTTTTCTATTTCCTGGAGGAACTTTTTGTCGTCACACTCGTAGCAGTTCGGAAGGTCTCTTCAGTAGCACCGTCCGAAAATTTCCGGATCCGCTTCAGTCACGTTTGTCCGTGAAGCTCGCGGTGTGTCGGTGTCTTTGATCTTTAACGTAACATGAAATAAACACGGTTTAGTCTGACATCTGCTTCCGGTTTGTCTCTGTCGACCGTTAGTCCACCGGAACCACCAAACCCTGACCAGAGGTCGGAACATTCACCCTGCAGTAAGTCAGTGTGTGTGTGTGTGTGTGTGTGTGTGTGTGTGTGTGTGTGTGGTGGAATAGTCAAAAAAAAATTAGCTTCTAAGTCCTTTCCTAACCACGTTTCCTTGACCTCGATGGAAAGTGTCACGAGGTCAAGGAAACGTGAAGGAGATGTGATAAGGAAAGATGTGAAGGAGAGGTGATAAGGAGTTAGGAGAAGTCGACTGCTCTTACACTTTGACTACGTCATGAAGCGACGGTGAATGTTATTGACGTGATCTGTGGTAAAACTACAAAACGCTCATCTGAGTTACTTCCTAGATACTCCCCGCGCGCTCTGACCGTGTTGTTTCATGCAGGAAATATAAACGTGGACAACCCGGTGAAAAATGTGACGTCATCATCAACGTCAGAGTTCAAATAATAAATGAATATTGTCCACCTGTCACAGAAGTCAGGTGAAGTGTTTGTTACCTGGTATGGTCGCTCACCCTCCTGTCCACTCATATAGAAACATATTAGCAAGTTATGGCAAAGATATATGATTAATCAGCAACAGGAACTTCATGATGATCTGCAGGACGCTGGATGGCACAGTTCCAAACAGTTTGTACTCTGTGTGTGAACGCAGCTCCACAGTCAACAACAGAACACACTTCATGATCAAAGTTTGACATCACGTCAACACGTATGTTCATATTCACACGCTCTCTGCTGCATCACACTGTTTAAATATATTAATGTTTTCTGGTTGTGAATGACTGAACAGTGCGCCCATTTTTTTTGTCGCTGCCGCAAGGAATTGTGGGGCGGCATTACCTCCTTTCCTTTCCTAAAGGATGCTCCGTGTATCCTATGCTAAAGGAGACAATAAAGGAAGCACTGAAGCTCCTTTCCTTCACAGTTAGACTCAAACAGCTCTTATCATGGCGGCTGCGTTAATACTTTGTGGTCATTTCACTCAGTGTCCTCACTAACTCTAACCCTCACTGAGGTTCATGAGCAAATTTGACTATTCGACTGCACCCTCTGTGTGTGTGTGTGTGTGTGTGTGTGTGTGTGTGTGTGTGTGTGTGTGTGTGTGTGTGTGTGTGTGTGTGTGTGTGTGTACGTGTACGTGTACGTGCGCACCTCGAGTCTGGTGGTGCCGCTCAGCTCACGTAGTTCACGTGTTTGTCCTCCACAGCTTCTGAATAATGGCGGTCCAGGTGTCCGAGTCCGACCAGATCAAACAGGTGAAAACGTCATCAGAAACACGAGACACGTGACGTCACAGACTGTCCATTCATTATCAAAACAATCTATAAACTGAGTTTATATAATTTAGAGCAGCGGTGTCCAAACCTCTTTTATCGAGGTCACATCTGACACTGAAGACGTCCAGGGGTCAAACTAACATTTAAAATGAAACAATCAACGATAAAAGTTATAAACAAATGTTTCCTAACAATTTCAGACGTGAACAAATCTACCAGCAGTTCTTGTTTCTTTCACATGTGGAGTCAGATCACAGAATAAACTGTATGAACACGTTAAACTGAATGAAGCTGATACAAATCTGAAGCTCATGTTCATTTTAAACATGACTTATGATGAGTGACGCAAAGTCTGTGAACACTTCAGGTCAACACGTTTCACTCTGTGTCTGCTCTGTAACAAACACATCTACAGATATATAACAGCAGCAGTTTGTCCTTAAAGCTTCAGCTGCTTCATCAGGTAACAATGAAACACAAACAGTCACACAGTATCTGACAGTCCAGCAGCCACTAATAATATATTAGAAACATGAAGCTGAGGGCCGGGACTGGCTGAGGGCCAGATTTTGGACATCCATGGTCTATACAGATAAATCACATTGATGACAGCTGTGTGACCTTCTTTATATGAATGTTCCCTTTTAATAACATGTGATGTCACTTCCTGTTATGTCAGTTCAAAGAGTTCTTGGGGACGTACAACAAGCTGACGGAGAACTGCTTCATGGACTGCGTCAAAGACTTCACCACCCGAGACGTGAAGCCTGATGAGGTAACAGGAAGTACAATACTCATTTCCTGTGCTGATCTGCTGCAGCCTCGTGGTGCGTTTAAAGACAGCCGGACTTTGATGCATCACGAGTCGTCATCGGTATGATATCGCAGTGATGTCATTAGATCTGTTGTGCGATTGGCTGGCAGGAAGAGTGATGAATCTGAGATGTCATGTGATGACAGATCCTCTCTTGGCTGTCTGACCAATCCTGAGCCAGCTAATCGTCAGCTGATCAAAGTTTCCTCAGTCAGCTGACGCTCGTTATGTGTTAGCCCATTAGCATGTTAGCTTGTGTATCCTGGCACGAAACACTACATTACCCATGAGTCTCAGCTGCAGAACTGATTCTTAAACTTTAAACTGTGTGACGGGCTGTCTGTCAGTGAAATGCACCCTGGGAGTCGTAGTTGACCTTGTCCATGTTTGTGTTTTGAGTCGAGCTGCTCCGAGTCGTGCCTGCAGAAGTATCTAAAGATGACTCAGCGGATCTCGATGCGGTTCCAGGAGTACCACATCCAGCAGAACGAGGCTCTGGCTGCCAAAGCTGGACTGCTGGGACAACCGCGCTAAACAGGCCCAGAACATGACCCGGCCCAGGAAGTCCAGCATGTGGATCAATAAAGACTGAACGTTGTGTTAATGTTTGAAATAGGTTTTCTCTGTTTCCTTAAATGTCTGTCTGTGTTGAAATAAAGTTTTTATGAAACATGAAGCTGCTGAGTGTACCTGAATGCTTGAACATGAACTCTGTAAATCTGCATACATGTTTCCTTCGTCAGATGTTTTGTGCATCATGTGACTCAGTGAACCTTCAAACAGCTTCAGTCCGTGTTCTGATGAAGTTTGGATTGCAGAACTCGGGTCAATAATCGAAGAACTCAGAACTTTATTTTTAGATAAACCACTCTGACGCGTATGCTAAGTTAACTAGCCTGTGGTACACACACCTGAACGCACCATCAGATGATGACTCGGACACATATTTAAAAACTTTATTAGAAACGGAGAGCTGACAGTCCAACATGGCGTCTGTGGTCAGTTTTTGTATTTACAATCGTTGCTCTCAAACTGCCGCTAGCAAAACAACCACATAAAAAAAACGTAATAACGTCAGAACAATGTCAGAATAACGTACAAACAGCGTCTCTTAAAAAATATTATAAATCATTCTTTACATGGAAAACGACTCGTGGATTTTTCTGAACTTTATGTACAAAAACAAACAGCCGTCTGCACGCCGCACACACCACAGAAGAAGAGACAGGAAGCAGCACAGTCCTCCAGGAGAGAGGTCAACACACACACACAACAGAAGAAAACCCCAAATTAATCATTTTAATCTGATTTAATGAAACTCGTCACGATGAGGTTGTTCTGATGACTCGTGACGCGTTTTTTTTTTAAAATATACACGCACACACACAAACACACACACAGATACACGTTTAACTGAATTAATTTTAATGAATTTCAAAATAAAGTTTTGTCTCCTTCAGACTTTTCGATCCTACCAAAATAAAAGCTCTGATTTTGTATAAAAACAGGAAGTCAAACTTTTTTTTCTGTTTTCTTAAAAAATTTAAAGAGGAAAAAAGAAAATTTGCATAACGAGCTGTGCTTCGTCAGGAATCTACTTCCTGTTCGACCCGGTGACCTCTGACACATTATTTTGAAATGAGGAGGAAGGAAGGAGGAAAGGAAATAAGGAAGTGCTCTGTGGCGGCTAACAGACGGCTAAAAGTTTGTCTCCTTAGACAGGAAGTCAGTCCATGGGTGAGTGGGCGGGGCTAAGGCCAGGTGGTAGCGGCCCCCTCCCATCAGCCACAGCATCAGTCGGCGCTGACGTTCTGACCTGGAAGGAGTTCATTTTTTCCCATCATGCCCTCACAGACCGTGTGGGCAGAGTCTGTGGCTATAGGTCAGGTGGAGCTCAAGGTGAGTGGGCGGGGCCTATGTGGGCGTGTCATCACCTGCACTCCACGGCGACGGTATTCTGAGTGGGCGAGGCTGAGGACGGGCTCATCCCGGTGTCCGAGGAGCCCGACGAGGTCGACGCTGTCGTGTTGGACACTGAAGGACAGACAAGACATCACATGACCACATGTCACAGATCACGTGATCCACGTGTCTGCTGACATCAGTAAACAGTGTTTTTTCCCAGCATGGTGTGCGCCTCCTACCTTCCCGCTCCTTCTTCTTTAGTCTCTTCCTGCGCCGGTCAATGGACGCGACCTCAGACTTCAGTGTCATGTAGTATTTCCTGATCTCCTGAAGCTTCTCCTGCAGGAAGGAGATCCTCTCTGTGCTCGACATGCTGTCCAACTCATCTGAGGAGGAGGGGGGAGAGGAGGAGGAGGGAGAGGAGGAGAGACTGTCAGTGTTACCTCCTTTCAAGTAACATGAAGTCTGTCTGCCTCTCTGTCTGTCTCTCACCGAGCTGGAAGGTCCACTTGTACGTCCTCTGAGAGAAGTTGTGTTTGTCTTTGCTGTGCGGAGACGACAGAGATGGACAACGAGACTTCTGGGACTTCTGAGACTGATCCTCACTGTCACTGCTGTGACCTGCAGACAGACAGGCAGAGAGAGAGACAGTCAGAGAGAGAGACAGGCAGAGAGAGAGAGAGAGACAGTCAGACAGACGCTCACCTGCTCCGTTCTTTCCAGGTGTGTTTGGTCGTTTCTGGTTCCGTTTCTGTTTCTTTGCCGTCGGACTCAAGTTACAGTCCAGAACTCTCTTCTGACCTGCAGGGTCAAAGGTCAGGTTAGTGTCTGAGAGACCAGCAGAGAACAGCATGCCCCCCACCCGCTCCGTCCTGGTCTTACCTCGGTCCTTGGTCTCCTGCAGGGACAGCAGGGAGGTGGAGGAGGCACTGCCGTCACACCCAGGGCTGGAGTCTCCCTCCTGCTCCGCCCTCACTGCTCCACTCTCCTCCTCGGCAGCGCTCTGAGTTGGCTGGACCTCCTCGGGGTGGGGGGCGGAGCTGGGAGCAGCGGTTGGCAGGAACGGCCTGACCTGAGTCTGGGGGAGGTGGGGGGAGGCGTGGAGGAGGGGAGGCAGAGGGGGCAGGGCTTGTTGTGGCTCCCTCATCATCAGGAGGAGGTGCTCTGGTGATGGGGAGGGGGACGGCTTCTCCTTCTCGTCAGGGTCATCCAGGTCCACCTCGTGGCAGACAAGCGCCTCGGGCCCGATCTGTGGCTCCAGGTCCTCGCCGGGGGCAGGGCCTTGCGCCTCCACAGCAGGGGGAGGTGTCAAAGCCCTCCCCTCTGTGCCTGACAGACGCTCCTCAAACACCTCCCTTGGCATCTCCTCAGCTGGGCGGGGCCATTCCCCTGCCTTTGTTGCCTCGCTTCTCCTCTCTGACTCCGCCCGCCGCAGAGGAGATGGAAGCGCTTTGGGTGAAGCTCCAGCAGCCATCTTGGGCGGGGTTTTTGGAGGCGTGGCCTCCTCCTGCCTCCTGTCTAGGCGGAGCTTCTTGTCCACCACTCGCTGCTCGGCCGCCTTTCGTTTGAGTACGGCATTGCTCCTCTCATCGAGCCCTGCCCCCTCCTCCTCTGGCTCTGCCTCCTCCTCAGTGGCAGAGTCTGTGTCCGAGTCAGCGGCGAGGGACTCTGGACGGAGGCAGCGGAGAACCACCATGGGCTCGTCCTGTCTCTTCAGGACGCTACGAGGAGGAGATGACAGCGCAGAGGCGTGGGACGGGCTGGCGGCAGGGGTGCAGAGGGGGATTCTGGGAGGAGTTTCAGAGCCCGCCTCCCTGAAGTTAGCCCTGCGACCTTTGACCCTGGGCGAAGACAGAGGGGTGGAGCTGCTGTCCTCCTCCTCATCTGTGCGGGCAGGCTGAAGTGGAGATACCTGAGGCTGCTTCTCAGGAGACATCTTGTGTCTGTCAGTGGTCATGGCGGTGGTGTGCAGAGGTGACGTCCTGCTCGGGGATGTCTTGGTGATCACTTCCTGGCCAGGAGACATCTTATTCTTCTCCTGGACAGACGCTGTCTTGGTGACCGAAGACATCTTGTTCTCCTTGTCTAGGTAAACGGGCAACATGGCAGTTTCTACTGTAGGCTCCTCCCCCTGCTCCGCCTCCTTCTTCTCTGATTGGCTCAGGAGTTTGTCAGCCGTCTCCTGAGGCATGCTGGGACATGGTGGTACAGTGGCGGTGGGCAGCTGACCTGTTGTTTCCGTGTCAACGGTGTTGTCGCCAGTGGTGGTCGAGACATGAGCAACCTCACTTTGCTCCTCCTTCACCTCCTCCTCCTCTTCCTCCTCCTCTTCTTCTTCCTCCTCTTCCTCCTCCTCCTCCTCCTCCTCCTCCTGGCAGGGTGGGGCTTCACTCCTCCCTCGCCATGGTGACGGCTTTTTATCCGGTGGGTCTTCTGATTCACTGTCCTCTGACGAGTTCCCAGACTCCTCTGCAGGAGGCAGAAGACAGTCAGAGCGAGACAGGAAACAGGAGGAGCAAACAGGAAGTGGACTGTACTCACCGTTGGACACTCGGTCCGAGTCGTACATGCCCGACGTCCTCCTCGTCCTCCTGCGAGGTGTGTCTGCAGAGAGACGGGTCAGAAGACAGACGGGTCAGAGGACAAACGGGTCAGACAGCTTTCATCTAATAACAGGTCTGTGCATGCTCAGTGTGTCTTACTGTCTCCGTTGGACATGTTGCACGGTGTATCTGTCCTCTTGCCGTTGGACCGGCCCTCGTTGCTCGGTGTCTTGGAGACACTGCGTCCGGCCAGGCCAGTCGGTGTGGTTCTGATCTGAGGACGGCCACGCTTCGCTCCGGCAGGTTTCACCGTTGATGGCGTCTTCTCCTCATCTTTGTCTCGCTCGGACTCATCTTTGTTCTGTCGAGACGGACGGAGACAAACTGCAGTCATTCACAGTGACCCAAACTCATCGGTTGTTGCTACAGTGATTCTGTGAGTCACAGGTGAAGTGGTCACATGACCTCATGGCGCTCACCTTCACCTTCTTCCTCTGTCTCTTCTTGGTTCCCTTCTCCACGGGCCAGATGATCCGGTCAGCCTTCACCCACTCATCGTACCTGTGGATCACACACACACACACCTGTGTCAGGACAGACTCAACCCCCGACGCCACCTGACCTCTACGTTGATTTCACACACCCTCAGAACCCGACCTGACGTTCCAGCCGTAGTAGTGGACCAGGTAGAACTGTTCTCCGTTGTCCATGTCCGTCTTCTTGATGTGAGCCTCGTAGATCTTCTGAGTCTTTCCTCGACCGTACTTCACCCGAACCTTCGTCCCTGTCAGAGAGTCCTCATCCTCCTCACCCTCAGTCCTAACACACACACACACACACACACACAGTGAGAGACAGACAGAGGGAGAGAGAGAGAGACACATACACACACAGAGTGAGAGACAGACAGAGAGAGAGAGAGAGACAGAGAGACAGAGAGAGAGAGAGACACACACAGAGTTTAGTCTCTCAGGCATCATCCTTAGCAGTACTCTCTGTGTACTACTACTTCACAAAAGTATCCGAGTACTTCAGTACCATCACTGATGTTTGGACTCACCGCTCTCCTCGCCTCCTCTCTGCCTCCTCCTCGTCTTCATCGTCGTTCTCGTCTTCCTCTTCCTCAGAGCCTTTCTCTGAGTCGTCCATCCTTCTGTTGCTGCGTCTCCTCATCTCTCTCTGTTCCTCCAGGCATCCTCCTCTTTTCTCTGGTCTGGAGGGTGACTCTCTCTCTGCCTTCATCTGACTCCCAACACACCTCCTCCTCCCCTGAAACAGACAGACAGGACAAGGTGCAGACAGAAAGCTGAGTCTCTCTATCAGCAGTCACTTTAAACCATAAAGTCAGTGTATGTTGTCATCAGGGACCAGGACCCTCACTAATCTCTGGGTCTGTGGAAGGTGTTATGTAATTTTCTATCCTCAAGTTACTCTGGGTCAGGTGTGGGCCTTGAGGTCCTGCAGTAGTTACTCTGGGTCAGGTGTGGGTCCTGGTTCTGGGCGTTTAGTATTTGTGGTGTTCTCTGTAGAGGTTTAAAGTCTGACCATCAGCATGAGTTCAACAGACTCAGACACTTCTGATGAACTTTGAGTCTCTGATGATCAATAAATATGACAGCATCAGACATCAGAGCCTCCTGAACACTGTCTGAACTCCTCACCTCACCATTGACCTTTGACTTGGACAAAAGGCTCACCCTTGGGGATGAATGTCTCTCCTTCACCTCCCCCTTCTCGCTGTCACTTTCTGACTCCACCTCCTCCAGCTTGTCATTGACAGGCTCCGCCTTCACAGGAGGCACAGAGGGCTCTTTAAGCTCCACACCCACTGGCTTCTGATTGGCTGGAGCGGTGGGAGGGCGGGGGTTGTTGTGGTGGATGGTCCTGAAGGTGATGGAGGCGGAGCGGCAGTACTCCTCAAATCCGTACAGGTACCTGACAGACAAGTACAGACAGTGAACCAGGGGGCTGATGGATAATGGAGTTCACCACAGAGGAAGTTAACATGAATTTCAAAATACAAAGTAGCAATGAACATTTGTCCTTTATTCTCTACACACCCGGACTTGCTGACAATCGACCAATCAGAGTTAGCCTCTCTGAGCTAATAGCTTAGCTTCAAATCAGAATGTCTGACAGCAGCTGCTTAGCTCCATGGTTAGGTCTGTTAGCTCCACAGCTAACTGTTAACTATGACTTGGACTAGGACACTTGGACAACTAGGACTGAGACCAGGACTGAGACCAGGACTGAGGGTGTGTTCTTACTTCCTGTAGGCCGTCTTGACGTTGTAGGACGCAGCAGAGTTTAGGACAGGGATCCCCAGATCCATGTAGACCTGCTTCCAGATGGTCCCAGACTCGATCTACAACAGACAGGTAAAGAGGTCAGATCCAGGTTCTGACCCGAGACCGGCTCATTAGGTAGTGTTAGACAGACTGGACTCACCTTGTGGCAGCCCCCCAGGTGATAGACCAGTCTGAAGAGCTTGAACAGGTTCAGGTCCTTATAACCCAGAACCGGAGGCTTGTTGATCGGGGTGCCTGAAGAACAGAAACATTCAGTCAGCATGAGGTCTAGAACCAGAACCAGAAACAGTGAGTCCAGCAGGACAGTCTGAGTCTGGGTCTCACCTCGGTCCTCCATGAACTTGTAGAGCTGCTGCAGGAAGTGGTCCCTCTCCTCTGGATCCAGCTCCTCCTCAGGCTGCACAGAGACACACAGGTAAACATCAGACTCCGCCCCTCAGGTAAACATCTGACCCCGCCCCTCAGCTAAACATCCCGCCCCATCTGGTGTCACCTCCTCCTTGATGCGTTGTTTCTTCTTCTTCTTCTCCTCCTCCTCCTCCTCCTCCTCATCCTCATCACTCTCTTTCTCCTCTTCATCATCCTCGTCTTCATCACTGGATGACGAGTCCAGAATCTGACTCATGTCCATCTTCCAAACATCTGGAACCTCCCTGCTCTTCAAAAACACCTGGGCTGCTTCAAAACCTGAGGAGGAGAAAGAGGGAGAGGAGGAGGAGGAGGAAGAGAGGCAGAAAGCAGAGTGTTAAGCTCTGACTGGTAAGTTGGTGAGGCGGCGTCCCGGTGTATTGTGGGAGTTGTAGTGTCTCACCTCTCCTGTTGAAGAACTCTGACTTAGTGGAGCTGAGGGAGCCGACAGCATGTACGTGTCTCCTTGCCACCGTGTAGCTGCAGGAAGACAGGAAGACAGGAGGACAGGACACAGCAGGGTGAGACAGCTGATGTGTTTGTGGGCACAGATCAATCATCAATAATTATCTCAGCTGTCGGTCACTCACAACTTGGCATTGTTGAAGTTTCGGACCAGACACTGATCCTTCTTCACCTGCAGCTCATCGTTACAGCTCGGAGACACCACCTGAGGAAGTGACATCATTGCTCAGTCTGACCTCGTTAACTCTGCTTCAACCAATCAGAGAGAAGGGGGCGTGTTTACCAGAGCCAGGTACCAGCTGCTGGGCTCCTCCCCGTCCTCGATGCTGCACACCTTCCCCAACAACTCATCGTTGAGACGCCTCCTGTCCTCCTCCTCATCCTCACTGGACGAAGACTCATTCTCCTCATCGGCCCTGAGAAACAGACATGTGAGGGAGGAAAGACAGGCAGTCAGTACTCCAGTATATAGTAAACAGGAAGTGTCTGAGTTGCTCCTGAAACATTCCTCCCTTCAGACTTTGTGTTTCTGGTTCACGTTCTTCATGAGGAAGAAGCGAACACAGGGTGTTTTATTTTGGAATGTTTCTCCAAATCTTCTCTGCTGCAGGCCAAGTTTCTTTCCCACTATGCACTGCATACACGGCAGCCTGCAGACTAAAAACACCATCGGGCATGGACTGACCCAGTCTGACCCGGTTTATTCTGGTACAGATCCAAACATTCAGTCATTGTTTGTGATCAGTCACATGTTGTATGAACAGGAAGTTTAAACTAACACAGCCTGAGACGAACGCCGCCCGCCACGGTTTGACTTCTTGCCGATGACTGGTGTGCCGAAGTGTTCGGGGTTGGTCAGCGGCAGCTGGTCCAGAGTCTGAGGGCAGGAACAGGAAGAGGATGTTAGATCAGTGGTGGAAGGATACTGGCCTGAGTAGTAGTCCCTCCGGCCACCTCACTCACCTCGCTCTCTGCAAAGTGTCTCTCTCCTTTCAGACACAGTGATGTCCGACGGAGTGTCTTCTCATCGCCATCATCAAACACTGAAAGACAAACAGGAAATGACATCTACTTCCTGTCACGCCTCCTTCACTTTACACAGCCAATTAGAGAGGAGGGTCAAGTCCCTCTGCCCCGCCCCCATGCATGCTCACTATCCAATCACAAATAAAGCAGTCCACTCCACTTCCTGTCCTTCCTTCACAGGATTGGTCAGACAGCCAAGACAAGATGTGACATCACGTGACATCATCAGCTCATTGAGTGAAAACTTTCTCAGCTTCATCACTCCTCCTTGTTCTGTCAGCCAATCAGCTGTCAGCAGAGACTCACCCACGGTGTACAGGCTGGCGTCCGTCAGCTTACTGATGATGGCCTCGCTCGACAGACCCTCGTTAGTCTTCACCTCCACAGTGGAGCCCACCTGAGGACACAATCAATTTACTCAAAGGTTTCCATGCCAATAGACACAGACAGACAGACAGACAGACACACACACACACACACACACACACACACACACACACACAATAATCATCACCGTCTTACCCTCAGAGGTCCTTTCACCTGGTCGTCCTGCACCACCTGGGATGTACTCTCACCTTTCAGAGTCACCTGGAGACACAGAGAGGAAGAAGGTGAGGGACTTCCTGTCTGACAGGAGACAGACCTGATCCTGAACTGGACTACATCAGATCTGAGAACCAGGACAGACGGTTACAGACGTCCTGAACAACAACATCAACAACATGGACTACCTGTCCGTGGCGGTCTTACCTTGACCTTCACCATGCGTTTCACTGTCTTGATCTTAGCCTCGCAGAAGGCTCCTCTGTACTTGGCACTGACATCCGTCCCGACTGTCAAGTAGGCAGGCTCGTCTGCTGCCTGAAACACACACATCAGGACTCACACTCCCAGCATGCACTGCAGTTCTTTTTTGTCTCTATGACATCAACAACTGAACATTATTTAAACGTTAGCAAGCCATGTGTCAAGTGTTTCCACTCACGTCTCATCTGCCTGTCAGTGATGTAAACACACCTGTACACTTATCTGGCTCAACCGACTTTGAAGGGTTCGGACTCTGAATTAAACCAGTGAAACCAGTTTCACTGAACAGAACCTGGACCTTAACCCACCATGACCCGGGTTCTGTTCAAGGTGTCCTGAAGGTTTTTCTTGCTCTTCCTTGTTGACTCTATGTGTGTGTGTGTGTGTGTGTGTGTTTGTACCTGCTCTATGTGTGTGTGTGTGTGTGTGTGTGTTTGGATCTGCTCTGTGTGTGTGTGTGTGTGTGTTTGGAACTGTTCTATGTGTGTGTGTGCGTGTTTGGATCTGTTCTGTGTGTGTGTGTGCGTGTTTAGATCTGTTCTATGTGTGTGTGTGCGTGTTTGGATCTGTTCTATGTGTGCGTGTGCGTGTTTGGATCTGCTCTATGTGTGTGTGCGTGTTTGGATCTGCTCTATGTGTGTGTGTGTGTGCGTGTTTGGATCTGCTCTGTGTGTGTGTGTGTGCGTGTTTGGATCTGCTCTATGTGTGTGCGTGCGTGTTTGGATCTGCTCAATGTGTGTGTGCGTGTTTGGATCTGCTCTATCTGTGCATGTGTGTGTGTGGTCTCAGGACCTGGTTCAGGTTCTGTTTTGTCTCCTGTCAGACTGTCCTCACTGTTCTGTGATGACGGTTTGCTTTCACACAGTACACGACCAGAACTCGACCCAGAGACCAGATCAGAGACTGGCTTTGTTTATTTGCCATATTTGTTTTGGTGTGAGCCCGGAGCGAGCAGACCAAACATCAGAACCATCTGAAGGACCATTGAGTCATCAAAGAGTTCTGGGCTGCTCCCATTAAGTGATCAGTTTGTTTCCTGTCAGCTGATCACACTCATCATGTTCTGGACATGCTGTTCTGTCAAACTGGACAGAGACCAGTCCAGAACCACCAGAGGCCAGTTTACAGCCGGATCCCAGAGCTCGGACGTGGTCTTCAGTTTGTGTCGCATGTCAAACACTCACCTTCATCTCTTCGGTTATTTGAGGGAGTCCAGCTCGAAAGAGTGCGAATCACTGAAAGATACAAAGAGGACGAGCTGTGGTTAAAAACCAGAGAACAGGCCGGGACAGAGCAGAGGACAGACCAGGACAGGGACAGAGCAGAGGACAGACCGGGACAGAGCAGAGGACAGACCAGGACAGGGACAGAGGACAGACCGGGACAGACTGTCAAACTGTCCTGATGTTGTAAAACAATGCTAAGCTAACAGCTACACTCACTCAGGCATTCTCTCCCGCCCCCCCTCCTCTCTTCCTCCTCCTCCCTGCCCGGAGCAGATCAGATATGTGGCACAAACAGCCTCACTAACTCCGCTGGCGACTTCGACCGAGCCCGAAGCCGCTGGGTTCAGCGGGCTGTAAGTGAAATACCTGCGGCTCTGTGAGGCACACCGAGCGGTTGCGGGTGAGCGTGAGTAGCGCGGCCGGAGAGGAGCGCTCCTTCCCGCTCCGCTCCCAGCTCCTCTGAGTCACGTCGCCATCACAGCTCGCCATGTCAGCTCTGCTAGCTCGGCTAACTTTACCTCCCCCAACAACCGCCTGCTAACGGCCACCAGCGGGGGGAGAGTCCGTTAAACACCACCAAGTCCCAACACGAACTAAACCCAAACAGAGGTAGTTTGTCGCGGGAGGAGCGAAAAAGCGAGCGCGGCTCCACTCTCTGGTCCGGAGCTAAATTTAGCTAGTTGGCTAACTAGCGACTGAACTAGCTAGTTTGTGATCATATGGCGATTTAACCCGTCTGAGAAGAACCGAGCCTCGACGAGCTCAGCACGAGCTCCCGCTACAGCCTCAACTAAGTTTGTACCGGAGTACCGGAGGCTGCGTGACAGTGGACCGAACCCACAGTTTGTATTTATTTATTTAATATTCGGCAGCTCCACAAAGGCGCAAAGCTTCACATTTCTTCACTGCACAAACAAGCCGACTGCCGCTGCCATTCAATTCACTGGCCGCTCGGTACAACGGGACTAACCGGACAGCCCCGGCCTCCCCGGTAACATTCACCCCGCGCAGTGCCCCTGACCTGCCGCTCGTATGAGCCGTTTCAAGTTTTGGTTCGGTTCCGGACGGAATGTGGAGGTTTATACTTACATTCACGGCCGCGGCTGCTTCCCCTCTCCTCGGGTTGCAAAGCGATACACGAACAACAAGCTGTTGAGCCCCGAGCTCTGTTTCCCGACACGCGATTGGCTACCGCAATAGCGGTGGTCGCAACGGAGTAATTCGATTGGTCGAGCGATTCCTCGATTTTAATAGGACATACCTCTTCTGGCGCCGCGATTGGTCGATACGAACGCGGCGCCACGAGGGAAATGACGGCATCTGCTGGGTGATTGTCCAATGAGAGGAGAGATCCAGAGAAAAACCCGCCACTGGACATCGCGATTGGCCTCGCGCATTTTATTCCCAGCAGCGGAGCGTCGTGATTGGCTGTAGGGGCTTCCTTGACTGTATTGACGCTGTCGGAAGCCCCGCCCCGATACGTGCCGTGGCTGCGTGAGCCGAACTGAGTTCAAAAATCAGCTGCGTTAACGGCGGGCAGCGCGAGGCACGGAGACTACACATGATTCATTACTAAACCTGGCAGAGGTACAGCTAATTAATTAATGCATAATTAACACGCTCATATCAAAAAGTTCGGAACACTCGTGCCGGGTCACGTCTAACACCGCGTTCATATATTGGACCATAAGAACCGGAAAGAGGAAACGGTGAACTAAAGTTCGATTTGTGTTCCGGTCCGAGCTGCGTGTCGTGGTGACAGGTATGCCGGAGTAAAGGGGGGGTGTTGTGGCTCTGTTTAATGTTCTAGGTTCGGTTCTGTCCCGTCCAGAACCGGCTGGCGGCCGCTGTGAACGTTCAGTCAGCGGTTCATTAAGTGAAGTTTGGTGGAGCGGGCTCCTCGTGAGCGACGTCACTGCAAGGACCGTCCGAACTCGACGGACCGCGCGGCCGGGCTCACCTCAGAGGAGCCGAGCACCAAGCCCACGAGACCAGAACTCAGTTTAACGACAGTCACGTGACCAAACGGCGGTTTAACGGAACACTGTGTTTGTGGCTCCGTTTGTAAAGAACCGGAGGGGCGGGAACATCGCTGCGTTTACGTAACAGAAGGAGGATGTCGGCAGAGCCATATATGTCCTCTTCCTCCTCCGGAATGTGAAAGGTTATTTCTAAACAAACGGCCCGCCGAGAGGAGGCTGGGTCCAGAACCAGGACCGGGTCTGTCTATCCAACGTCATCAGTGAGACTCATTAATTGAAGTTGATGTGCTGACAAATTGTTCATTCATTAAACATTCAGACTGTCCTCACCTCTCCACCTGATAAGTAATAAGTCATGAATCAATAAATAATCATTAATTAATAATCAATTACAGAATCTGTGGAGGAGCCACATTTAAGTTTATTTGAATTCCATTATTTACAGTGTCTTTTGTAAGTGCGCACCGTCTACAGGAGATGATGGTGCTACCCTTTAAGCCAGCCGTCCATCATGCATCAGGGGAGAAGGCAGACCGCAAACACCGTCATTGAACGCAGCATGTGAAACTTCGTGGACACTCTGTTGCTGTTTGGTGCTACAGTCAAGTTTAGCTGTAGCCTGGTCCTGCCAATTATAAAATGTTTTAAAACTTCTGCAAACAATGCGTTTTATTTCCTGTGTAATTTGCAATAAATTCCCAGCATCATTCTTCAGTCAACTCTCCCTGGATGTATTTGATCACAGCGAGTGACAATGCACTACTGCTTTCTCCATGTGGTAAAACAAAGGAAACTGGAAAGAAGAGGTTATAAGAAAAAGCCAAAACAAAGTTCTTTTTCAACTTTTTTATTTTCAAAGCTGAAATTCATCAAATCAAACAACGTGAACAGGAAGTAGAAAACATAAAAAACATAGGAGGAGGGTCATGTGATGGAGGTCATGTGATAAAGATCGGTGGTCTACATGTTGTCTTCATCAGAGTCATCTTCCTCCTCCAGAGAGTCCTGAAAAACACACACACACATTCAGCTGATTGAATTCACTCAACGCTCACACAATGAATGTTTGTGTTCTGTAAAATTCTGTGTGAACAGAGCAGTGATGTTCTGATCCAAGATCAGCAGGAACCCAGAGACACAGGTTTGTGTGTGTTGTGCTCACCTTGGCGTATTTCTCTGCTTCCTCTCTGACATCTTTGGGAACAAGCTCGTGTCGTCCATTTGTGACTGAAGAGAGAGAGACAGACAGGTGAGATGAGAGGGGCAGGAAATCAGAGTCAGTCTGAGGTGTCACCATGGCAACATAAGCATCAGGAAAGAAAAAGGTGATGCTGTGTTTCCTGCTCACTGATGGGGTCCTAACCACTCATCATAGATAGACAAATTCAAGAAACTAGACACTCGTCCTTGACCTGGATGTTCAGCATCCTGAGGAACAGTGTGAAGGAGAGGTGATAAGGGGTTAGGAGATGTCATGATGATGATTAATGACGTGTTAAACTACAAAGTAGTGTGATGGACTACAAACAGCTCCATGTTAGATGTTGGAGCTCTGTCTGTGTTGTTTGATGCAGGATATATAAAGATGGATGTAAACAAAGTGTCACAGTGAGAATGGCTGCTCACCCTCCTGTCCACTCACACACAAACAAGTTAACAAGTTCTGATCAATAATCAACAGTAACTTCATGATGATCTGCAGGACGCTGGACATCTGTCACAGTTACAGACGCTTTGACCGTCACACTGAATGTCACATTCATGTTTTACATTCATTTCAATGGTCAGGACAACTTATTAACAACGTTTGACAACATTTATACAACATTTGACAAACAGCTGTGTGTGTGAACGCAGCTCCACAGTCAACAACAGAACACACTTCATGATGTCATCACGTATGTCCATATCCACACGCTCTGCTCACAAACTGTCTGTTTCTCAATGACTCAGCACTTTTTGTTGCTGCCACAAGGAATTGTGGGACAGTGTTACCTCCTTTCCTTTAGTAAAGGATGGTCTGGTGTATCCTTTGAAGGATACAGAAAAGGAAGCATTGAAGCTCCTTTCCTTCTTCAGAGGATTCAAACAGCTCTGATCATGACGGACACGTAACTACTAAAGCTTCATTTTATGAGCAGAGTGCCTGCAGGTAGACGGCAGGTAGGTGTGAAGTGATCGGCTGCCCTTTTTAGAGCGTGTGAGCTCAGGGATTGGTCAGACAGCCAAGAGGAAGTGACATCACAGGAGTTCAGTCCAGTGAGCGAAACCTTCCTGATTCTCATCATCCCTCGCTGCTGATCTGTGATCAGCTGATCAAATATGTTAGTAAACACAGGAAGCAGCCACAGAAGAAGAGCTGGGCTCTGATTGGTCGAGTTCTCACCTTCTCCGACCCAGCTGAGCTCGAGCTCGAAGGCTTTGTCCTTCACCTCGTCATGAACGATGTAGATTCTGAAACCAGAAGACAGACAGGCTTTTAATTTGGCAGGGCCTGTACGACTGATGACTTCCTGTTTAACTACAAGTAACATGTCAGTGACGAGTTCACTGTCTCCTGTGTGTGTGTCTGTGATGAGTTCACTGTCTCCTGTGTGTGTGTCTGTGATGAGTTCACTGTCTCCTGTGTGTGTGTCTGTGATGAGTTCACTGTCTCCCGTGTATGTGTCTGCGATGAGTTCACTGTCTCCTGTGTGTCTGTGTGTGATGAGTTCACTGTCTCACGTGCGTGTCTGTGATGCGTTCACTGTCTTGTGTGTGTGTGATGAGTTCACTGTCTCCTGTGTGTGTGTGTGTGTGTGTGTGTGTGATGAGTTCACTGTCTCCTGTGTGTGTCTGTGATGAGTTCACTGTCTCCTGTGTATGTGTCTGCGATGAGTTCACTGTCTCCTCTGTGTATGTGTGTGTGATGAGTTCACTGTCTCCTGAGCGTGTCTGTGATGCGTTCACTGTCTTGTGTGTGTGTGATGAGTTCACAGTCTCCTGTGTGTGTGTGTGTGATGAGTTCACTGTCTCCTGTGGGTGTCTGTGATGAGTTCACTGTCTCCTGTGTGTGTGTGTGATGAGTTCACTGTCTCCTGTGGGTGTCTGTGATGAGTTCACTGTCTCCTGTGGGTGTCTGTGATGAGTTCACTGTCTCCTGTGTGTGTCTGTGATGAGTTCACTGTCTCCTGTGGGTGTCTGTGATGAGTTCACTGTCTCCCGTGGGTGTGTGTGTGATGAGTTCACTGTCTCCCGTGTGTCTCTGCGATGAGTTCACTGTCTCCTGTGTGTGTCTGTGATGCGTTCACTTACATCTTGGCGACCTCTTTGACCAGCTCTCTGCATGTCATCTCCTTCATCTGACACACAGACAGTTAGTTACTGATCACTCATTAATAACCAATAACTCATCTTTAAAGTCTTTTATTCTGATAGTCACAACATTTAATTTCCTGTCATGTGATTAAAAACAGGAAGTGTTTTAGGACTCACCTGAAGTTTTTCAATCTCTGTCTTGGCAGCTTGTTTTGCTTTTCCGATGGCACAACCCCAATATCCCTAACACATGCGCGCGCGCACACACACACACACACACACACACACACACACACACACTTTAAATATTCACAAAACAGACATCACCATGGTAACCGATGCAGTCCTGATGAGTGGGTTTGAGGTGCAGAATCAGTTACCATGGTGTTGTTGACACAGCATCTCATCACTATGACAACAGACTCACGTATGAGATGCCGGATGGGTCGACCATGTAGAGCTGAGGACCGTCATCTTTATCGTACGAGCCCAGGATGAAACTGGAGAGAGAACAACAGTAACCTGAGCAACAACAACATGAGCAATGGCGACAACGAGGTGAGAGACCAGCAGGACAGCGAGGTGAGCGAAAATGGTGGCAGCGAGCTGAGCGACGACAAGGACAGTGAGGTGAGCGAAAACGACAACAGTGAGGTGAGCGACAACTGCGAGGTGAGCAACGACGACAATGAGGTGAGCGACAACAACAACGAGTTGAGCGACAACTGCGAGGTGAGCAACGACGACAACGAGGTGAGCGACAATGACAGTGAGGTGAGCAACATCAGTGTGAGGGACAACAAGTAAAGCTGTCCACAGTGACTCAAGGATCATCGTGATGTGACGGATGTTTTAGACATAGTCTGTGTTGAAACTACAAAGTTCAGAAGATGGTCTACAAAAATCTCCATCCTCCATCTCCCGGTGAAGTTTCAGCAGGATGTTTACATGCTAGCATGTTAGTCCATTAGAAAGATGTGAAATTTTTAATAATTAACCTGCAGGACATCTGACCGTCACACTGAATGTTTGTATGTCAATCTGAAGATCGAAAGACTGTCAGTGAACGGAGCTCCACATCAACAGACTGTCAGTGAATAGTCTGTTGATGTGGAGGGACACCAACAGTTCAGAGACGTCGTCTTCTGGTTCCATTAATGAAGGACAGTCTGTGTGTGTCCTCTGAAGGGGGCAAGGAAGGACACAACGCAGAAGCACACCATCAGACCAGAATCCTCAACTTCACATCATCCTCCCCCTTGCTGTGTCAGACTGTACCCGAATGACCGACGACGCACGTGTGTGTGTGCGCAGTCAGGGACTGGTCAGACAGCCAAGAGGAAGTGACATCACAGGAGTTCAGTCCAGTGAGCGAAACCTTCCTGACTCTCATCATCCCTCCCCACTGACACTGATCACTTTCAGAACGACGCCATGTTCCTAAACGCATCATAGGTCAGCTGATGTCATCTGCCATGTGACGTGTGAGACTCACCTGCAGCCGAACGGCCGCACAGCGCTGTACAGTGTGTAGGCGTGGACGTACATGGCCACCCTGTCTGACAGGTGCTGCAACAACAGGAAACACAAACACAACGGTCATGTCACAGCTGGGTCACAACCAGCACCAGCCATCACAAGGAGGGGAAGACCAACCTTCAGTGGGATGTCGTGTCCGTAGTTGGATCTGAAGCTGGAGGCTTCTTCTCGGGCTACATCAGCCAGAGAGCGAGCGTCAGCCAGCAGGCCAGCCACCGCCTGGAGGAAGTGACATCATATGATCACAACCTGTAACCCCTGTGTGTGTGTGTGTGTGTGTGTGTGTGTGTGGTTACCATGCCGACGTGTCTGTCGATGTTGAAGATGCGTTTGTTGGAGCCTTCCTCATAGAGTTTGGACAGAACAAGCTTCTCCACCCCGAACACCACGCCGTCCTTACAGCGGATCGCAATGGCCGTGCTGAACACACACACACACACACACACACACACACACACACACACACACACAGAGATCAGGACTGAGACTCAGCTTCTGGGCCTCACGTCACCTGACTGGTCACCTGTGTCAGGTGACTTGTTCACTGTGAGCTGCTCACCTGCTGTTCTCCACGGCCTTCATGGCGTACTCCACCTGAAACACTCGTCCATCAGGAGAGAAGGTGGAGGCCGACAGGTCGTACTGCAGGGCGAACAGACAGACAGACAGACAGACAGACAGACAGAGAGAGAGACAGACAGACTTCATAGAGTTGCTGTGTGTGCTGATCAGCTGCAGTCAAACACTCCTCTGTAATCAGCTGATCCCGCAGGTTAATTAAAACAGGTTAAGTTAAAAAGAGTTAATTAATCCGCAGAGAGCAGCTCATGTAGCGGAGGTAACTGTTAGCATCACTAATTCATTATTAATGACGTGGAACATTCTGTGACGTCAGTCCGGCGGGCTTTAGTTTGATTTATGTTTGTTTATTTTAATTTATTTAAATCAATTTAAATGAAGAACAAAACTTTCAGTTTCACTTAGCTTAGCTTCGGCTAGCAGGCCTCGCTGTGACTCAGCAGGCTAACACGGAGCTAGCCGTCTGGCCGCAGATAAAGATGAATGAATTTCAGAATAAAAATGTCTGCGTGTGTGTGGCGGGAACAGACTGTGACGCACAGTCGGTCAGACAGACGTTAAAGTGAAGTTCGGTTCAGAAACACTCACCCCGGTTCCGATGGAGCTCATGTTCAGTCTGTGGGTCCTACTGCTTACACTGCGCTCTGCGCATGCTCATACTGTCTTACAAGAGCATCGCGTTACATCCTTCACAATAAAAGAAAATTAAACAATAACAAACGTTTTATGAAGAAAAAAAACTTCATCTAAAGGAGGGAAATTATTTTATTTACATTTATGACGTTATAATCATCATCATGGCCATAATCCCTTTATAAACCCTTTATCAAGATTTTTAACAAAAAAAGCACAGACTCGATGTCAAAATAAAAGTACAACTGATTCTGGACTTCCGGAACAGAAATAACATTTCATCAACATCTGTCAAACATTATTTTAATATTTATAGATAACAGAAGAAAAAAATACTACATAGACATTTATTTTGTTAACTGTGACACAACAGATTTGAAGTAATTTCCTGTGCACGTCACACCACAGAAGAGGTCAGCATCAGTTGTTGGCGCCACCTGCTGATTATTATTATTATAGCCTGACTCTTGACACCTTCAGACCTCTTCTGTTCTTCTCTTCTCATGCAGGCAGCAGACAGCTGTTCTGGCTCAGGCTCTGGTTTGGTCCCTCTGGCCATCACACTGAACAGCATCTCATACTCTCACACTGAGCACCTCTGCTCGATGTTGTGACTGATTATTTATTTATAGGTTTAATCTCTATATCGACCATGAGGCTGAGCAGACTTAGGTAGACTTCAGGTGAACCTATGATCAAGGTGTCCAGAACCAGAACAGCTAAATATAATAAAGATAGCCATGAGGAGTCAGAACCATATCGGACCCGTTCTGAACTGTAAAGACGTTAATTTATGTCCCTGTTGTCTGACTCAAAACAAGATGGTGTCCCTGAAGGCGTGTCAGCTGAAATGTTCAGCCAATAAGGGCCCTGCTTTCTGCCCCGCCCACACAGCCCTCCCATCCAATCAGACACTCCCAGACGAGTTTAAGAAAGTGTCTGTAAAGTTTTATTGACGTTACAGACCTGCTGAAGTTTAAACAACTAAAATGTTGTGACGTTCTTCATCGTTTATTTCTCTCTTCATGGTGAATCAGAAAAAAAAAAACTTTGGTCACAAAAGAGTGAAAAAACATTCCAGTACAGAAACAACCAATCAGAGGGAGCCATGCAGCGAAACCCTGGAGCGTCGTTATACAGCAACGCATGGCAACACCACACAGCAACGCCTCAGAGCAACACCTCAGAGCAACGCCTCAGAGCAACGCTAAGGCAACAGACTGAAGCTCCACGATCAGCTGATGACAGGAAACAAAACACCAGACAGTTAGTGAAGAGAAGGAGGAAGAGGTGGAAGAAGAAGAGGAGGAGGAAGAAGAAGAGGAGGATTAGCGTTCATTAGTTCATTAATACAAACATGTACAAGGCTTTTTTTTTTTTTTATTTAGTGACACTTTATGAACCGGAACCAACAACTGGACTCAAAACGCCATCACACAGCAGCTGAACAGGAAGTAACCGACACATTAAAACAACCCCCACACACACACAGACACACACGCACGCACACAGACAAAAAGACGACAGAGAACAGAAAAAGAAGACGAAAGAGTGACACGCCGACAATGGCTGAAGAGCAACAAAAATAAAACAAAACAGACAGATGGACATCAGCAGCTGGACCGGACCGATCCAGCTGACTGTAAAGACTCTCTATTGTCTGTTCTGGTTCTGCGTCTTAAGTCTCTCTTTTTTTTTTGTTTCCTTGATGATTTCAAACAGAATCAGGTCCAAAAGGAAAAAAAAGAAAACAAAAAAGATTTTGACTCAATGACTAGCAGAGCCCGACTGGGACCAGGTCTGCCTGAGTGATATTCATATGGTTCTGGTTCTGGATCAGACCTGGATCATGTGGTACACTGGTTCAGGTGCATTAGAATCTCCTTTTGGACTGGAGGAGGACCAGCCCTGGTGTTTGCTAACACTCATCTGAACACAGCTTTCATACCTTGCAGTTTAATCAGCTCAGTGCTAATACTAATTCGGATTATCAGAACTGGGTCAGGTCAGATTAAATTTTATTTTGAAGTTCTTGTGTTTGCTGATCCAGAGGTTATCAAAAGAGGACTGTCCAGAACATCTTCATATGAACCTCACTCAGATCCAAATGGACCTCACTACTAAATCATCTGTGCTGCTTCTGCTGGTCCCTCAGAACCAGCAGAAGCAGCACAGATGATTTAGTACTGATGCAGGACCGGTCCGGTTAGGGATAAAGACTCTCTCTCTCTCTCTTGGTGTCGTATGTCCATCTGCCAGGCTCCGCCCCCCGGGGTGGGCATGTCCAGTCAGATATGGGTGGGGCTACAATGGAGGGGCATATCCAGTTTGATGTGGGCGGAGTCACAGAGTTAGGTGTTGCCTTTGAGGACGCCCATACAGCTCTGCAGCAGCTGGAGGTTCCCCTGGAGGTGAGAGGGGCAGGGTCAGACACACAGGTAGAACATGTATGTAACCTGAGTGAGCGGCTGTTTGTTTGAGGTCAGTACATTATCAAAGACACATACACACCCTCTGTATGTACACACACCGTTTGTCCTCGTTTAAAGACAAGCTGGAGTTCAAACTTCTTCTCAGTCTCTCAATAATGAACCTAACACATCTATCTTGTAGTCAGCTGGTTTAGCTGACAACAGAATTCAGACCACACCATGCCACGCTAACAGCTTCACTTTGCCTCTGATGTTTATGTCAAGCGAGGTAAAACACCTCCTCTGACTCTCTAAGAGTTTCCTAATATCAATAAATTAATAAATATTCTCTGTAGAAACTTAACGTACCTTAGCGTGTTTGAGCTCCAGCTCGGCAAGCTCCACCAGGTTCTTCCTGAAAGCTGCCACTCGTCTCGTCTTGAAGTCGATGAGCTCTGTGTTCAGAACAGAATCTACTGTTAGTTGTACAGCATGGAGAGTCAACAATCTGCCCAACCACAAGATGCTGATCAACAGATGGTTCTGTTTTAGATATTAACTCTTAACAGCCAATCATGTAACAAGGAATGCATGAGGACCATGAGAACGTAACAAGGACCAGGAGCGAACGTGATGAGGACCATCGCTTGGAATCTAGTGAAAAGCGTTGACAGTCAATGTTTTAACTGATAAAAATTGGACTCACCTTGTTTGGCAGACTCTGAGATCTTCTCAAACTTGTGGCAGCAGAGCTGCTGGCTGGTCTCGGCCTGCAGGACGTCTCTGTTTTTGGCTCGAGCTTTATCCAGAGCCTTGTTAGCATTCTCATAGTCAACCAGAGCCCGGCTCCTCCGGTACAACAGGTCCTGCAGGTGGTGACATCAGCGCAGTTTAATATCGAATTGAACTCGTAACGTTCCTTCATTACACATTACTAACACACATCAAAGCATTAAATGTTGATTAATCCACAGCTGAAAACAGTCCCAGACAAAAGCGCTGAACCTTTTTTAACATCAAACTGATGCTTTAACCGTACGCACTCTGACCTTTGCAGCCTGGGACTCTCTCAGATAATATTTCAGCAGGTCGGCCAGCTTCAGGTCTTCGTCTGCTGCAACTCGAGCTTCAATCTTCTGTGAAACCACAACAGACAGAAACCATTAACGAGTTATTCAGGTGAAAAAACAAACATGATCAACAGGTCTTACAGTCTCCCTTTAAACCATCACAGAAGCACTCTGAGTGGACAGCCATGTTGACATACTTTAAGACACGTCATGCCATCTGACAACAAACGTACCCTCGTTTTCTCAAACAGCTCTGACACTTTCAGGAAGAACCTGAAACAGTCGAAACAGGAAATAGATCAACCAGAGGAAATGATGTCAGTGTGCTGACTGCGAGCAGACTGAAGTGTTGTGATGTGACACCATCACGCCATTGGTGGTGTAAACCTGTGTGTACGTACTTGCAGAGGTCCGTTGAGTCCTGTGTTCCTAACGTGTAGAGAGACGAGGCGATTCTGTTGATGTCATCTGCAGCATCTGAACACAAACATACTTTAATGACACACTACATCTCCCATGATGCCACTGTACAATGTCATCCATAGGAGGCTCTCTGCCTGGTTATCAGATGAAGGCGACCCTTACTTTTGTGCGAGCGGATCATTCTGTCGGATTTGGCCGAGGCGTCTTTGACCCGATTGTGGTATTCTAACAGAAATGTCTTCTCATGCTCGAAGAAATCATCAACGTCCTGAAAATAGAAACACGAATGAAACCTGACAGAAGAAGACAGACATGAAGCACGACTCTGCTTCTTCTTCTGTGTCACCTTGACTCCGGCCACCAGGACACCGTCGGCTGACTTCACCACGTTCTTGAAGAAGTCCTCCAGCTTCTCCTTCTTGTTCTTCCCTCGAACACTCAGCTGTCAGACAAGAGAGGTAAAAGGTCACTCTACCACAACAACAACATATTTCTTTCCTCTGTATGACCGAATAATTTCTTCTGTGGAGTACTTCAGGGCTCCACCTTAGATCTTTAATTGTCTTTGTTTGTTTCACCAGGACTTTTTTTTTAAATAAATCATGCCGTGTCACAGCAGATGACCCTTTAACTTCATGTAATCAGATTACATTTTTCATCTCGCTATAAAGATCATGTTTCTTTCTTCTCCTCAACTAACAGATGTTAAATCATGTTCTCTATAAACTAACCTCCATCTGCATGTGTCAATGTTGTGTATGTGGTATGTTGGCATGTGAATGTATTCAGAGCACATAGAGAGGATCTGTAACTGTTTCCTGAAAAACTTGAAAAAAGAATTCCCCCCAAGGGATCAATAAAGTTTCTATTCTATTCTTTCTATTCAACCAATTAACCAGTGGCAGGACTGAAGGTGTGTGAAGCTTCAGGTGACTCACATCCTGGTTGTACTCCAGGAAGACGTGGAAGTTGAGGTCCTTCCTGAGGACAGGATGAGCGGCCACACGACACAGAAAGACCTCGTGCATGGCAACGGTCTTCTTGAAGATGGCAAGGTACTCTCTGCATGGAGACACACAGCAGTCAGTGACCAACAGCTGACTGTCAGCTCGTTAGTTAATTGGTTGGCTCGTTAGTGACTCACGCCTCAAGCTCCTGCTTCATCTTGGTGAACTCCTCCTTGGTCATGGAGCCCTCTCCCTCTCCGAGCTTTTGCAGCTTCTCTCTAGATGCATCGAAGTCTGGCCTGGGTGGGGCGGGGGGGATCTACACACAACAACAACATGAGTGTGTGTGTGTGTGTGTGTGTGTGTTTGCTATGTGTGTGTGTGTGTGTGTGTTTCTCACAATGTATCCTGCGTAGTCTTCATTCTCCACAAACGAGTCATGCAGCCAGATGAACTCTTCATGCTGTCGGACCACCGAGAACTCGTTCTGCTTAAAGTTAGGGAGTGTGCTCTGTGGAAACAGGAAGTATGTCACATGTTTAGAAAATCTATAAACTAGAACTGGGCTCAGCAGCCGGACCAGAACGGGTTGGAGCACAGCCTCTAAGACCAACAAAGGAAAGGAGCCAAACCCGGCAAGAAAATCACCTCAATAGGCTGCTGTGTTCACTGTTAGACTGGACACTGCTGGTTCAGAGGTTCTGTTACTGTGTTCACTGTTAGACTGGACACTGCTGGTTCAGAGGTTCTGTTTGGTCCGGCCGTGTTCACTGGAAGGTAGATGCTCATTGCACTAGTCCCTCCCTATCTGTCAGTTTCTACAGGAAAATGAGGAAGTGACCAGAACACTACTTCCTGTTTCATGAACTCGACTTCCTGTTTCATGAACTCTACTTCCTGTTTGTCTTGCTGTTCTGTGTAAACTCTGACATACATGTGTTCTTGTGATCATGCATGTGTGTATAAACACACTTACCTTGGTGTGGACGGTGAACTTGACCTTGTCTCGCTCGCTCAGAGCGTCAGAGATGTCGACCTGAAGCGTGGCGTCCGTCTGCAGGTCCACGTTCACAGCCCGCGGCTGCAGGAAGACCACATATCCCATCATGCACCACATCACCGAGCCAACACACTAACATCACCTGCAGGCCATGGGTCGCAGGTCGAGGGTGATCAACAGCTGAGTGAGCAAAATAGCTAACAAGCTAACCTGTTTATGTCCTGCTATAAGCAATGACATCACAGGAAACAGGAAGTGATTACTGATGGATCTAATCTGTGAATCACACTGCGTGTTGTCATGGTGATGGGTTCAGAGTCTCTGCTGTCCTCTGAACGTCATCACGTGACTGAAGACGATAAACCAATCAGTGTGCACGCGCGTGTGTGTGTGACGGTCATGTGACACATCAGCTGATTAGCACGTTAACGATCTAAAGCGTTAGCCGCTAGCTTAGCCTCCGTTGCACCTGTTAGCCAGGTTAGGTCAGTTAGCAGCTGATGCTAACGGCCTGCAGGTCAGCTGACTGTTAGCACCGAGCTAACGTGAGCTAACACGGCTACCCTGGCAGGAAACCCAGAGCTAATGCTAACAGCTGCTTTAGCCAAGCCGAACAGACAGACAGGCAGGTAGACAGACAGACAGACAGACAGGTAACAGGTAGCACTCACTCCCCGGTCCTCCTCGGAGAGGAAGTCGGGTCCGTCGTCCAGCCCTTCCTGCTGCGGAGACAGAGAGCACAGAGCCGTTAGCTTACCGATACACCGACTCGCCGTTCACCGTAACACAACAACCACAGGCCCGCCGCGGAGCTCCGGCGGTCCGCCGGGGCAGCCGGGTCCCGCTAATGAGCCGCTACGAGAGGAAAACAAGAAGGTGAGCAGAGAAAGACATCAACCCACCATCATGGCTGCGAACGGGTGGAGGCAGGAAGTGACGTCACGACGTGCAGGCAGCGCCGAGGAATCAGCTGAGACAGATTAATTAAATTCATTAAAATAACAGTAATAATAATAATGGCGTAATTCCGCGTATTAACATATATTAATAAGTAAATGTCTCAGCATATTTCTACTGAACTCCACTGGATTCTACTGGACCAGGTCTCACTGAGATCTTCTGAACTGACCGTCTAACCATCAGGATGAAAATATAAGTGTCTGTTGGACTGAAATGTGACATTTTATTTATAAATATAAAAAGATGACTGTTCAGTCTTGGGTCAGTCCTGGTTCTGTCCTGGTTCAGTTCTAGGTCAGTTCTGGATCAGTCCTGGTTCAGTCCTGATTTAGTCCTGATTCAGTTCTGGGTCAGTTCTGAGTCAGTCCTGGGTCAGTACTGGTTCAGTCCTGATTCAGTCCTGGTTCAGTTCTGGGTCAGTCCTGGCTCAGTTCTGGTGCAGTCCTGGTTCAGTTCTGACTCAGCTCTGGGTCAGCCCTGGTTCAGTCCTTGTTCAGTTCTGGTGCAGTCCTGGTTCAGTTCTGGGTCAGTTCTGGTGCAGTCCTGGTTCAGTTCTGGCTCAGCTCTGGGTCAGTCCTGGTTCAGTCCTTGTTCAGTTCTGGTGCAGTCCTGGTTCAGTTCTGGGTCAGTTCTGGGTCAGTGTTGGCTGGTCTAACTGTTCTGTGTCAAAGATGCTGATGAGAGAGGTTAATGAAACAGATGTTACATGTTGATCAATAAAGATGACTAATACAATTAATATTTAATATTACTACTAAATGTGTTTTATGAAATGTGGCTGCAGTTCCGCTCAGTGACATGCAGGACAAAGATAAATTCTATTGAAATCACAAAAGAAGTTTTATATGAATGTATTTTCAATCTATGTTAGTGAATGAGATAATAAGAACTTTATGAGACATAAATGTATGTTAATATGTGTGTTGGAATGGAAGGTAGCTTCAGCTAGCTATCCCCCGGCAGTTCCTGTCAGGGGATGCCCGAAAGAGGCATATCCCCAAACTGAAGCCCACGGTACACCACCAACCGCTCCACGTTTCAAACAGATATTCCCCACTCAGTGTTAGCGACTCAAGTTAGCGACACTAGGGGTCATAGTCAAATGAATCCCAGGGGCCAGAGCGGACAACATCAAGTCTAATTCGAAACTGCTGGCTAAAGATAAATGTAGATTCAGTAAGATTATTATTCATATCGGCGGTAATGACACCCGGTTGCACAGGTCACTAAAATTAATGTTTCTTCGGTGTGTGCATACGCCAAAACGATGTCGGACTCCGTAGTTTTCTCTGGACCCCTGCCCAATGTGACCAGGGATGACATGTATAGCCGCATGTCATCATTTCACCGCTGGCTGTCGAGGTGGTGTCCAGCAAACGATGTGGGCTTCATAGATAATTGGACACCTTTCTGGGGAAAACCTGGTCTGATTAGGAGAGACGGCATCCATCCCACTTTGGATGGAGCAGCTCTCATATCTAGAAACATGGCCAAGTTTATTAGTCGACCAAAACCATGACAACCCAAAGTTGAGACCAGAGCTGTGTCTCAATTCAGGGGCTGCATCCTTCAAAGGACGCATTTGAAGGCCGATTACATCACAACGCTGCGCGAAGGCTGTCCCAATTCGAAGGCTCCTTCAAATGCAGCCTTCTTTCCCCTCTTTTTCAAGGATGCACCTAAAGATAATTAAACAGAGGAGGTTAGCACCATGGTATAGTCAGCAGACTCGCAAATTAAAGTAAGAGGCACGTAAATCTGAACGCAAATGGCATACCACTAAGCTGGAAGAATCTCATTTAGTCTGGCAAGATAATCTTAAAGCTTACAGGAAGGCTCTCCGTAATGCCAGAGAAGCCTATTACTCTTCATTAATAGAGGAAAATAGATTAGATTAGATTAGATGATACTTTATTCATCCCACAACAGGGAAATTCTTTTGTTACAGCAGCAAGGTGTAATATACACTATAGAAGTACGGAAAAAAATAGTAAAGGCAAAAACAACAACAGACCAAAGAATCCTTCAGCCTATTCAGTAAATAAGAAACTAATAAACAACAATAGGCAAACAGACAACTGACAAGTGTACAGATGTGCAAGAATGAGTACTAAAGGTGGAAGTAGCAAGATATAAATAATATTGCAAAGGTAGAGTCATGATGTATTAATTTAAAAACAACAAAAAGTGGCAAGATATAAATAATATTGCAAAGGTAGAGTCATGACATATTAATTTAAGAACAACCCCAGGTTTCTCAGCTCTACTGAGCCATCTATCCCTTTAGGTCTAACTAGTAATGACTTCATGAGCTTCTTTAATGATAAAATTATAACTATTAGAAACAAAATTCACCTCTTGCCCTCAACAGGCACTGATCTGCATTCTGATACAGGAAGTTTGGAAAAAGCTGTAAAACCTGATATATATTTAGACTGTTTTTCTCCCGTCAACCTTCAACAAATAGCTTCAATAATTTCTTCATCTAAGCACTCTAGATCCAGAGGTTTTAGCCAATTACAGACCAATATCAAATCAAATCAAATCAAATTTTATTTATATAGCCCAAAGTCACAAAACACAGTTTGCCTCAGAGGGCTTTACAATCTGTACAGGGAGTGACACCCTCCGTCCTTAGACCCTCGGTTCGAGAGAGGAAAAACTTGCACACAAAAAACCCTTTAACAGGGAAAAAATGTGGAAGAAACCTCAGGAAAAGCCACAGAGGAGGGATCCCTCTCCCAGGACGGACAGACATGCAATGGATGTCACGTATACAGAACAAATCAACACAAACATACAACATGTACAAATACAATGAATGATAGAATGACAATGAATTACAATGAATGATTCAGTAAAGGGAGATGTGACTGCATCTACAACCATTACCATGCCTGGCTAGGCATACCCCAGAAAGAGACAGACGGGGGGTGGGGGGGAGTCCCCCGGCAGTCTAGTCCTATGGCAGCATAACTAAGGGATGACCTGAGTCAGCACTAACTATAAGCGCTTTCAAAAAGGAAAGTCTTCAGTCTACTCTTGAAAGTGTTGACTGTGTCTGCCCCCCGAACCCAGAATGGTAGTTTGTTCCACAGAAGAGAAGCTTGATAGCTGAAAGCTCTGGCTCCCAATCTACTTTTGGAGACTATAGGAACCACAAGAGACCCATCATTTTGAAAGCGCAGTGGTCTAGAGGGGTAGTAAAGTACTATGAGTTCTTTTAGATACGATGGTGCCTGGCCATGAAGAGCTTTGTATGTAAGGAGAAGAATTTTAAATTCTATTCTAGACTTAACAGGTAGCCAGTGCAAGGAAGCCAAAATGGGAGAGATGTGATCTCTGATCTCTGAAAGCATTCTGAATTAGCTGCAAAGACCTAAGAGACTTATTTGAGCAGCCTGATAACAAAGAGTTACAATAGTCCAGCCTAGAAGTAACAAATGCATGGACTAGTTTTTCTGCATCCGCTTGAGACACGATGCATCTGATTTTGGCAATGTTGCGTAACTGGAAGAATGCAGTCCTCGAAATTTGTTTTATGTGGACGTTAAAGGACAAATCCTGATCAAAAACAACTCCAAGATTCTTTACGGTCCAATTACAAGAACTTCAGTTTTGTCTGAATTCAGCATCAGAAAATTGTAGGTCATCCAACTTTTTATATCCTTAAGGCATGCTTGGAGTTTAGTTAACGGGTTGGTTTCATCAGGCTTGATCGACAAATATAATTGGGTGTCATCAGCATAACAATGAAAATTAATGGAGTGATTCCTAATAATGTTCCCTAGAGGAAGCATATATAAACTGAATAGAAGTGGTCCTAGTACAGAACCTTGTGGAATGCCGTGACAAACTTTGGTGTGCATGGAGGATTCATCATCATCATCATTAGCTAACTATAAACTGTAGTAGAGATATGGTAGCAATAATGACAGTGATGCTATATATAGTGGACGTCAGCAGCAGACCACAGCAGCAGCCACGATCTACGAGAACCTGCTGGACGAGAGAGCACAGAAACTCCAGGGAAGAAGTTTAGTTAGTAACATGCATTGATGGTAATGGTGATGGGGGGGAGAGAGAGAGAGAGAGAGAGAGAGAGAGAGAGAGAGAGAGAGAGAGAGAGCGAGCGCACTGGTTGAGTAATATGCAGTAAATCAGAGTGATGGTGCTCTCTGGAGCACACCCAGCAGGTGGTCAGACCCAGGCAGATGTCTCTCGTCCGTTTGTGGCATTAATGACACATGTAAACTCAAATCTGACTACATATGTTCCCTGTCATAGCTACAAGCTGCTGTTGCATATAAGAGAAGTCCCGTGTCCCGTTACCGGTGTATTTTCCTCTGGATTCCTCAGGAAACGAGAGCAGGCTAACATTACATGCACTGACATTAGATAACACATGAACATGATGAGAAACCCTAACATCATCATGTTAGTACACCATGTAAAATCACGTTACTGTAATTACTGTATTATTTTCAGGTCTCCAGCGCTAGCCTCAGACACCGGGAGCTGCTGCTGTTCTGGGCATTAGTTTTTACTGTATAAAACTAATGTTGCATTAGACTCTGGCAGTAGCATTTCCATTATGTGATTTCTGAATTAATTTGGTTTTAGGTTTTCTTAATTAATCTCTCAGCCGCTGCGGGGGGCAGCTGAACTAAACACATCGTCAGCACAGACACAAAGCCCTGTCTGCTCTGGTGACTGACAGCCATCAAACACTCAAACTGACACTATCAAGACGGAGTTCGTGCACTATAAACTATGAAACTCCTGCTTGCTTTTTTGCCTGTTTCTGTGTCTCAGGTCTGGTAGAGTCCAACTCTGTCAAACTGCTGTGCTCATTTGCTTCCATCGTTGTAGTGCACTGTTTTCTGCAAATTTGTTTCATACCTGGCAACCCCGGATATCGAACACAGAACTAAGTGATCAGAATTGCAGGGGTGAAAACATAAACAAAGAAACGGGCCAGGCAGTAACACATATGCTTAACATATTCATTTTATGATTTAATACAATGAATATCTTACATATTGTACCTTTAAAGTTGCTGTTATGAAACAAGGCATTTTGCACCATGAGTGAAGTTATGTGCACGGTAAATAACCCCCTCAGAAACGAAGTGTCACGTGTTCCATGGCAGGTCCTGAGGCATAGGTGATGTGATTTAAACAGAACTCATCTCATTGCTTGAGTAATTGTTGCAATCTCCAGCCTTCTATGAGACACTGTCCTGTAATGTTGGAAAGTTTGAGACTTTTAACTGAGTCTTGTGCTATTACTCTTTGTAAAGCAACGTCAAAGTCTTTGCATTACAAAACTAAATGTTTAAATAATACCTAACATAACCACCTTTATTTTAACAGTCCTTATTACTATTATTATTGTTTAATGTTAAAGGTCAACACTTGTGTAGTTAATATACGATCCTCTGAGAGTTAATGTCCAACACTATATACAAGTGTTAAGAAAAACTAACACTGGTTGGTGTTAATAAGTTTTATATTTTAATTCCAAAAAGAGTGAAAAATGACACCAAATTAGTGTTAAGGTACCAACACTGCAAAAAGAGTTAAATTAACACTTGTGGTGTGTACTCAGACACTTTAAAAGTGTTAAAATCAACTCTGGCAGTGTTAATTTGGGTATACTGATTTTGCTGTGTGTGTTTGTGTGTACCTGTGTGTATGTACCTGAGTGTATTGTGTGTGTGTGTACCTGATTGTATTGTGTGCGTGTACCTGTGTGCGGCCTCCTCTCTCTCGCGGCGGTGTTGCTCAGCTCGGATCTCTCTCACTTCCTGTCTTGCGGCTCTCTGCTCCTCCACACAGTCTTCAATCAGATCTCTGCTGGACGCCAACGTCAGCAACTTCCCCACCAGAGCCTGAAGGATCCTCAGCTTCTCCCCTGAACACACCGTCAACACAACCATCCACACGCCGTCAACACGCAGTCTACATGCCATCAATATGCCGTCAACAACTAACCCTAACCCTAAGTAGTATATTCCCGTTTGATTGGTCGGATGCTGACCTGGCATCAGGTCATACACCGCCGTGTTCGACAGCCTCTTCAGCAGTGCCGGCTCGGCCAATCGCAGCTCAACACATGGGTCGTCCATCAGTGTGAACCCGCCCTGCTTCTGGTAGCGGAACTTGGCGTTGCCGTGGTAACAGTCAGCGCCAGATGCCAGGATGTGAAGCCGCAGGATTTCTGACAACGTGCAGCTGTCCAGGTCCAGCTGCTTCAGACTGCAGCCCTGATGCAGCTGAGGCCAGGCGGCAGCCAATGAGGCAATGGCACTGAGCGCAGACTGAGTGGCGTCAGAGTCGTCATCCAGAGCCTCCGACAGGTCTGCACACAAACACAAACACACAGTCACACACACAGAACCTCAGAGGAGAACAGACGGTGTCCGGTGTGTTCGGACCTTCAGCCTGGTCTTTGGCCACCTCCTCCTGCTCCTCGTCCAGAGCCTGAAAGATGGCTGTCAGGAAGAAGAACAGCAGCTCGCACAGCGGACCTTCAGGATCAGAACCCACCAGAGCCTCCTCCAGAACCTCTGCGGAGAGAAAACATCAGTCAGAACCCCAACAACGTCTGTCAGAACTCACTGGATTTCTACATCTAGCTAGAACCAGAATCAGAACCTAAAGAACTCCCCGGGCCTTTGCAGGATCTTTCAGAAACTCTACCTGATCTGCCCCAATCATCATACTGACACTGGACTAGTACCACAACCCCAGAGTGAACCAGACTGGGAGCAGAACCTTCTAAGGTACCACGGTGTTCTGGTTTAGTTCTGTTTAGTCAAATTGTTCTAACCCAGAGACACTCCGTCAGGGAACTCGTCCTTCAGCTCAAAGACCTCGCCGAAGGCCCGCAGGAACTCCAGAACCATCAGAGCCTCTCCGAAGAGCTCAGCCGGAAGACGGGTCCTCACTGGAACCGCACTGGGCAGCTCCTGAAGAACCAACATACAGAGAAAGGATGAGAAACGGAGAACACTAGAGGAGGTTCTGTGGTGCGTTCACTGACCTTCAGGTCTTCACATTCCATGTCCTCTCTGGGTTTGTTCCACAGTTTGAGTCGCTCTGCGTATTTCTTTTTCTCCTCCTTCAGCTTCTCTCGCTCCTGTCACATGACCACACCAGAACCATCACAACACCAGAACCATCGCAACACCTGGACTGACTCTGATTGGATTAAACTGGTCATGTGACTCACCCTCTCCTTCTCCAGCTTCCTGCGCTCCTTCTCCTCCCTCCTCTTCTGCTTCTCCTCCTCAAACCTCCTCCTCTGCTCCTCCTTCTGCCTCTCTCGGTCCTCCCTTTCCCTCCTTTTGGCCTCCTGCGCCTCCTCCTTCTCCTTTTTCAGCCGAGCTTTGTCCTGAGCCGCCGCCGCCATCTCCTCCTTCTGCTGCAGCAGCTTCAGCTTCTCCGCTGCCTTCAGCAGCGATGAGCCCGCCTGGGACCAGAACAGACCCAGACCGCCATCAGAACTCACAACCGTGATACTGATTGGACCTATGACTCACCATAACTAATGTCAAATACGCTTCTGTTGACTCACCTGTGCAGGTGAGCCCCGCCCTCCACCTTTAGGAGGGGGGCTAAAGGGGAAAAGGGGGGGCTCATCGGGAAAGAACTGGGAGAATGTCTGTTCAGACAGCCGGAACTTCATCACTGTGGAGGGCTGAGACAGGAAGTCAGCGTCAAAGACAGGAAGTCAACATCTTCTATACTTTGCTCTAAACGGAGCTTCATACTGTTTGCTCTGAATATCACTGCATGTTCTATGTTGTTGTTGTTCTCACCTTGAGGGCGATGGTTCCGTTCTGAGGTTCACAGTGTTGTTTAAAGAGCAGCTTCAGTCTCTCTCTGGACACCGTGGTTTTCCTACGACTGAAGACACACACACACAGAGTTAGGGTTAACTATTTTTTGTAGTGAAGTCTACAGAGGAGTTTATCTTGCTGAACATAACACTGTGAAACAATCAGAAAGGAACGACTGATTATCTGAGACTGAACATGGACTGAGACTGAAGACAGACTGAAGACGGACTGAGACTGAAGACGGACTGAGACTGAAGACGGATTGAAGACAGAGTGAGACTGAAGACAGACTGAAGACTGAAGTCAGACTGAGACTAAAGACAGACTGAAGACGAACTGAGACTGAAGACGAACTGAGACTGAAGATGGACTGAGACTGAAGACGGATTGACAGAGTGAGACTGAAGACACACTGAGGACCGACTGAGACTGCAGTACCACCTTTAACCAGTAGATGTCAGTGGATGTTATAAGTAAAGTTATTGTTCCTATTAAGTTCACAGAAGAAGTGTGTGGAAATGTTCTGGGGAGCGGTCCAATAGTCTGTTCTGCTCATGAAGGTTTAGTTTCGCATGTTTAATGTGTCTGTCATGAATCCTCTGAATAAGGAAGGGAGCTTCAGTGCTCCCTTTCCTATCTCCTTCAGAGGATACACTGGACCGTCCTCTAACAAAGGAAAGGAGGTAATGTGTCAATACTGTGTCAAAGACTGTGTCAATAACGTCCTCCGTCACATCATGACATAGGCTGTGTCCCAATTCAGGGGCTGCATCCTTCGAAGCACGCATTTAAAGGCCAATTACGTCACAACGCTGCGCGAAGGCTGTCCCAATTTGAAGGCTCCTTCAAATGCAGCCTCAAATGCAGCCTTCTTTTCCCTCTTTTTCGAGGATGCACCGCAACTATCCTTCACGGCCTCACATATCCCAAGATCCTTTGTGCGCCGCTGTTCAGTGCCGGGAAACATACAACAATGGCGACACCAAGTGGCTATGTTAAAAGTACCAACTGACGACAGGTGTGCAGCTGGTGACGCAACCAGGAAAAGCTTCGAAGGCCAGACCGTCTCATTTAACAACAGTTGATGTGGCCTTCGAAGGACCCTCAGAAGGAGTCACCTTCGAAGGCTGCGAAGGCTGCATCCTTCGAAGTATGCAGCCCCTGAATTGGGACACAGCTATAGTCTGACTCTCTGAACACTGCCCTACATTTCTCCTAACTTCTTAACACTTCTCCTTCACACCTTTCCTTATCACTTCTCCTTCACACCTTTCCTCAGGATGCTAAACATCCAGGTCAAGGACGAGTGTTTAGGAAAGGACTTAGGAGGTGATTTTTTTTTCAATGGACTCGTGGATTCAATGACCAACATGGAGCTACAACATGTGATATCATCGCCGTCGTCATACCTGATCTGATTAGCTTTGACAGTGAATGGCTCACTGTGCTCCTCCTTCATCATCCTCACTGTGTATCTGAACACTGAAGGACTCAGAAGCTTCTTCTTTTTCCTGTGACACACACACACACACACACACACACACACACACACACACACACACAATGTAGACATCACTTGAATAAGAACAGAACCTGCTGCCTACATTACCCACAATGCACAGCTAACAGCTAACGGACGCTATCTGAGTGAACCATGTGTACCTGTATGTTGGTGTTAGCACGTTAGGGACACGTCCCGTCAGTACGACATTCATCAAACTCAAAAATTTCAAGTGTGGAACGACCAGAAGATCAGATGACCTTTGACCCACTGACCCGTTTATCTGGGCTGTTGGACTCTGAAAGCTTCTGCTCTCGTCATCACTGTCGCTGATGATGATGGCATCGCCGTCAGCTGGTTTGACGTGGCCATTAGCAGCCGGTGCTCCATTAGCACTGGAATGAGGAGAGTGGACCTGCAGGACCTCACACACATGTCTGCACGCGCGCGCGCACACACACACACACACACACAATGTAGACATCACTTGTCCTTGTCCTCTGTGACACCAATCAGCTGATTCCTACAGTTCAAAATAAAAGCACCATCTCGCCTCAGTACCTGGCTCCGTTGCGTCCGATGATGTCCACTGTCTCTCCGGGGAAGAAGCGTTCTTTGACGAAGGCATAGATGTCCTCGCAGAGCTCCGTCAGCCTGCAGCGTTGGCTCAGATTGGCCAAGTGGAGCAGAGGAACCACCAGAGAGGGCGGGAAGCTCTGCAGGCTTTGCTTTGCCCGCCGCTCGCTCTCCACCGCCTCCAGGTAGGTGAGGCCCGCTCGGCCTGTCAGAGCGCAGCTCCACACCAGACTGTTACACAGGATGGTCCGCTCAAAGAACTCACTGAGGACAAACAGGAAGTAAAGAGAACACACACTTTCTGTCAGACACAAATGTGAGACATCACACTGAGGTGACACAGAACATGTCGACACTTAGTGCAGGCTATCTGCTTTATATCACGTATGAACCAATGAAACAAGTGTGTTAACCTAACATGAAAATAACGTTGGTCTACCATTAAAATAACGTTGGTCTAACACTAAAGTAATGCTGGTCTAACACTAAAGTAACATTGGTCTAACATTAAAATAACGTTGGTCTAACACTAAAGTAACACTGGTCTAACACTAAAGTAACATTGGTCTAACATTAAAATAACGCTGGTCTAACATTAAAATAACGCTGGTCTAACACTAAAGTAACATTGGTCTAACATTAAAATAACGCTGGTCTAACACTAAAGTAACGCTGGTCTAACACTAAGGTAATGTTGGTCTAACACTAAAGTAACGCTGGTCTAACATTAAAGTAACGCTGGTCTAACATTAAAGTAATGCTGGTCTAACATTAAGGTAACGCTGGTCTAACACTAAAGTAACGCTGGTCTAACACTAAGGTAATGTTGGTCTAACACTAAAGTAACGCTGGTCTAAGATTAAAGTAACGCTGGTCTAACATTAAGGTAATGCTGGTCTAACACTAAAGTAACGCTGATCTAACATATTAACATTATAGTATAACATTACATTATATTGATGACAGTCTGTGGTCATTTATCTTGTGCTGTTATGGACACGTAATGAATTGTTTAAATAGTTCTTAAAGGGACAGCGCAGGGAGCTTTAGCATACTTCAAACTGAAAATATGGAACATTCTGTCAACGCTACAGAAACACTAGGTAACTTAAGAATGATAAGGTCGTTTGAATGTTAGTCATTGGTTTGATAATGGTTGTGTATTGGTTACTGACAGTGGCTGATCAGGTTTATTATCAGGTAATCATGATCAGTTTCTAAATGTTTTTTTTTTAAAATTACTTTAGAAAAATGTTCGTCTTTGTTATAATTTAACGTAGATGAACATTAATGTAATGTAAATGTACTGTTAAGGTAGCGTTAATATAACATTAGAACAGCTGTAGTGATTCATGTTATTAAAGTCTGTTCTGTTATTCTCTATATCAGCACTCATGGACTACTCTCGTCCAATCAGATCACTCGGTCTGAACCACCTGACATCATCATCAGATTAGTGAACGTTTTTAAAGTTAATTGATCAACAGTTAACGAATCAAGGTTCAAACAGTTTCGGGGTTTGTGCTGGCTGAGCTGTGAACAGGTGGAGCCTCTCTGTACCTGTCCTGTCTGGTGAGCCCAAACTTTATTTAAAAGTGTTCAATGACAGCAGGCCTCCGTCATCAGCTAACGCGGCTAACGCACTTTAGCTCAGTTAGCTAGCTAAGTTAGCCCAACGTTACACCTGCCCATCTGAGTCCAGAACCAGGTACCGGTCCGCACCGGTTTCCCGCCCGTGGACCGACATTTTGAGTTTATGGACGAACAGAACATTAATTATTATCCTAAAAACACAAAGTTGTTTTTGTTCGAGTCGTCTGGAAGTTTACCAACCGACCAACTGTCATTCAAACTTCACTCCGGCCGACTAACGGCTCTTTGAGGGGCTCACAGGTGAGCCAGCTGGCCCAGGTGAGTCCGGACACACTTACTCGTAGGTCCTGAAGATTTCGTGTGTGATCTTGCAGAGGAAGACCTCCTCGTCCGGCCGCAGGTCCGCCGGAGGTTTCTGTCGGATGAAGGCTTTTCTGTGGAGAAGCGGCATCACTGAGCTCCGCGTCCACTGGCAGCACTTTGGAAAAAAAGGAGGGAAACCGGGTCACAAAGGACGAACCTGACACACAAACTGGGACACAACGAACCAAAGTCCAACGTCACATCAGAACCGGAGCCCGGAGCTGAGAGCAGCGGAGCAGGGACCGAGCAGAAGCACCGAGGAGCGGCGCGGGTCTTTTGTTAGAGTCGGTGATAATCTGCCCACATGGAGGTGAGCTATTCGCGGTCTGAGAGGACGAACTCTACGTTTGAGCCCCGAACATCCACAAACCCACCCGGTTCTCCCGCTCACACCCAACACAACACACAACAAAGTGGACTCTGACGGACTTTACCGAGTTTTGTAACGATTAACCAATAATCCGCGGTCCGAACTGGAAGAGAAGTCCCGGGCTCGGAGCAGCTTCACTGGCGGCTTGTTGACCAAGTTTTCATCCACTTCAAGGACACACACAAAGCTCGGAAACTTCAGAGTTCGATGTCGCGCTGAAGGGAGACCTGTTGTAATGTTGTTGTAATGTTGTTCTAATGTTCACCATGTGTTGTGTTGCCTGCAGGTAGAACTGAATGAGTTAATTAAGCATTCAAACAGAGTTGAGGACATAAGTACACTTCAATATTTCGATTAGATTTTATTATTACATGATTTAATTTCAGATACTGTGTTTTTATGAAGCTCAGCGACGTTTCCTGTCCGGATGGTTAACTACGTTACCGTTTACCTGATGCTGACGTCACACCTGCTGAATAAACGTTCAGGAGTGTCTGTCAATTGTCTCGTGTTTCCGAGTCGAAGTGTGTTACCTCAACGCACCACACGGAGTGAGTAAAAGGGCGGGCTTCACTGTCGTCCTCCGCGTCGATTGGTCGGCCGTCCTGCCGCTCCTCCACTGTTAGCCAATGGTTGCCTCGGAAACGATGAGTGTGCCTGAATCGTGGTGACGAAATGGAGTGAAGAGGAAGGAAGTGTTGAGCAGTGATGATGGAGAATGAGTAACAGCAGGAGTGATACGTCACACACACACTGAGCACATCATGTCACATCATGCACTAAGCTCTTGAACACTGCTGTCCATCTAACCACCCGACCCACAAGAACCCATCACAACCCACAAGAACCCATCACGACCTACAAAAACCCATCATGACCCGCAAGAACCCATCATGACCTGCAAGAACCCACCACAACACACAAGAACCCATCACAACCCACAAGAACTCACCACAACACACAAGAACCCATCACAACCTGCAAGAACCCACCACAACACAGAAGAACCCATCACGACCCACAAGAACCCACCACTCTTTGAATGAAAATGATGTATCAGAGTAATGTGTCTGCCTTCTGAGTGCCTGCTTAGATATGTAAAAATCATCGATGGAGTGTGCCTGTTGGTTTTGGAGGGGTTTGGATTTGATGGTCAGTTTGTGTCGTGGATTATAATAGTATAAACTCACCCATCTTCCTCCATTCTCACAAATCAAGAAAGATGCTGCTCCGATTAAGCCATGAGACACCTCATGACTGCCCCCTCAGTCTGTTAGTATTAGAGTCAGCTTCTATTGAACCCAAATGTGGATCATCTCCCTTTATGCTGATGATGTCGTTCTCTTCATATCAGAACTGCAAAAATCAGTTCCTGTTTTGCTGAATCTTTTAAGTTGGATCTTTAAATGTAAGATTTTGGATTTTAAATGTAAGCAGCGTACCGTCTCATCCTCCTTTTCCAGTTTTGAGGCAAACTTATTCGAGGTGGATCGCTCCGATCCGGTGCTGTGCACCGTCATCTACCGACCCCCCAAATCCAACAAGGACTTTTTAAATGACTTCTCTGATCTGCTGGCTGAAATCATGCCCAAGTATGATCATGTCCTCCTTGTTGGGGATTTTAACATTCATGTGTGTTGTCCTGACAAGCCGCTGGTGAAGGACTTTTTAAGCCTTGTTGACTCTTTTAATTTGGTGTAGTGTGTGTCTGGTCCCACACACGAACATGAACACACATTGGACCTTGTCCTCTCCCATGGTTTGTCTGTGTTCAACCTGGAAACCTGTGACAATGTGTTTTCTGATCATTTGCCTGTGGTGTTTGAAGCTGCCTTTTCCTGCGCTGCAGTTAAATATGGCGCTCCTGCTCGGAGCCATCGGATTTTTAACCCTGTCACTGCCGGTCAGTTCTTGTCTGCTTTTAACCAGCTGTGTGTTCCCTCTGACTTAACATCTGCAAACACGGATGAGCTCAGTTCTTGGTTTTACTCCTCCTGCCGAACCATACTGGACTCTGTGGCTCCACTAAAAACGGTGCAGCCTAAAGTTAAACCTGAGCCCTGGCTTTATCTGAGAACTTGTGCAGCTAGACAGGAGTGCCGCAAAGCTGAATGCAGGTGTAAAAAGGACAGGCTGCAGGTTTCCTACCAAATCCTAAAAAAAACTGTTGGCGCTGCTAGTCCTACCTGGCAAACAGGACCATGTGCGTAAGCCTTGGTGGTTCTGAGTCCCGCTCTGCTCTGCTGTCATATGGGGTTCAACAGGGTTCAATTTTAGGGCCCCTGCTTTTCTCATTGTACCTGCTGCCCCTGGGTTCCATCCTGAGAAAGCATGGTATCTTTTTTCATTGTTACGCTGATGACAGCCAGATCTACGTGCCACTAAGGAAGAAGGATGCATTCTCTCTGAAACCACTTCTCTTATGTCTTGAAGACATTAAAGCTCAGATGTCCTTGAACTTTTTAAAATTTAATGAAAATAAAACAGAAGTGATGGTGTTCAGTCCCAGTGGCTCTTGCGAACCACCGCCTGTTGACCGGGGACCCTTGGTGCATTTCAGGAAGCAAACGGTCACAAACTTGGGTTTTAAGATGGACAGTGATTTTAAACTCGACCTGCAAATTGGTACAATAGTGAAGTCCAGCTTTTTTCATCTTAGGCAGCTGGCAAAAGTGAAGCCTTTCATTGCACAAAAGCACTTTGAAACAGTAATCCATGCCTTCATTGCATCGCGGCTGGATTACTGTAACGCACTTTATCTTGGAGTCAGCCAGTCCTCCCTCGCACGTCTCCAGTTAGTTCAAAATGCTGCCGCTTGCCTCCTAACTGGAACACGTAAGAGGGAGCACATTACTCTCATTTTAGCCTCTCTCCACTGGCTGCCTGTGCATTTTAGAGTCCATTTCAAGATTCTTTTATTTGTTTTTAAATCTTTAAATGGTCTTGCCCCGCCTTACCTCTCTGAGCTGCTCCATCCATACACTCCTGCCCAGTGCCTCAGGTCAGCTGACCAGCTGCTCCTGGAAGTACCAAGGGCTAAACGTAGGCTCAGAGGGGATAGAGCCTTTTCCGCTGCCGGTCCTAAACTATGGAATGACCTCCCTCTACACATTAGACAAGCCCCTTCTCTGTCCATTTTTAAAACGCGTCTTAAAACCCATTTTTATTCTTTGGCTTTTAACCCAGCATGAGACCCTGTTTCTGTTTCTGTTTTATTATTATGTTAATACTGTTTATCATTTATTATTGTTTTTATATTGTCTCTTATGTTTTATGTCTTTTATTTCAGGTTTTATTTCATGTATAGCACTTTGTGTCAGCTGTGGCTGTCTTTAAAGGGCTTTATAAATAAAGTTGAGTTGAGTTGAGAATCTGTATATTAACAAACAGTTTGTTACATTTACTTGGTTCAAAACAAGTTTTCTCTTCCCACAACATTTTTTCTGATATTTTCAGATTATGAATTATGTTTGTCATTGTGTGTGTAACTTTGAGTCTCTATTGGAAGGTACAATGATTTTTAAATTTCAGCTCAATCCAAAAAAATAGTTTCAGGCTATTTTCTGAACAAATGGTTTATGCCACACACTCCTGAGAGAAGCTGTGAACGCAGACTGATGATGATGATGTTTGGAAAGAGAGCCTTAGTACAACCTTTTAACATCTATCTATTAACACCAGTTAATCCAATTTAAGGTGAAGCACAGACTTCATTATTCACAGAATCTTTGTGACTGATTTAAATCTGATCCACCTCTTCTGGACGTTTCCCAAATTGTATAATTTTTGGTGTAACATCTTTAAGTGGCTCTCTGACATGTGCAGCTCTGTGTTTAATACCTGGCTGTGAGCCCACTAGTATATTGCATATGGAGAAAGTTCATGATGGACAATCTTAATACATCTTTGGATATGTCAGCCATTTCTGGTTCACCTTGATGAAAGTGCCATTCACCATGTGTTAAGATTCTAGTGTTAGTGATGTAGCAGTGTTTTGTTTCTATACCTCTTATATCTCTTATCTGATGTATGTCTGATTTTTTTATAACTCCTCTTTTACAAAATTCTAATAAAAATATTATAACAACTGTAATGGTGTGAAATTTTATAGAACTCACTTGTTCAGATGATGTTAAGGCTCACAGTTGTGCTTAATTAAAGGTGTGACCGCTTGATTGACCGGTACATGTCATTACAGATGGCTTATTAGAACACCCAGGTGTCATTCGACCTATCTCAGGCCCGCCAATGATCCACGTCTTTGTCGATATTTAGATGTAGCAGTACATTAAACATGGCAGCAGGCAGTGTCACATAATTTCAGCTTCAAAGCAGCTTCAGCAACCTGAGAATGACCTCAGGCTCCGTTCATTCTTTATACTGTCATTGGCCACGACCCACCAAGATTGGTCACGACCTTCCACGACCCTCCAGGATCCACCACAATCCACCACAATCCACCAAGATCCACAACCCACCATGATCCGGGTTCTGCACATGGACCTGCTCTGTGTGGACGGGTCAGAAGAATTTCAGTTTGATTCAGGGTGGAGTAAATCATCAGAGTCTGTCTCAGTTCTTCATCTCTTTATTATAAAAACAACCAGTTTGAATTGGTTTGGACTGGTTTAAGAAGGGTAACACAAAACAGATTAACATGACAGCATGATCAGAGTGACATTACAGCGACCACAACCTGTTCCAGAGCTGGAAACTGTAGAACAATCCAAATGGTTCAGAACTTTTAAACGTCTATCTGAACTTCAACCTTTAACCCAGCCCTGACAAGTTCATGAACAGACATGATCAGACCAGACCAGACCAGTTCAGTTCAGTTCAGTTCAGTCCAGTCCAATCCAGATCAGACCAGTCCAGTCCAGATCAGATGACCCTGTACAGGTGGATCTGTCTGAGTGCTTCAGGGTCCACGTCTCTGCCCAGGTAAACATCGTAGTCCACAGGAAGTTCCTCAACCCAACTGGGCTGCAGTGCCCCCTGCTGGACACAAACAGGAAGTGGTTAATTATTGAAAGATGAGTTTCAGAATAAGAGTATTTCTTTGTCTTAGTGTTCGACCTGCAGAGCGTTCAGACTGTCACGCAGAGCAGGAACTGTGACCAGCAGAGAGCCTTTCTTCCTGAAGTTCTCCATGATGAACATCCACGCTCTGAACACACACACGCACACACACACACACACACAGATCTTACTGGTTTTGTTGGAACAGACTTCATTTGTTTTGAAAATAATTGAAAAGAAACGGTAGTTAGACAGGAAGTGATGTCATGACCTCTGTTCTCTATTTGTATATTTGTGTGTGTGTCCTGACCTGACTTGCTCACTGGGCTCCATGAAGAACTCAAAGACGTTGTTCATGATGAGAACGTCAGCGTTCTGGAGCAGAACGTTCTGCAGACAGACATCAGTGTGGAGGACCTGCAGGCCGTCATAGTCATCACACACCGGCTGGTTCTACTGTTGGTTCTACCAGAGCCGTTTCTTGCTATATGCGGACTATGTGTATGCATGGGGCCTCGCAGCCACCAGGGGGCCCCCAACATGCAAGTTCAGCCTCAATACATGTTGGGAGAATTAAAAGTACCTGTCTTTTGTAAACAGACAAACCAACTCATTTGTTGAGTGAAACACTTACATGATTAAAATGCTTTTTAATTATTAAAATCAAATCAAAATCATCTGTCATGTCAAGCTGTGAGTGATGTGTGCCGACAGGTACTGTATGATTGACAGCCACTCACCATTCAGTGAAGTGAGAGAATAACTGTAGACACCATTAACATTTACATCATGGCATCATAACCGACTCAGTCATTTGCTGTTACACGTAAATGTTTCTTACTACCTGAAACTTTAGTTATTATTCTCACTAATTTAGTTTTTTATTGTTTGCACATCAAAACGGACTCAGTCATTCTGTCATACCTGTCGGCAGACATCATTAATTAGCTCTCAAACAGTCACAGCTTCCTGATCAGAGCAGCTTTGTTTGGATTATAACCTATGAGAAAAAAACTTTAAGTGTTTCACACAACAAATGAGTTGGTTTGTCTGTCTACAAACAAAGACAGCTACTTCTAATTCTCCCAAAATATATTGATAATATAAAATATGTTAATGTTTATTTATTTGAATAGTCACCTGGGTTCTGTCCGTCATCTTGTATTTGTTCAGAACTTCTTGCTGCAGTTTGACAAACTCTTCATTAATCTCCAAACCAACGAGCCGAGAGGCCGAGCTGAACACATAACCCTAAACACAAACACACAGGTATACACTCTTAATAAGCTGAATTAGCCATTAGCAGTTCCTGTTTGGATGTACAGGAAGACATCAGATATGATGATTTCATCAAGGAGATCAGGAAGTGTGTTTGGAGTGTTACTTTGCTGATTATAATTCAGATGTCTGACCCGGGTTCTACTGACCCCATACAGGACCGCTCCCAGCCTGGAGCCCACGTCCACCAACGTCTGCCCGCTCAGGTCCGGAAGAACGTTCTCAAACAGAAACTGAAGTTCTGACACAGAGAACGAGTGAGACAGGAAGTCTGCACGAGGAACAACAGAAGAAGAAGAAAACATCAACAGACATCACGTCAGTGATCAGGACGATGAAGAGGACGATGAAGATGTTCTGACCAAGAGGTGCAGTTCTGTACGACCCGCAGGACAGACAGTACGATCGGCTCATGGTTCCCTCCTCACACAGAGCGTCTACCTGATCTTCATCATATAGGAAGCTGTCGACGTGGAGTGTGGGCCGAACGCGCTGCTGCATCTGAAACATCATCAGAGTATTACAGTAGTACTGCAGTAGTACTGCAGTAGTATTACAGTAATACTTTCCTGTATGCAGTAGTATTACAGTAGTATTACAGTAATACCTTACTGTATGCAGTAGTATTACAGTAGTACCTTGCTGTATGCAGTAGTCTCTGAGGGGAGCATGGCCTCTGGAGGCAGTCGGACTCTCAGGTGTTCTGAGATGTTCTGCAGAATCACCTTCCTGTTGTCAGACAGCAGCTCGTCCAGCTGATCTACAGGAAGTACGGAGGCCCAGAGAGGTCACGTCATCTCTGTTGGTACTGCGTTACATTACGTTACTTAAGATGAAAGTACAGATCAATACATCGATCAGTGATCACTGACAGTCTGCTCAGTGTTCGAAGGATCCAGGGGGGTGTACCTGAGGTTCGGATCCAGTTCAGCACTTTGTGGAGGTCACGCGGGTCCACTTTGTTCAGCAGCTGCATCATTTCCGCTCTGGCTTCAGAGAAATTCATGTCGTCAGTCGGACCTCACCTGGTTCCGCTGTGGTTCCGCTATGGTTCTGCTGTCGTTCCGCTGTGGTTGTGCGGTGGTTCCTCTCTGGATCTGTGTTCAGGTCCGCTCAGGAACGTGTCTGACCTTTAAGGTGGAACCTGTGGACACCTCTGATTGGACGCAGCTAAGCAGCAGCTGTCACACAGCTGTTTACCCGTTCAGGTGATAACGCTTCAAGCACGTGACGTAAAGACAGATGTGGTGAAAGGTCACGAGTTTCTCCAGCAACCTTCCAGACCACCTTAAGAAAACACCCACAAGCAGCACCCTTTTCTCGCTGAAAACTATATTGATTCAATAATCAAATACGTGATAGACCATTCTTATTTAAACAGGATCAACTGATCATATTGTTATTTAAATTAAACATGATCAGCTGATCATTTTAATGGCGTCCTGTTGACGGTTTGTTGACAGGAAGTGGCAGTCGTGTATTTTAACGGCGGTTTCCGGTCGCCATTAAAGGCAGAGAAGAAGAAGAGCAGCGATGATGCTGCGTTGTGTTTCCGGGTCAGCTGTGATTGGCTGACGCTCCTCTGAGCCGCCGTTGATCGAACGCACCTACAGACGGTAAGAACCACCAGCCAACCTTCAAATAACGTTAAATATACGTTAAATAAACGTATGAACGAGTTTATGTTTATCTTTAACCTGAACGTGTGAACAAACCTAACATAGTAAGCAGCTAACTGCTAATCTGCACTCTCTGCCTGCGACAGCGGCTAGCTGCTAGCAGCTAAACTAACGCTAGCACGATGATGTAAACAGCTGACACGTTTTTATCAAACGACAGAAGAAGATCAATATGAATATCCATGACGTCGCGAGCGATCGACTGAATATCTGTTTGTTTTTAGCTGATCACACCTCATCACGTCATCAATAATCTGTAACATCCAATCAAACCGCAGCAGAAACGATCGATAACTGACTAACCTGATCAGCCACCATCAGTAATCAATATATCAAACCAATGAATAACATTCAAACGACCTTATCATACTTAAGTTACCTAGTGTTTCTGTAGCGTTGACAGAACGTTCCGAAATAAACATATTCTCTCTCTCTCATGCTTTAGCTTATTCTGAAGTAAGCTAAAGCTCCCTGCGCTGTCCCTTTAAGAAATATTTAAACAATTCATTACGTGTCCATAACAACACGAGATAAATGACGTCACATGACCACAGACTGTCATCAATATAATCCACAAACTGTTTATATACAAACTACAACTCTACCAACGTTATTTTAATGTTAGATCAGCGTTACTTTAGTGTTAGACCAACATTATTTTAATGTCAGACCAACATTATCTTAATGTTACATCAGCGTTATTTTAATGTCAGACCAACATTATTTTAATGTTAGATCAGCGTTATTTTAATGTTAGACCAACATTATTTTAATTTTAGATCAGGGTTAGGATTAAGGAATGTGGGGAGAGAGAGAGACCAGGTGCGGTCGAATAGTCAAATTTGCTCAGGAACCTTCCTCACTGAGTGAAATGACCCGGAAGTGTTAACGCAGCCGCCATGATAAGGGCTGTTCGAATCCTCTAACTGTGAAGGAAAGGAGCTTCAATGCTTCCTTTATTATCTCCTTTAGCATAGGATACACTGCACCATCCTTTACGAAAGGAAAGGAGGTAATGCCGCCCCACAGTTCCCTGCGGCAGCGACAAAAAATTGGCGTACCGTTCAGTCATTCACAACCAGAAAACATTAATATATTTAAACAGTGTGATGCAGCAGAGAGCGTGTGAATATGAACATATGTGTTGACGTGATGTCAAACTTAGATCATGAAGTGTGTTCTGTTGTTGACTGTGGAGCTGCGTTCACAAACTGTTTGGAACTGTGCCATCCAGCGTCCTGCAGATCATCATGAAGTTCCTGTTGCTGATTAATCATATATCTTTGCCATAACTTGCTAATATGTTTCTATATGAGTGGACAGGAGGGTGAGCGACCATACCAGGTAACAAACACTTCACCTGACTTCTGTGACAGGTGGACAATATTCATTTATTATTTGAACTCTGACGTCGATGATGACGTCACATTTTTCACCGGGTTGTCCATGTTTATATTTCCTGCATGAAACAACACGGTCAGAGCGCGCGGGGAGCATCCAGGAAGTATCTCAGATGAGCGTTTTGTAGTCCATCTTCTGGACTTTGTAGTTTTACCACAGATCACGTCAATTACGCTCGCCATCACGTGATGACGTAGTTTAAGTGTAAGTGCAGTCGGATTCTCTGAACACCGCGGTTGTCTTTTCCTAACTCCTTATGAACTCTCCTTCACATCTTTCCATGACCTCATGACGTTTTCTATCAAGGTCAAGGAAAATTGGTTAGGGAAGGACTTAGGAGCTGATTTTTTTTTTTTTTTTTTTTTTTGAGTATTCGACCGTACCCGGAGAATGACATGCGGGAAAAAGCCACAGATCGGATTCAAATCCTGGGCTTCTGCAGCAAGGACAGAGCCTTTGCATATGGGGCGGCTGCTCTACCAACTGAGCTAAACACCGCCCCAAGACCAATGTTACTTTAATGTCAGACTGTTATTTTAATGTTAGACCATGTGAACACACACAGACGAAAACAAACACACTGTCTCCATGGCGACATCTTTGAGTTTACTGGCAGGTGTTTTGTCTCTTTACAGTCACTCACCTGAGGCGTCAGTTTCATGTTGTGTTTAAAGACCTCCGTGATGTGTTCATGTATTCACTTCTCTCTCCTCTGTACAGAAAGTTTTTGTGGCTGCGTGCTGCAATCTTCACCTGTCAGCTGACCTGCTGACTCACTGCGCACGCTCAGTAGGGGGGTTCCCCTCCACATACACAGATTTTGGTTTTAATACACAGTAAGTGTTTGTAGTTCACCTGTTACCTGTCTGAGGTGAAGTCAGTTTCCTGTGACTACTTCAAAATGAAAGCCACCTCTTGTTCATAATAATGGTTAATAACCACACTGATGTCTGTTAATGGGTCCATGTGACTTCCTGTTTCAGGATCACTTCAGACCGCCATCATGGTGTTAGCCGACTTGGGCAGAAAGATCACCTCAGCACTGAGATCGCTCAGCAATGCCACCATCATCAATGAAGAGGTAACTGCACACGACACAGAGGTCTTGTGACCAGAAAGATCTAAAATAACTTAACTTACCTGTCTCTCTGCCTGCCTGCCTGTCTGTCTGTCTGTCTCAGGTGTTGAACGCCATGTTGAAGGAGGTGTGTGCTGCTCTGTTAGAGGCCGACGTCAACATCAAACTGGTCAAACAGCTGAGAGAAAACGTCAAGTGAGTCCTGATCCAGAATCTGGTCCTGATCCAGGTCAGCTGTGACTGAATGTGCTCTCTGTGGTTTTTGTCCATGCAGGTCTGCTATAGATTTGGAGGAGATGGCTTCAGGTCTGAACAAGAGGAGGATGATCCAACACGCCGTGTTCAAGGAGCTCGTCAAGGTCAGAACATCAGCCCTGGAAAAGCCTGGAAGGTTTCCAGGACTTCAGATGTTTTCAGTCTGTATGTCTACTGTGTGTATTATGTGTGTGTACTGTGTATTTCCAGCTGGTGGATCCCGGTGTGAAGGCCTGGACTCCCACAAAAGGAAAGAACAATGTCATCATGTTTGTTGGTCTGCAGGGCAGCGGTAAAACAACAACCTGCTCCAAGGTGACAACACACACGCCTGAGACCTACCCCCCCGCGTAGATAGACCCTGCCCCCTGCTGTCTCACTGACTTGTATGTTTCCTGCAGCTCGCCTACTACTACCAGAGAAAAGGCTGGAAGACCTGCCTGATCTGTGCCGACACCTTCAGAGCTGGTATACACTTCACATCCTCTATTCACCTGACATGACACTTCACATCCTCATGTGTCACACTGACGCTACACTTGACTTCAGTTGTAGTAAATTAACTGTTTCTTCTTCTTCTTCTCCTCTGAGGCGCCTTCGATCAGCTCAAACAGAACGCCACCAAAGCCAGAATCCCGTTCTATGGCAGGTGAGTTATTCCTCAGTGGTCAGACAGGTGGCGCCCTCTGCTGTCTGTCTCACCTGTGCATCGTGTCTCACCTGTGCATCATGTCTCATCTGTCTCACCTGTGTTGTGTTCAGTTACACAGAGATGGACCCGGTGGTGATCGCTGCAGAGGGTGTCGAGAAGTTCAAAGCTGAGAACTTTGAGATCATCATCGTGGACACGAGCGGACGACACAAACAGGAAGACTCGCTGTTTGAAGAGATGCTGCAAGTCTCTAATGCTGTGGTGAGTACCTGAACGCACCACCACAGGACAGGGCTCTGTATCTAGACTGACTGAAGGTGTGTGTGTGACTGTCTCATCTACTCCATGTCACTTTACCCGTGTTTCCATAGCAACCAGACAACATAGTGTACGTGATGGATGCATCGATTGGTCAGGCCTGTGAGTCTCAGGCAAAAGCGTTCAAAGACAAAGTTGACGTAGCGTCCGTGATTGTCACCAAGCTGGATGGACACGCTAAAGGAGGAGGAGCTCTGAGCGCGTAAGACTTCTTCTCTTGTTTTCTCTTGGTGTTGCCTTGACATTGTTATTGTTTCTTCTTCTGCTCTTTCCTCTCTGTGTTGCATTGACATTGGTTCTTCTGTTGGTCAATCTTGGCATTGCGTTGATGTTGTTTCTTCTTCTGTTGTTCACTCTTGAGGGGTATTGCACAAAACCAAGATAAGGGATTAAGCTGGGATATGTTGGTTATCCTGGCTGAATTTAGCCTCAAGTCGGCTGCATGAAAGCAGCTCAAACTTAACCCAGCCAAGTTACTATGGTGATTTATTCTCTGCAGCTAGCCTGCTCCAGACCAGGCTAACAGCCAGGCTAAGATTAATCCTAGTGATTCACCTGTATTTCCACCGTCAATCCTGTGAGGAATTAATGTGTTTTACAGCATGTCCATGGTCTTTCTAAGTATGTTGCATAATTTTAATTATCCTGTTTTAAAATATGACATATAGTCATTTCTCATTTCATTTAAATCTATTTGTAATTGCAACAGTCTTTTTATGTTGATTCAAGTGGGATAGATGAGGAAGCCCTAATCCTCAGACATACATGTACTGAGAGAATACCAAGACATACCAAGAACACACTTGGAAATCCAGTTGACAGTATAATATATTTATTTGATTGTTTTCCATGTGCAGTAGTACTGCAATATGTACCTTGTATGAAGTGGACAGTTTCTGTGGCTGGGACAGAGTCTGTTACTGTCCCTCCCTGGATCCCCTCCATCACTGACCACCCTTTATTTAAAGGGAGTGACAGCTCCTCCACTTGGTGGGCCACCCCCCTGTGCCAGTTCTATGGGCTTTTTTTTTTTTTTTTTTTTTTTTTTTTTTTTTTTTTTTTAAACTGCTACAATCATACAGACATTCAACATGTCAGACACCTAATCTAATATTTCCTCACTGTTATCTACTTTAAAGTCATTTAACAGCCTGCAAAATGTTCTTATATTTAATTTTTACTTGCTGCCAGGTCCTTTTATGGCCAGACAGGTTTGCTCTTTATGAAGGATAGAAAGATGAAATAGATAAAAACGTCACATGAGAAAAATAGATTAAATGACACATTGTGGATAATTGTTTGCACCTAATCATACTCTGCATTTCCTGAGTAACATGCACCTGCTTGCCACTTTTAAAGTAAAGTGTACAACAGTTAGTGGACTTAAAGTAACTCCTTTAGTCCTTTAATTGTAGCCTAATTATGACACTTCCAGTGGAGCACTGTTTATTAATTGTACAGTTTTGGACTACTTCCGCATTAAGCCGGTCCACTATTGTCTGCCAGGCTTTCTCGCGTTTTTTAATTATGGCATTGGTGTTGCCTTTTTTTCTTATGGTATCTCTCACCTCTTCATCAGGAGCTGTTGTTCAGCGGCCGTGAAGTATGAAGCACAACTTTTATCCATGTTCCCATCAGTGATTCTGTGAGCGATCGCGAGGTCTGTTTTAAGTATGCCGTGAACACGCACTTATCCCAGCTATCTTCACCTGGCTTAACATAGCCGCGCCTTTTCATCCTGGCTCAGCAAACGTGCAACCAATTAAGCCAGGATGCGCCGTGCAGACTAGGTCAATTATCCTGGATTTCTTTATTCTAGTTTTGTGCAATACCCCTTTGGTGTTGTGTTGATGTTGTTTCTTCTGTTCACTCTTGGTGTTGCGTTGATGTTGTTTCTACTGCTCTTTCCTCACGGTGTTGCCTTGACATTGTTTCTTCTGCTGCTGTTGCCTCTCGGTGTTGCCTCGACATTGTTTCTTCTTCTGTTGTTCACTCTTGGTGTTGCGTTGATGTTTCTTCTTCTATTGTTCACTCTTGGTGTTACGTTGACGTTTCTTCTTCTGTTGTTCACTCTTGGTGTTGTGTCGATGTTGTGTCTTCTACTGTTTCCTCTCTGTGTTGCGCTGACGTTGTTTCTTCTTGTGTTGTTTCTTCTTCTGCTGTTTCCTCTCAGTGTTGCCTTGACGTTGTTTCTTCTTCTGATGTTCCTCTCGGTGTTGACGTTGTTTCCTCTTCTGCTGTTTCCTCTCCGTGTTGCCTTAACATTGTTTCTTCTACTGTTGTTTCCTCTGTGTCGCGCTTATGTTGTTTCTTCTACTGTTGTTTCCTCTGTGTCGCGCTTATGTTGTTTCTTCTACTGTTGTTTCCTCTGTGTCGTGCTTATGTTGTTTCTTCTACTGTTGTTTCCTCTCGGTGTTGTGTTGACGTTTCTTCTGCTGTTTTCTCTTGCTGTTGTGTTGACGTTTCTTCTTCTGTTGTTCACTCTTGGTGTTGTGTTGATGTTGTTTCTTCTTTTGATGTTGCATGGACATTGTTTCTTATTCTGTTTCCCATCAGTGTGGCAGCCACCCGGAGTCCCATCATCTTCATCGGAACAGGAGAACACATCGATGACTTTGAGCCATTTAAAACTCAGCCGTTCATCAGCAAACTGCTCGGTATGTCTTGTGGTGACTGATGTGGAAACAGCACATACACACAAACACGTCCATCCATCCACATGTTGATATGAAGTGTTTCCATGGAAACCTTAATAACTCCTCCCCTTCCTGTCAGGAATGGGCGACATCGAGGGTTTGATTGACAGAGTGAACGAGCTGAAACTGGATGATAACGAGGAGCTGATCGACAAACTGAAACACGGTGAGTGTCTGCATCTGTAACGTGACGTCCCTCAGCCTCTCTGTGGGCTGTGGTAAATGCAATGCATTGCGGGTATGAAGCCTCATATATGGCCTCTGACCTCCAGGTCAGTTCACCCTCAGAGACATGTACGAGCAGTTCCAGAACATCATGAAGATGGGACCCTTCGGACAGATTATGGTAAACATACGCCACATGACATGTCACATGACCATGGCTTCAGTCACATGACCTCAGCTTTAAATGTCTGCCTGTCTCTGGTGCGTTCAGGGGATGATTCCTGGCTTTGGGACAGACTTCATGAGTAAAGGAAACGAACAGGAATCAATGGCCAGACTGAAGAAACTGATGACCATCATGGACAGCATGAACGACCAGGGTAACACACACACACACACACACACAGATCATGTGATACAAAGTTGTGATGCAGCTTTGGTTGGCACAGTAGCATAAGTCAAATCTTCTCAGTGTCACTCTGCAGATGAAACATCAACAAGAAAATTACCAACAAATATGTTAACCAGAATTCAGTGTTCAGGCGTTGAGGTGTTCAGGCATCCATGAACAGAGATCAGCTCTAACACAGGAAGTGATGTCAGATGTAAACCAGCTTCTTCATGTCTCTTTTCCTTACTGCTTCTACTGATTCTGTTGCTTCTACTGGTTCTTTTGGTTCTACTGGTTCATGGTCGCTTTCCATCTCTCTTAAGAACTGGACAGTAAAGATGGAGCTAAGCTGTTCAGTAAGCAGCCCAACAGGATCCAGAGGGTGGCCCGGGGGTCCGGAGTCGCCACCAGAGACGTCCAGGAGCTGCTGACTCAGTACACCAAGTTTGCTCAGATGGTCAAGAAGATGGGCGGTATCAAGGGATTGTTCAAAGGTACCCGGGTTAATGTGGGTCACACACTGTGGGGGACTGAACCGGACCAAGCTTGAACCTATCTGATGTGGTTTTCAGGAGGAGACATGTCGAAGAACGTGAACCCATCTCAGATGGCCAAACTAAACCAGCAGATGGCCAAAATGATGGACCCCCGAGTCCTGCACCACATGGGTGAGACCTGCTGAACGGACCTGCAGACGTCTACAGGCTGATCAACAATCATCAATAATTAATAATCAATTAATAATGATCCTTCCTTTTTTTTTTTTTTTTTCTTTTTCTTTTTAAAGGCGGTATGGCAGGTCTTCAGTCCATGATGCGTCAGTTCCAGCAGGGAGCCGCCGGCAACATGAAGGGCATGATGGGATTCAACAACATGTAACCGCCGACCAACCAGCTGCCTTAAAACATTAACAAGCTCCGCCTCCTGACAGGTGGGGGTGGGGGTCGGGGGGGCTTCAAGAGGAACAAAGACACAAATAAAAGCAGGATGTGGAGTTTGTCGTGTCCTCTGCTGCTTCTCACAGGAAAATTAAGATTTCTGCTTTTAGAAAAACAAAGAATGGCTAGCAGTCCGACATTTCTTCTTTTTCTTCTTTGGACTGCTCCTTTAACCGATGAAGAGGAGCTGTGAGGAAGATGTTCATTAATTTAATTCTGTATAAGATATTTGTGTGTAAGATTTAAACAGAGCAGAAAGTCCGTCCTGATTGGACGAGGAGGCCACGTGATGATGGTGATGAAGATTAGTTAGTGACAGTATTTTTGTCATATAATAAACAATTTGTATTTCACCATTTTAAACCTGCACAGTGTTTTTATTTCATTACTATGATCATCAACAACACACACCATTAGTGTGTGTGTGTGTCCGTGTGTGTCCTTGTGTGTCTCTCTGTGTGTAACCTCTTCAGATGATCCAGAACATGGTGGCGCACCTGGTCTACAACCAATCCAAAAGGTCACATGTCACCCCGCTGCTCATCAAGCAGCCCGCAATAAATTCAAATCGCTAATGCTTGCATACAAAGTTGTCTCCGGTACAGCATCTAAGTAAGTCACTTTGGATAAAAGCGTCTGCTAAATGACTAAATATAAATGTGTCTGTGTCTGTCTGTGTTGTCATTAGTTGTGGATCCAGAAGCAGAAATGAAGCACCATGTTTAAAGTCTTGAACTTTCTCATCAGCCTGTCCAAATGTTCACGATGTTGACTGTCAGTCAAACCTTTTATTGATTTTTGATTAATTATGTTAATTAGGTATCTGACACTATTTAGTCTGGGTGAGGCTCCACCAAAGATCCTCTATACGCACATAGCTCACTCTGTTAGGAAATGTGTGACTGCACTTACCTTCAGGTGTAAAGTCAATATTTACAAAATAAATATTTCTGTTCTAATCAAACGTTAAAAATACCTCCACTATCTGTCATCTTTATGGTAAATGGACTGTACTTATTTATCTCCTTTCTAGCTCTTCCGACCACTCAAAGTGCTTTTACAGTATGTATGTCATTCACCCATTCACACACATATCCACATTCATACACTGATGGCATTGGCTGCCATGCCAGTTGCCAACTGCTCATCAGTTTTAGGAGCTAACCATTCATACACTGATGGTTCAGCCTTCAGGAGCAATTTGGGGTTCAGTATCTTGCCCAAGGACACTTCGACAGGCAGAATGGGAATGATTAGTGGACGACCTGCTCTACCTCCAAGCCACAGCCTCCCTAAGTTAATGATGGGTCTTTATGTTAATAATAATGTTTATGTTAATGATGGGTCATTATGTTAATAACAATGTTTATGTTAATGATGGGTCATTATGTTAATAACAATGTTTATGTTAATGATGGGTGTTTGTGTAGTTCTGTCTCGCTCTGACGTGTTTCCTGAATCTCGCTCAGAGTGAGACCTCGCTCCGTTTCTCTTCTCTGTGTCTTGACGTGGCGCCGGCCGGCCGCCATGTTGTTTTGCTTCGTTGTCAGCAGAGAGGAGTAGCAGAAGCTCATCGGCGGTGAGTTACTCATTTACTTTCATACACAGACTCACCTGGACCTGACGGAGCACCAGACTTCACCTGGACTCAGTCAGGTCACCTGTCACTTCATCCCGTACCTGTCACCTGTGTGATGGTCCTAACGTGGCACTTTAACTGTTAGTTAGCTGCTGTTAGCAGTTAGCTCGGAGACTAACTGTGGACTTCAAACTGGTTTGTTTTGTTTCTGTTCAGGTGTGACTCTTTTACTGTACCTGTGCTGAGGTTAGCCCGTGTACTGTCCCAGTATTTTTGAGACGTAAACAAACCTTATGTGAGCTTATCGATTATGAGCTCATCGATTACTTGATCCAGTCTGAAACTTTCTGATAGATTCACTGAAACAAACACCTGAGGTACTCGTGCTGCAGTACTGTAACGAGTGCACACTGAGGTACTTGTACTGCACTTACCTGTCATGTTTTCTTTCTCTGTGAACTAAAAACACTTCAACTGATTTTACTCTGACTCACCTGTCATTGATCAGCTGGCTGACTCATCCTGTCACTGATCAGCTGACTCACCTGTCATTGATCAGCTGACTCATCCAGTCATTGATCACCTGACTCATCCTGTCTTTGATCAGCTTTTACCTGACAGTGTCCGACCCCCTCCCGACTCCCGGCGTTGCCATGGCTACCTTCCCAGAGTACATCGCTCAGAACGAGGAGCGTGACGGCGTACGCTTCAGCTGGAACGTGTGGCCGTCCAGCCGGCTTGAGGCGACCCGGATGGTGGTTCCGGTGGCGTCTCTGTTCACCCCTCTGAGAGAGCGACCCGACCTGCCGCCCATCCAGTATGAACCGGTTCTGTGCAGCCGAGCCACCTGCCGCGCTGTGCTCAACCCGCTGTGGTACGCATCACTGCACAGCTGTGTGACGTCACAACACCTTCCTGTCTAACACCCACCTGTCTGACCTCCACCTGTCTGTGTGTTTCAGCCAAGTGGACTACAGAGCCAAGCTGTGGGCCTGTAACTTCTGCTACCAGAGGAACCAGGTTCTGACTTTTATTCTGAAATCCATCAGCTGTTGGGTAGTCTGTTAAAGAGCCATTTGTCTTCACAAACATAGAAGAGTCATGTGTGTGTGTGTGTGTGTGTGTGTGTTCTCTCAGTTTCCTCCTTCGTATGCTGGAATCTCTGAAGTCAACCAACCAGCCGAGCTGCTGCCTCAGTTCTCCACCATCGAGTACGTTGTTCAGGTGAGACCCACAGACAGGTACAGACACACAGACGGGTACAGACGGGTACAGACGGGTACAGACCTACAGCCAGGCACAGACCCACAGACTGTCACAGACAGGTTCAGACAGGTTTAGACACACAGACAGTAACAGACAAGTACATACAGGTACAGATATCACAGACAGGTACAAATCCACAGACAGTTACAGACAGGTACAGACCCACAGACATCACAGACAGATTCAGACCCACAGACATGTACAGACCCACAGACATCACAGACAGATTCAGACCCACAAACAGGTACAGACATCACAGACAGGTACAGATCCACAGACATCACAGACAGGTTCACACCCACAGACAGGTACAGACCCACAGACATCACAGACAGGTTCACACCCACAGACAGGTACAGACCCACAGACATCACAGACAGGTTCACACCCACAGACAGGTATAGACCATGTTGTGTAACCTGTCTCTGTCCTCAGCGTGGTCCTCAGATGCCCCTTGTCTTCCTGTACGTGGTGGACACCTGTATGGAGGACGAGGACCTGCAGGCTCTGAAGGAGTCCCTGCAGATGTCTCTGTCTCTGCTGCCTCCCACCGCGCTCGTCGGACTCATCACCTTCGGCCGGATGGTTCAGGTTCACGAGCTCGGCTGTGAGGGGATCTCCAAGAGTTATGTCTTCAGAGGGACCAAAGATCTCAACGCCAAACAGCTACAGGTGTCTACTGTCCACGTCCAACTAAACCTGCAGGGAACTAGTTAGTGCTCACTAACACAGTAACTAGTCCACCACACACATGTCCAGGTACAGGGTCAGGTGTCTAAACAAAGTACCCCACATCCACCAGAATCCAGAACCCTGAGTGTTCATGAATGGATGGATGGATGTTGGATGGATGGATTGATGGTTAGCTAACTGTGCTAACTAGCTCTCTGACTTGTCCTGTTCTAAGTTGTGAATTGTTTGTGATTTGCAGGAGATGCTTGGTCTGACCAAACCTTCAGCCACTCAGGGCCGAGGTCCACAGACTGCCCCGCCTCTGTCCAACAGGTAACAGATTATTACAGTCCACTGCAGGAGACACTGCAGCGTGACCCGGTTCTGCCTCCGACACGTTCAAATAAAAAGAACCTGAGGAGGTGCAGAGTGTTCAGACGTGGAATAATTCAAAGGAAGTGTTCTCTGAGACTCAGGTTCAGGTTCTGAGGTGTGTTTTGGGTTTCAGGTTCCTGCAGCCGGTGCAGAAGATCGACATGAACCTGACGGACCTGCTGGGGGAGTTGCAGCGCGACCCGTGGCCCGTCACTCAGGGGAAGAGACCTCTGCGCTCGTTGGGCGTGGCCATGTCGATCGCCGTGGGTTTGCTGGAGGTGAGAGCTTTTTAAATCACCTGTGTTCACCTTTCAGGGTCGCCTGAACATCATGCTCAACAAACACAGCTCTGTTGTTACCCACAGTGCACTTTTCCAAACACGGGCGCTCGTATCATGACGTTTATCGGGGGCCCGGCGACACAGGGCCCCGGCATGGTGGTGGGAGACGAACTGAAGACCCCCATCAGGTCGTGGCATGACCTGGAGAAGGACAATGCCAAGTTCATGAAGAAGGCCACCAAGGTGACACGAGAAGCCCTGAAACAAGAACACAGACTCACGAGTCATCACAGGTTCTGACATCATCTGTGTGTGTGTGTGTGTGTGTGTGTGTGTGTGTGTGTATGTAGCACTATGAGTCTCTCGCTAACAGAGCGTCCACGAACGGTCACATAATCGACATCTACGCCTGTGCTCTTGACCAGACCGGACTGCTGGAGATGAAGTGCTGCGCCAACTACACTGGGTACACACACAATACATAACACACACACACACACACACACACAGACACACACACACAGTGTATCAGGACAAACAGATGATTGAGATGAATTCATTCATCATTCAATAGTGTGTCTGCATATTTAAACTGAGGTGAAGAATCTCATTAAAATAATAAAAAAAAAACGCTTCCAGGACTCTGAGGCGTGCAGGAAACATTGTGGCTGATCCCTCCTACCCTGGTCACAAACTCTTTGAGACATTGCCCTCTGGCAGGAGGCTGAGGTCTATCAGAACCAGAACCTCACGCCACAAGAACAGTTTCTTCCCATCCACTACTAACCTTATCAACAAGGCCCAGAGCCCCCCTTGACACTGACTCTCTCCTTCTGCCCATCCAGACCGACATACTACATTAACGTAGCATCTTCAGACCTTCTATGTTACAATAACACACAGTCTCTATTTATTTGGGACTTCATCCTGATGTATATCTGCACACTTGTTTTCTTGTCTTCCTATTCTTTTACTTAATGTTTATTCTGCACCAAGTCAAATTCCTTGTAATTGCAAACCTACTTGTCAATGGACTTGATTCTAATTCTGATAACAAAGTAAGGAGCCCTTTAATCGACACTTGACAGATCAAAGCCTCACAGTAACTCCACTCAGCGGCTAACGGTTTCTCAGTTCTCCATTAGAAGCTAATGCTAAGCTAACAGCAGCAACACTAACCACTTACAACAAATTACACAAACCTATGATATGTTAACACTAACGGTTAGAGGTGATCCTGAGAATCACAGAACGGACCACAAGCTGCAGGACTTGATCACCTGTTGATAGATGACAGGAAGTGACCTCATTTAACTTGGATATTTATAAGCTGTGGTCGTCTGGAAGTGATGTTAAAAATAGAGAGAAGCACAGCTGTTCACGTGGTTCTGTAACCTGAGGTTCTGTGACCTGATGTTCTGGTGTTTCCTGTGGTTCTGTGACCTGTGGTTCTGTGACCTGATGTTCTGGTCTCTCCTGTGGTTCTGTGACCTGATGTTCTGGTCTCTCCTGTGGTTCTGTGATCTGTGGTTCTGTGATCTGTGGTTCTGTGATCTGTGGTTCTGTGACCTGAGGTTCTGTGAACTGTGGTTCTGTGACCTGAGGTTCTGGTCTCTCTCTGCAGAGGTTACATGGTGATGGCGGACTCCTTCAACACGTCTCTGTTCAAACAAACCTTCCAAAGAGTTTTTACCAAAGACGTCCAGGGATCATTCAAGATGGCCTTCGCTGCCACGCTGGAGGTCAAGGTATGATGACAGCTGACCTTCATCAGATCAGCTGATCAGAGTCAAAGATGTGTTTGTCCAGTGGAGGGCGCTGACAGGTGTGCTTGTGTTTCAGACATCCAGAGAGGTCAAAGTGTCGGGAGCAATTGGACCCTGTGTGTCTCTGAGTGCTAAAGGACCATGTGTATCTGAGAATGTATGTAACACACACAAAGCTGACCTTTAACCTCCAAAACACGACCTCACTCTCATCTGTCATCTAATTTTTATTTAATTATATATATATAAGATATATATTTAATTAATTTTATCTATCTATCTATCTATCTATCTATCTATCTATCTATCTATCTATCTATCTGTCTATCTGTCTATTCACATTGAGAACACATGACACAGCAGCTGGAACCACACTGCTGTTCTTCATGAATATGACACATCATGATTATGTCTGAATATTAAGTAAATATTGAGTCCTGTTCATGTGATAATAATAATAATAATTGTGTTTGTGTGTGTTACAGGAGATCGGAACAGGGGGAACTTGTCAGTGGAAGATCTGCGGTTTGGATCCGACCACCACGCTGGCTCTTTACTTTGAGGTGGTCAACCAGGTACGAACACCTGACCTGCTGATCAAGAACAGGTTTGATCACTCTGAACCAGCAGAGGGAGCCAGATAGCACATAGGGACACACAAGAAAAGAAACACACAGTCCATTGACAGTATTTATTAATATTATTATGTTATTTCTTATTAAACAACCAGAGGTCGTCTCTTCTCTGAAACTCTTCTCTCGTGTTCAATACTCGGCTCTGCTCACTGCTGTTACATGTCCAGTTCTGAAGCTTGAATACGGTCTGCCCCCAAGTCTCCTCCCAGTTTGTCCAGAATACCTCCTGATCAGACACAGCTCAGCCTTTTTCCTGTCATGAACTGTGTTAGTAGTGACAACTCTGACCTGATGGTGGCACTAGATGTCAAAGGTCAGGCAGTTGTTGAGATTTCTGTTTGTTCTGAACCCGCTTCACGCAGGGACTGACCAACTGTGTGAAGGTGTGTAAGTAAACATGAACGTCTTCAAATGTTTGAAACTGAGAGTCAGACCTATATTACCCATAGTGCAGTATGACCATGCTGATGTCATGGCGGGGTTGGTGTTTTTGGTGACGATGATGGGCATGTTGCTGCCATAGTTGTTGTTGTCGTGCTGATGCGATTGGCTGTATCCAGGTGGAGGGCGGAGCTCTGGAGCGGGGCCTCCTGACGTGTCCCAGAACACAGCAGAACAAACCTGCTGATGCTCCGACGTACCGCCACCCTGTACCTGCTGGAGACACATGGAGAGTCAGAACTTATGTTTCTGTTCAGCTGATCTGACTTTAGTGTATGAAGGCTGCACTCACAGTTTGTTTGAGCCTTTGCAGAATCTTACTTACTAGGGGTTGCAACAATACATGTATCTGTATTGAACCGTTCAATACAGTGATCTTGGTTCGGTACGCACTATGAATCAATACGTTATTTTATATTTATTTTATCAACTTCTGACGATGCTGAAAGCTCAGTGGATCTGCGCTCGACTACTCCGCCTTAACCCCACTGCACATGTCTCTGGCACGTCACATACGTGCTGCGATTTTGGTCCGTCCTGCACATGACTTCAAACCCCACTGGGAGAGTTTCAGTTTCAGAGTTTCTTGTAAACATGCTTCTACATGTGCAAATATGCTACGTAGTTAATAAGTTTTGCTTTTGTCTGTTTTTACGACTGGCAGAATGCACAGAGTATTTTATTTTGATTCTCTTTTCTTTTTCTTTTGCTGCTTGAGGTGCTCTTTGTAAATTGATGCGTGCTGCTAAGAATGCACCACAGAAGATGAGTGATTTATCAGATGCATTTATTTTATTATTTTTACAAGGTGCTGTTTTTGTTTTGTATGGTTCCAACTTCTAAGTATGCACAGCAGAAAAATGAGGCAGGTATAGCTGCACCAGATAAATTTTATTTAATTTAAAAACTACTAAAGTACTTTTAAGTTGAAATAAATTAGTTAAAAAAGGCATGGAAATTTCTCTTTTTCCTATCGAAACATTATCGAACCGTGACACTAAAGTATCGAACCGAACTGTGAATTTTGTGTATCATTACACCCCTATTACTTACGTCTGCATCATACAAGTGATCCATGGGTTCAGAGCAGCGCTGGTCAGAACCAGCCAGGCAGAGAGGGCAGATGTCACAGCAGGACTCTGCTGACCGCTGAATGTCTCATACAGACACACTGAGATGTAGGGCAGCCAGCACACCACCAAACACACTGACAAACAGACAGGAAATTGTCAGCACATGACCACATCAGAACCAATGAAAAGACAGCAAACCAGCAGAGGACTGGAACTACCTGTACAGTCTGAAGACTACCTGTACAGGCCCTAAGAATGGTAGCTGAGGCTCATGGGTGTTGTCACATCAGGTCCAGTCCACCAAAGTTACTCAGGATCAGAGTTGATGGTCAGAGCATGATCCTGTAGTCTGGTTTATGTCGTGTCCACGCACTGTGGTGACCTTTGACCCTCCTTGTTTTTATGACACCGCTGTCACCATAATGACAGTAATAACAGTGAGTCAACATGGCAGCTAATCCTCAGAGTGACTCGGACGTCTGATTTCTGCTCTGCAGCTCGGTTTATCTGTGTGCTCTTGTTGTCATGACAAAGTGCACGTATAATTTTACTGTACAGTTTTATGAGCGTTCCTTCCACACAGAAAGCAGCCTTCCTTTCTACAATGTTTGCAGACTGATGATCATATTAAAGTATAAACTGTGATCTTTTAATCAAGCTTTCACAACCATTGCTGGCTGTATCATCTGCTGTATGTTCTCCTGTCCTCTGCAGTTAGAGAGACTTCAGTAAATTCTTAAGTAAAGCTGGTGCTGTAACAATTAATAGCTACAAACAAGTAAAGCCGGCCACAGAACCAACCTCTGAGTCAGCCTGGTTAGCAAATACAGAATAGGTAAACTTCTAACAGTCTGTGGAAGCAATTGCTCCTGTGCACAGTACTGAACAGACAAGATGTTCTTCTGACTACTTTACAGCTGCTACTTTACAAGCTTTTCAAAACATCTGGCTATTGCCAGTATGAAAGTACTCTCCTGAAAACATCTCTGTCAACCCTGAAAACCAGAAAGTTTAGGACCAGAAGACAAGGCCTTTCCTGGACTCAGAAACAGTGTACGAATGCATGTTGATCATCATAGATGAGTTAAACACCAGTCTGATACTTGAACTACTCACAAGTTAAATGAAACGATGTTAGAAGAACTGGAAAGAGTTGGTGTCAAGTCGTAAGTAGGTCTTGAGTCCACAGACAAGTGTCAGTACCATCTATACTTTGTGGTTTTAAAATCTGTTCAAGTAAAGGTGAATCCTTTATTTTTTTTTAAAGATGGAGCAGGAAGGTTGTCGTGGACTGTTTCATCATAAAAGTTCACCACTCTCCAGACAAAAACTTTAAAAAGTAATTTTGGAGACAAATGCTGAAATCCAGCCTGATGTATGAAGGAACTGATCTATACTGCCAGCTCAAGTTTTTGAAGACAGGGTGGTAGGTTGTGTCGGTGACCAATCGCAAACAAGCATGAACTCACCTGAGGTTGCAACCATCACGATGGAGCTCCTCAGGTAAGTGTTGGCAGGAACGTAGTAGCAGTGCAGCTCGTTGCACATGAACGTTCCCCTCCTGGCCTGTTTCCTGGCTACGTAGACAATGTATCCATACAGAGAGCACATGGTGAGGATCGGCGCCACGATGCCTGCCAACATCCACAGCACCACAAAGTACCTGTTGTCTGGGGTGAAGCTCAGGCAGCAAAGGAATCGCGACTCACTGTAGACGTAGCTGCCGAACCCCAGCAGGGGCAGGGTGGCATTCACAAGGCAAAATAACCAGACCAGGACCAACACCGCCCTGCTCCGCCTGGCCGTCCAGATGCTGTTGTAGCTGAGGGCAAAGCAGATCTCTGTGAACTTGTTGATGGTGGCCCAGGTGAGTGAATGGATGGAGGAGGTCTGCAGAAGGAGGAAGATGAAGCCACTGCCCTGACAGAAGGTGCCCTCGCTGCGACAGCAGGAGGGCCAGGCCAGGCTGTTGTAGGCTCCAAAGGGGATGGTGGAGAGTCCGAGGGCCAGGTCGCTGAGGCTGAAGCTCAGGGTGAGGCCCAGTGTGTCGGTCCGGAGCTCCTTATTGAGGAGGAGCACCAGCAGGAGGAGAAGGTTCCCAAAAACAGAGGCCACACCCGACAGGACCATCAGGGTGGCATACAGCGTCCTCAGAGCATCCACCATCTTCAGATGGACTCACAGGACAGGAAGTATGTTAAAAGTTACATCAAAGATCAGACAGGACATATGAGGACACTTTTACATGAGATCTAAACCAGAACCAGCCACAACCCAAATGTGTTCAGTTTCCTCTACAAACACAAAGTCATTACATGTAATGACATGACAGAATAATCTCACTGGATAGCAGTCTCCATGACAACTAAGCAACTTCTACATCAAAAATCTCAGTCTTTTTTTCTCCAAAAAAAGTTTAATTGTTCTCCATGTTGTTCAGTGTGAGGTCCACAGCCGAGCAGTGTCTGTCATATAAACACTGTAAATCCACAAGCTTTCAGTCTAAACAGCTGATTGGACCTCAGTCATCACATGTATGATGAGTCACAGCGACGACTCAGTATGTCATCATCCACAGATATCCTTTACAGTAGAAACTTTACTGTCTTAACTGTCACTTTGTTGTCTTTACTTTCACTTTACTGTCTTTACTGTCACTTTACTGTCTTTACTGTCACTTTGCTGTCACTTTACTGTCTTTATCTTGAGCTTGTACCTTGGCTTCATGTTGCCTTCCTTTTGTTGCGACTCCTAGTTGACGTCTCGGTTCTGACCCGTTCTCCGTGTGGTTCTTCAGACTGGATCAGAGGCACCAGATACCTCTGATAGAAACAGTAGATCCTGCAGAGCTGGATGGTTGGACCTCAGTCAGTTTAAGTTTGATGAGTTGTGGTGAGATGACTGAATCTGAACACACCATCAGTTTGTTTTGTTTCCAGCGGAGGAACCTGAGTCTTCATTAGATTCTGGTCCCCCTAAAAGTCCCCCTGCTCTGCATCCTGACCCAGGATCTGTCAGGGTGGAGTCACTGAACAGCTTCTTCATCAGGTGGAACCATGTAGAACAGGATCGTGTCACATCACCTCTTTCTTCTCTGTGAGGTTAACAGCAGACAAATAAAGCAAAGGTCAGAGGTCAAAGGTCAGAGCAGACCCAAGACTGGTCTGTGGTCAGCGCTGTCGACCATTTGATCTTTAACGTGATCCTTTACAACTGATCTAAGACCATCAGACTCTGAAGACAGAGGACAGACTGCACAAGGCGTGTCTTGCTGTGTGTGTGTGTGTCTCCAGACGCAGCGTTGCCATGGTGCACCTGTCAGTCACCTGCTGTGATGGTAATGAGAGGACACACACACCGTTATCTGTAATGTCAACACCACTTGAACATCCAATATCCTGTATGTGAGTGTGTCACACACACAGACTCAGGCAATAACAGGTGTACAGGTGTGTACTCATCATCACCCTGTTGCTATTGAAGCTCAGACCACTGGGGAGCTCAGGTCGGGTTCAGGTGTGAAGCAGCCAATCAGAGAGCAGAGTGCTGTGTGCCAATGATGTTATGAATAATGATAAACATAGAAAATACTTTATTTTCTATAGCATCTTTCAAAATAAAGTTTCAAAGTTCAGCACTAAATAAAATTGAGAAAATAAAAGTATAGATGAAACAGAAAATGTAAAAACAAGATGGAGATGATTAGAGATGATCAGAGAGGTCTCCAGATGTTGAATCTCTTTTCCTCTGTTTGCATTGCAGCATAACGCTCCGATCCCTCAGGGCGGCCGTGGGGCGATCCAGTTCGTCACTCAGTACCAACATTCATCAGGACAGAGACGCATCAGAGTTACCACCACGGCCAGAAAGTACGACAGCACACTCACTCCACAGATGTGGACACTTGAACACTTGTATACTTACTAACTTCTTCTCTCTGTCTCTGTCTCTCTCTGTCTCTGTCTGTCTCTCTCTCTGTCTCTCTGTCTGTTTCTATCTCTGTCTGTCTCTCTCTGTCTCTCCCCTCTCTCTTTCTGTCTCTGTCTCTCTATCTCTGTCTGTCTGTCTCTCTCTCTGTCTCTCTCTGTCTGTCTCTCTATCTCTGTCTCTCTCTCTCTCTCTCTCTCTCCAGCTGGGCGGACGCTCAGACTCAGATTCAGAGCATCGCAGCATCCTTTGATCAAGAGGCAGCGGCCATCTTGATGGCAAGGCTAGCAGTGTACCGGGCAGAGACTGAGGAGGGTCCTGATGTCCTCCGATGGTTGGACAGACAGCTCATCAGACTGGTACAGATTCATCAAAATACAAAATGGTGTCCTGTTCTAGAAATTCAAAATGGCGTCTTATTCTAGAAATTCTAAATGGCGTCTTGTTCCTGTTGTTTCTTTTCAGTGTCAGAAGTTTGGAGATTATCATAAAGATGATCCAAACTCCTTCAGGTTCTCTGAGACCTTCTCCCTCTACCCTCAGGTGATCTATATCCCATAATGCTCTAATGTTTCACTTGTGACCTGTCATCTGTCTGACCTGTCACCTGTCTGACCTGTTACCTGTCTCTGACCTGTCACCTGTCTGACCTGTTACCTGTCTCTGACCTTTCACCTGTCTCTGACCTGTCTCTGACCTGGGGCCTCATGGTCAAAGGTTGCGTATGCACAAAAAAGTGGCGTATGTCTTTTTCCACGCTCACATTCAGATGTATCAAACATGAAATGACCGTGGTGCCCCACGCCAACTTCATGGCTGGCGTACGCACGTTTCTACAGCTATTGTTCCTTGGCGACACTTAGAGGTGATGCTGGGAAACTGTAATCATGTGAAAACAAGTAGTCATCAGAGTGATGTGCACATCAGAGCATAGCCGTGCAACATATTCTCAGCAAGGGGTGCTGAGAAAAAAAAGCTCTGAGCTGCACTTAACTCGCAACTGGCTACGTTGATAAAAAAATATATATACCAGCGCGGCTTGACTCCTACACGATGGCAGTATTGTTACATGCAGCGGTGACACCTGCGTTATTTATTCACGAAGCCACCCAGAAAATAAACACTGATACAAGTGAAGCATATGTAGCCTACGTGTAGTATACGCATACGTAAACCAGCGCAATGTACATTTGGGCATGTGTGCATTCAAATATCATGTTTTTAGTTTTCTTTATTTTTGGCTGGTGAAATTAGAGCTACAGAGTTTTCTATCAAGCCCCTGATTGTCTCCGTGTTGAGTATTCATGTCAGTAAAAGTGGGCGTAAAGATTGGAAATGTCAGCCGCTGTGCACTTCTGCATTCGTTCATTGTGTCGTTCATTTAAGTGGTGTATTGTATTCTGCCTTCATCTGGTGGGCTCCCATCACTCCAGTGAGAGCTGTGTCACCCGCTAAAGAGGCCACTCTCTTGTCGAAGGTGTCTCCCCACCTGTTGCGGTCACGCTTCGGAGGTGGGCAGAAACCCTCCGCTTCACCTCCACATTGAGATCTGCCCATTTCTTTTTAACCTGTGTGTGCGCTGCTCGGATCCCACGGCATTTACAGCCTCACACACACGCTCCCACTCACGTCTTTTTTTTGTCATATTTATCCCTGTTGACAGGGTACCAAATAGAATCTCCTGGCGCGTCTCCACTTCATTCACTCGAATCTCTATCTCAGACTCTGTGAAATTCCTTTTCTTTCCTTTGTTCATTGCGTGATCTGATCGGACAGAGAGGTGAATCTCAGGTCCAGGGCCTATTTAAATTGATTTGCATATTTAAGTGAAGGCGTGGACAGGGAGGATTTTGGCACCTCTGCATGTGCGCTCAATTCCACGTTGATTGGGTTGTACAAAAGAAACGTGCTTGGATCCATGCGTACGCACACTTTGATACATCTGGAATTTTTTGTGCTTACGACAGTTTCCGGGTTAAGGCGTACGCCAAGTTCCACATGGAAATCCACGCAAGTATTCATACATGAGGCCCCTGTCACCTGTCTCTGACCTGTCACCTGTCTCTGACCTTTCACCTGTCTCTGACCTGTTACCTGTCTATGACCTGTCACCTGTCTGACCTGTTACCTGTCTCTGATGTGTCACCTGTCTATGACCTGTTACTTGTCTCTGACCTTTCACGTGTCTCTGACCTGTCACCTGTCTGACCTGTCACCTGTCTCTGATCTGTCTCTGACCTTTCACCTGTCTCTGACCTGTTACCTGTCTGACCTGTCACCTGTCTCTGACCTGTCACCTGTCTATGACCTGTTACTTGTCTCTGACCTTTCACGTGTCTCTGACCTGTCACCTGTCTGACCTGTTACCCGTCTCTGACCTTTCACATGTCTCTGACCTGTCACCTGTCTGACCTGTTACCTGTCTCTGACCTTTCACGTGTCTCTGACCTGTCATCTGTCTGACCTGTCTCTGACCTGTCCCCTGTCTCTGACCTGTCCCCTGTCTCTGACCTGTCACCTGTCTATGACCTGTTACTTGTCTCTGACCTGTTACCTGTCTCTGACCTGTCACCTGTCTGACCTGTCACCTGTCTATGACCTGTTACTTGTCTCTGACCTTTCACGTGTCTCTGACCTGTCACCTGTCTGACCCGTTACCTGTCTATGACCTGTTACTTGTCTCTGACCTTTCACGTGTCTCTGGCCTGTCACCTGTCTCTGACCTGTCACCTGTCTCTGACTTGTCACCTGTCTCTGACCTGTTACCTCTCTCTGACCTGTCACCTGTCTCTGCCCTGTGTGTCTTATTTTGTTTTCCAGTTCATGTTCCACCTGCGGCGCTCTCCGTTCTTGCAGGTGTTCAACAACAGTCCAGATGAGAGTTCATATTACAGACATCAGTTCAACAGACAGGACCTGACTCAGGCTCTCATCATGATCCAGCCTGTGCTCTATGCTTATTCATTCAACGGTCCACCTGAGGTGCATACACACCTGTACACACACCTGTATACACTTGTACACACACCTGTACACACCCTTGATTGATTGTCTGTCTGTCTGTCTGTGTTGTAGCCGGTCCTGTTGGACAGCAGCAGCATCCTGCCAGACCGAATCCTGTTGATGGACACATTCTTCCAGATCCTCATCTACCACGGAGAGGTGAGCACACTGATTTATTAGATATGTTTCCATGGATACAGAGCAGATACTCACCTGAACCAGGTGTGACCTCCTCATTTAGACGAGAACCAGTATATCTGTCTGTTCGACTTCTATCTTACAGAACAATAGTTAAGCAGTGTCTCCAGGTGTGTCACATCAGTGGTGGTTATTTTAGCGTCTCTGTCACTAATCGTGTCCTCCTCTGCACCTCATTAATACTCTGTGTGTCCATCAGACGGTGGCTCAGTGGAGGAAGGCTGGTTATCAGGAGATGGCTGAGTACGAGAACTTCAGACATCTTCTTCAGGCTCCGGTGGATGACGCTCAGGAGCTGCTGCACACCCGCTTCCCCATGCCCAGATACATCGACACAGAGCACGGGGGCAGCCAGGTAAGGGTGCCAACACACATCTGTGCACAGCTGTGGGAGGAGTACTGCATATAAATACTACACAAGTTTAAGAGTACAAATACACTGAGTACATGCATGATGATGTTTTCTAGGCTCGCTTCCTGCTGTCCAAAGTGAACCCCTCCCAGACCCACAACAACATGTACGCCTGGGGTCAGGTGAGACTTTGACCTTTGACCTTCACATGTGACCTCCAGATGTGGCCTTCAGGTGTGTCTTTGATGATAACTTTTGAAACTGTCTGCAGGAGTCTGGAGCCCCAATTCTGACAGACGACGTCAGCCTGCAGGTGTTCATGGACCACCTGAAGAAACTCGCCGTCTCCAGCGCCGCATGACCTCACCTGTCCCCTCAACTATCCTCTCACCTGTCCCCTCACCTGTCCTAGTTCAGTTCATTATTTTATTTTGCATTTGCTGCCTTTTTCCATGACAACCAGTCAACCAACCGACCAACAGCTCGTCACATCGCTGTGTTTGTGTCTCCTCTCATTATCAGCCAATCTGTAGTAGATGCATGTTAAACATCCAACACAATGTTCAGATTATCACATGATGTGTGACATCACAGCCGAACTTGTTTTAAGTCATTATACGTTAAGTCCCTGTTGTTTCTTCCCAATAAAGGCATCCATGTGATTCGCCTATTTAAAGCAGGAAGTGATGCAATACAGGGGAGCATTCTGACTGATCTAGATTAACAGATGAGGTGTCTAACCTGTGACATTGGCTGAACAGAGAAAAAGATTCTTCATAAGTTTAAAATCTAAATGTGTCAACATTTTGAAGCCATCAAACACTAAATGTCTGTGTTCATTTTCATCTTTGTTCATTTCTAATAAAACTTGCTGTAAAGTTCCCGCACTGCTGTCATTTTTAGAACATGAATGTTAACAAAAAGGAAACACTGATGACATTTTAGTTTTATTTTGAAATCAACCTGATCTTCATCATAAACTGACAGTTTAAATCTGTTGATGCTGCACTGACTTTGAGCTCTGCGTTGGGAGAAGAACATAATGCTTGACGACATGGTGGACTCTGAAGTCACAAAAACAAGTGTGATTTTAATTTAACATACAGATAATTAACCTGTTATAATCAAGTTTTATCAATATGTTATGTTAACATTGTAAAAACATTGATAAGTGTTAAAAAGTAGAACACAGATACATTATAAACATGTTATGAATACGTTAGTATTCTGTTAGTACAGCAGTAATTCCCAACCAGGGGTACGTGGAAACATTTAGTAATTTATTTCCAAGATGATAAGTAAATATTCTTAGTCATTTCATAAGCCTGTCAATAAAACGGTACGTGTCCGCTACAATTAGTTTCCCCGGGGAGACAATAACCTGTGGCACAGCCGCACCAAAATCAAAACAGCCGCCTACTTGCAGGCAAATATGGATGAATAGCTGGAACGTCCAGTTGCTCTGGATTCAGGAGAGGGTTCAATAGAGCCCACCAAGAAACGAAAGAGGCCATGATTTGGAACAACATGTTATTAAAGAAAGGTGAACAGAAGTCAAAAGAAACATGCAATTTACAAGTAGGAGAAGTTGGAAAGAACTGTTGTAAATGAAAATAATTCAGTATTAACAATTGATGATATGTTGATGTTGATGTTTTTTGCCATTGTTTCATGTGAGTTAACTGATACATGTACAATAACTTGGAAGGACAGATGACTGGAAAGAAGAAGTGAAATGACAGGAAGGAATGAAAGGAAAAGAGGAAGGACAGAAAGATCTGAGAAAGATGAGAGCTTTTTACCATTGTTTCACTACTTGTTCAATAATTTGAGATGAAGAGAAGGAGGGAGATAGAGAGGGAGGGTTAAAGGAAGTAAGGGAGGACGGAAGGAAGAAATGACAAAGGGAAGAATGAAAGGAAAGAAGGAAGAATGGAAGGAGAGGAGGAAGAATTGAAGGAAGAAGGGGAAAATGACAAAGGGAAAAATGAGAGGAGGAAGAACAGATCAAAGGAAGAATGGACAGATGGGAGGGGAGGGGAATGTTTAAAAAATGTTGCCATGTTTTTAAAAAAATCTAATCAATTTATATTAAACTCACTGACTTAAATGCATCTGACATCTATATGTTGAATAACAATGCCTATGTGTATGAAGCATATGCCATACTCTGCTTCTGATTGGTTCTAACAACGTCATCACCGGCCCGACACAGTTCTGACCAAAATACCGCCAAACAAGAAAAAGTTATAACTACAGCCGCTTTACATTAAAAGTTCTCTGTTATAATCAAAGATTCCAGCAAAGAAAATGTAAACATACGGTAAGTAAATTGCTGTTGGTAAGCAGGTGCGCCGTGTTGCACCGGTGATGATGTTGTTAGAACCAATCAGAAGCAGAGTATGGCATACACTTCATAAGCTTGCTTAGCTGTCCGTCAAACATAAATAAGCCAATGGGAATGTTCCCATGGAAATCCCACCCACCAGGCACGTTTGTGTCAAAACCACAATCAAAAAGTCAGGGAGCAAGAAGGCTGGAATCGCAGTCAAAGAAAATGGCATCAAACAAAACTGAGAAAGAGGCAAAGACAAATATTTTACACCATTACTCAAATGATTTAATTGCAATCAAATTTGCATTTTGCATTAAGCATTTTGCATTTTAAGGTGAACTGCTCTACTGTTTTTATTTTTAAATAATGTAGGTGGATAGGGGACAGACAGTCTCTGCTCTGCTCTAATAGAGAGGCAGAGAAGCGTGTAAGACTGCAGCTCTGCTTCCTGGTCTCAACTCTGGGTTGTCACGGTTTTGGTTGACTAATAAACTTGGCCATGTTTCCTGATATGAGAGCTGCTCCATCCAAAGTGGGATGGATACTGTCTCTCCTAATCAGACCAGGTTTTCCCCAGAAAGGTGTCCAATTATCTATGAAGCACACATCATTTGCTCGACACCACCTTGACAGCCAGCATTAAAATGACGACATGCGGCTATACATGTCATCACTGGTCACATTGGGCCGGGGTCCAGAGAAAACAACGGAGTTTGACTTCGTTTTGGCATATGCACACACCAATGAAGCATTAATTTTAGTGACCTGTGATTGGCGTAACCGAGTGTCATTACCACCTACATGAATAACAATCTTCTATATCTATTATAATATATTTGTTTGAAATGTGGAGCAGTTAGTGGTGTACCGTGGGCTTCAGTTAAGGGCTATGCCTCGTTCAGACAGTCACCCAGCCTCCCGGCTACAAATAAACTACATTTATTGCAAGTACTGTTATGGCTAAAGGAGGACAAGGAGTAGCTAAACATGTGGCACACCAGGCAGGAGAGAGCAGGAGAAGAGAGAGGAGAGGAGAGAGAAGCCATTGCTATAGAAACTGGTAAAACTATTGGATTTTGGTTACTAAAGTTAAGAGATCTGTTTGTGCACAAACAGAATACGTCTAAGGGTAGTGTAGAGATATGTAGATAATCACTGATGTGAAAAATATATGAAAATTTGTTTGTGTGAGCAGAGTAGAGAGCACTGTGGCAGTAACACCGATAACCAGAAGTGCCAGAATACATTTACTGTAAAATGAGCCTGATAGATGACTTACTGCTGTTGACTCCATATATTCATATAGGTTCATAAAGTGAGACAGTCTTCAGACGATTTAATGGTAAGTAACTTGTTATGAATCAAACATTAAAATACAATGAGCCAGTGCATTATCTGTATATTGGAAGTGCAAACTTTATTAATATGTCAAAACTAATCACGACAGTTTAATGTAAAGCTAAATAGTTTAACAAGGTAAACTTTTTTAGTAACTTTTCTCTCCAACTTTCCTCCCAGTGTCTAAAATTTGATCCAGATCATTGTTGAAGAAGTAAAGCAGACTGATGGAAGTCTACCTCTCATTATTAAGTTAATGCAGACCACATTACTTTACAGTGATAGACCATGATGATGTCCTGCCTACCAGTGAAACAGCTCACAGACCTCAGGCCTGCTCTTTATATGCAGTCTGAGATGGTATTGTTCAACTCTTTCACCTGTTTGTTCTAATTTGATTAATGTTGAAGTATAATTGATCTTACTGTTCTTGTTGGTGTTTGCAGAGTTCCAACAGATTATATATATATCTACATTATATCTATAGACACTGTTTCCAAGGAGTCCACCACGTTGAACCGCCATGTTTGTACAGTAGTTCAGAACAGACAAACTAAACATATTACATGATGTTCTCCATACAGAGCTGCATGTTTGGTAACACATTCTCTTCATTCTTTTAGGATGATTTGGGTGAGCCAGATGTTGGGAATGGATCAGTTACCCTCCTTACAACCATGAACAACAACACCATGAGTCCAGTTAACGACCACCCAGTGGAAATATCTCTAGTCCTCGAAGGTGATGTGTCAGACGACCTCCTCTGACTTGCTGATGCATTTCAGGTAATGTTCAACATGACATGTAGTGTTAAGAGTTTAGAAGCTTTCCATGACATTTATAATGGAATTGTTTTTAAACACAGTTTGTCTTTGTGGGTTATACTGATGCTGAATTGACAGTCAATCTCAACGTGTGATGTCATTTATCTCATGTTTTTACGGACATGTAATGACACGTAATGAATTGTTTAAATATTTCTTAAAGGGACAGCACATGGAGCCTTAGTTTACTTCAAACTGATATGTTTATTTTTGAACGTTCTTCAAATGCTAGAGAAACTGGTGGTTGACAAATACCTTCAAAATAAAAGCATCTGTGCTTTTAATCTGAATTCCTTCTGAGGAGGATTAACACACGTCTATCGCAGCATTACCATGACAACAGTGATCCATTAGTCATATAGCTCCACCCACCATGACCTTCGACTTCCTGCCATTCTTCACACACTTCCTCTAGGAAGCAGGAAGCATCTGGGTCGCCGTGACAATCATCCACCACTGTGTGTGTGTGTTTCCACTGTTTGTTCAAAGACAATGCTGCTGCTGCTGCTGTGTGTGTGTGTGTGTGTATGTTCAGTTGCAGTTTCACTAATCACACACACTTCCTGTCAGACAAATCAAACAACAAATTAAAATCAAGGAAAAAAAATCAGTTTGACTCCAATGTCAATGTCAAACATCCTCAAGGGTCACCAAACCTTCTAAAGGACGTCCATCAGGACACCCAAACCATTCTCAAGGATCCCTGGGATGTCCTTCCGGACCACCCAAACCTTCCCAAGGATCCTTGGGACATCCTCCAGGACACCCAAACCTTTCCATGGACTCCTGGGGCGCCCTCAAAGATTAGTACAACCTCTTCTTAGACTTTCTCAAGGATATCCAGAAACAATAAAGTCATACATAGAACATCCTCATCATTCAGTCCTGGAAGTCCTTGAGAAGGTTCCAAACCCACTCACTGCTTCACACTGTTCAGTTCCAGCCCCATGCACCGGTCAGTTCAGAGTGGACCAATACAGACACGAAGATCTGGAACCCAGAATGACTTCCAGGCAACGTTTAGTTTATGTATTTTTATTATCCTCAGCCTCACCTGAATGATGAATAAAGTTTTTTATGTGAATTTGATAATGATAAAACTCTGACTGAGGTTTGGTTTCATAAACTTTGTCTCTCCTCTGGAGGAAACCGACTCGCCGTATCAGGGCACAGCACATTTCCTGACGTGGAGGATAGCGCACGGGGGGGGGTGGGCATGGTTGAGGCTGATGTGGTGGATGAGGAGGTGAAGCAGCAGTCAGTCTGTCAGCAGAGCTACTGTGGAGGAGAAAGTAACAGCAGCTGGGAGAGAAAAGTTAAAGAAGACAGAGAGGAGGATAACGGTAAGAAGAGCAGCTCATTAAAGTCATTAAAATAATTAAAGTGTTTACGATTTGTGTGATTAACAACATAAACAAAGTGAGTGAGATAACGGAGGAGCAGGAAGTGTCCTTCATTCAGAGTTTTCATATATCAGTATGTAGTAAAGGTTATTTTATGGTTTAGAATTGGTTTGGAAGTGTTTGTAACATTCCAGTTTGGTTATTCTGGCTTGAAGTGGATCTGTTCCTACCAAACAACAAGAACTTCCCAGAACTTCTGACCTAATCTGGTCATTTCCAGTTAAATGATGTAAAGAGATTGTGAAAGGGTGTTATGCAACTGGAATATTAATGTTTTGTTTGTAGAAGAAGTGTCAGTGTGACCACAGTCATGTAACGAGAGAGAAATAAAAGGTTAGTCAGTCAGTGTCTGTGCAGGGCCATCTCTTGCTATATGTGGACTATGCGGCTGCATGAGGCCCCGGAGCCACCACGGGGCCCCCAATGAGCAAGATCAGCCTCATATTATATTTAAATTTTGTTTATTTATTTATTTGAATAGTTTTTAGGAGGATAATGGAAACAAGACTGATCATGCATTAATATGGAGGACGCTCCATTGTATTTTTATTTAAGTAAGTTATTTATTTTTTTATTGTTTTGGTTGGTGGAGAGTTTTTATGTCACCTTGTTTTCAAAGTTTACCATCAACATTTTTCAAGAACATTTATTAATGTACTCAAACCTGTTTTCCTCAAAATCCTTAAAATAGCATCTTGCGTAGGGCCCCCAAACAGCTAGAAACAGCCCTGTGTAACTGAGATATTAATGTTTTGTTGTGTCAGACTGTGTCCACAGTCACATAATGAGAGAGAGAAATAAGAAACTGAGGTTAGACAGCTTGTACTTGAGGGTCTAAGATGACATGTCATATCTATAACATTATATCAAATCAAATTCACTTTATAGGGGCTTTACAGTCTGTACAGGAAGTGACATGTACAGAACAACACCCTAACTCAACAGACAGGTAGACAGGGATGCAGCTTGAGCCCAACCCTCTTCAACATATACATTAATGAATTGGCAAAGTCACTAGAGCAGTCTGTAGCACCTGGCATCACTCTAGTAGACACAGAAATCAAATGCCTAGTGTTTGCAGTTGACCTGGTGTTGCTGTCTCTGACCAAAGAAGGATTACAACAACACCTTGACCTGCTGCACAACTTCTCCCAAATGTGGGTCTTACCAGTGAGTCTAACCACGACAAAAATCATGATATTCCAAAAAGGATCCAGCCTCCACCACCACAAATACAAACTCTTCCTAGATAAGACGGTCCTAGAACGTACAAAAAACTACACCTACCTTGGTCTAAACATCAGCACCACAGGTAACTTCGACAGAGCTGTAAGTGACCTGAGAGACAAGGCGAGAAGGACTTTTTACACCATCAAAAAGAACATCAAACACAACACGAGGTGGAGACCGAGCTGCACTCTCTAACCACCTGCCAACTGTACCAAGACATCAGAGACACGTACTTCCCACAGATCACAAGCACCCAGAAAGACTTTGAGACCTTAGACAAGGTCCAAAAACTTTCATACCTGATGGGTGAAGTACAGCAATGTGCAAACATAGCAGTAAGATTTGTGAACTGCTGTGACCACAGAAGGACATCCAGTGGACAGGAAGGACAGACCTCTCCTCCTGCTGGACATTATTTACTTTGTATATATTTTCTTATTCTTACAAAGTTAATGTTTAACTGATCTGTATACAGGCCCTTTATTTCACTATTATATACCTTATTTATAATAATCCAATAAAATTATTATTATTTTTTATTCCTGTATTTTCTGTTAAGACATCTATCTATGCTTTTTGTTAATGTCCCACTTGCTTTGGCAATGTTAATATACGTTCCCCATGCCAATAAAGCTGTGTTGAATTGAACTGAATTGAGAGAGAGAGAGACAGAGACAGAGACAGGGAGAAATTTTTCAGTAAAGGGAGAAGGAAGCCAAAATGGGAGAGATGTGATCTCTGATCTTGGTTCCAGTCAGAACACGTGCAGCAGCATTCTGAATTAGCTGCAAAGTCCTCAGTGTTATGTCTCGTCAAGTATGTTGAAATGTTCATGTTCAGTGTTTTGTGTTCAGCACTTCCTGTTTTATTTTTTGTACTCACCTTCCCTCTCGTTTCAGACCCTGACTTCCTCCCTTTGTGTGTTTTCCCGCCTTTGGAATTGTTTGCCCCTCCCCTGATTGGTTTCACCTGTTTGCACTCCCCTCATATATAAATAGTCCTCACATCCCCTTGTCTTTGTCAGTTCGTCTTGTTCATGTTCATGGAAGAGTTTGTTGAGTGTGACCATCCAGAAACCTTGGATTCAGAGCCTGGAGACCGTTTGTCCTTTGATCCTCTTTTGAGAGCGCCTTTTGTTGTTTTTTGCATCCTCCTTGAGAGCGTCTTTTGTTTGGTTTTTTGCATCCTCCTTGAGAGCGTCTTTTGTTTTGTTGTGGACAATAAATATCTTTCTTTTTGGATTACCAGTATTGGAGTCGTGCTTTTGAGTTCCTCAGAACTGCCTCAGGTCGTGACACTCAGAGACTTATTGGAGCAGCCTGATAACAAAGAGTTACAATAGTCCAGCCAACAAATGCATGGACTAGTTTTTCTGCATCTGCTTGAGACACGATGCGTCTGATTTTGGTGATATTAGTAAGTGGAAAAATCCAGTCCTCGAAATTTGTTTTATGTGGACATCAAAGGACAAATCCTGATCAAAAACAACTCCAGGATTCTTTACGGTGGAGCTGGAGGCCAGAGTGATCCTGTCTAAAGTAACTAAGTCTCTAGAAAGAGAGTTTCTGAGGTGTTTGGGTCCAATTACAAGAACTTCAGTTTTGTCTGAATTTAACTTCAGAAAATTGTAGGCCATCCAACTTTTTATATCCTTAAGGCATGCTTGGAGTTTAGTTAACTGATTGGTTTCATAAGGCTTGATCGATAAATATAATTGGGTGTCGTTGGCATAACAATGAAAATTAATGATTGTTTGATTTATTCCTAATAATGTTCACTAGAGGAAGCATATATAAACTGAATAGAAGTGGGACTGCGTGACAAACTTTGGTGTGCATAGAGGCTTCATAACTGATGTGAACAAACTGAGATTGATCTAAGAAATACAACTTAAACTAGCTTAGGGCGGTTCCTTTGATGCCAATTTGATGTTCAAGAATTTGGTGGTTAGTGGTGTCAAATGCGACACTATCTAACAAGACAAGTACAGAGATGAGTCCTTTGTCTGATGCCATTAGGAGGTCATTTGTAACTTTGACTAGTGCGGTCTCTGTGCTATGATGCACTCTAAATCCTGACTGAAAATTCTCAAATAAACTGTTCTCATGGAGAAAGTCACACAGCTGATTGGCTACATACATCATGATGAGGTATGATGTTCCTGCTGCTTGATCTCATTCAGTGTCAAAGCTTTTACATGTTTCCTGTTGCTGCTATATGCTACATGCAAAAGTACTACATTTCATGAATGAACAACATTTTATTTATTTTCATCTGAAAACTCAGCTGAGATTTTATATTTTCTGTAGCTGTCATTTAATATTCAGTTGAGAAGATGATGAATTTGGAGCAGATTATATATATATATCACAGCTGCTGTTTTGTCAACTCTACTACCTGTTTCATGAACTCTACTTTCTGTTTCATGGTGGTTAAAGTGGTTGAACTTGTTGCTTTTGTGTTTTGACAGACTGACATCAGAGGAGTCAGAGAAGATGGAGTCTTGGTTCTGCTCCAGGTGGATACACCTTTCATTGGTTATCATCATGTTCAGAAATATCTTGGCTTACCCAGCATCACCACCGCGCTACACCATCCACTTTGCCAAACACAGCTTCGACGATGCCATGGATCTTTGTTCCCCTGGTGTCCTCACCACCTTCAAAACCAAGCAGGAGGTCGATATAATCCTTGGGGAAATCTCCTCATCAGGTTCACATCTACATCAGAACCCATCCATATTCTGGGTTGGCTTGAGGAAGGGCAAGAAAGATTGTGTGGTTCCCACACTTCCACTGAGAGGATTCAAGTGGATAGAGGATGGCAGCGAAAGGTCGCAGGTGAGACACTGGATCAAGGAACCAGAAAATACCTGCACGACACTTCGCTGTGCAGCACTAAAGCTGCATGTAGATGGGTCAAAGGTGACTAGTTGGGGTCTGATCCCTGTCGGCTGTAAGAACAAATACCAGTTCATCTGTAAGCTGGGAGACAGACTGACAGGAGGGACACCTAAACCACCAAATTCTGCTCTACCAGAACCACATAACCCTGAACCTGTACCTGCAACAAGAGAACCACAACCAGAACCACCTACATCTGAACTTCCAACTGAAGGACCAGAACAAGAAAGTGACCAGAGCCCTAAAACTGGACCTGAAGTGCACGGCCTCAAGCCTGGTTCTGAACCCGCACTGGTGTCAGATTCTTGTCAGCACCCCATCATCCATCCTGCCCGCTCCATCAGTATGGACTCGATGAACAGCAGCAGGATCCAGGTGGAGTGCTGGTCCAATATCCAGCTGGAGCTCCACTGCTCAGGCCGTCCTGCTCTGTGGCGGATGCTGGACGACTCCCCTGCCAACTTCACCACCCTCTGTCAGCCGTGTGAGGATGGCTTTGAGAGAGATGCTTCTGGACACTGTTTGGATATCAACGAGTGTAGCAGGCCCAGCATCTGCACGCACACCTGCCTGAACACTGAGGGCTCATACAGGTGTGTCTGCACCAATGAAGATGGAAAACACCAAGACGATGACTCACCAGTGTGCACAGATATGCCAGTAAATAATGACGACTTTATGTCCAGTAATCATTTCCCAGTGCTGGTTGCCGTGACAGCGCTGGTCGTTCTGGTGGTGGTTGTCATGGTGATGGTGAAGTGCTGCCTGATGAGGCGGTCAAAAAAACATGCCATGAAGAAGGCAGAGAAGATGGGGATGAAGACCAAAGAAGGCACTGATTCCTTTGAAACAGCTGATGAGAAGGGATCAGTATGAGGAAGTAAGACTGTGATTGGTTGAAGTGAGTGACATCATCAGTACCAACATTTACAGTTGTGTTGGATGAAAATAATTTGTTTTTAAAATGACTCAAACATATGGAGGCCTGGTGTGTTCAGACACAGGAACATCTGTATGGAGGTAATGTTTTCCTGCGTCCAGATTATTTTAAGTTTGTATTTTTATATTTTTTACAAAATGTACTCAATGTATATAATACGATATATAATAATATGAATTTATTAACTGAGTTAACACTGTGGGTGAAAAAAGTCAAGCAGGTGAAGAACAGGCAAAGAACAGGTGAGGAACAGGTGAAGAAGAAGTAAAGAACAAGCGAGGAATAGGCGAGGAACAGGTGAAGAAGAGGTGAAGGATCAGAGTTCAGAGTCTCAAACATTGAAACAGTGCCTTTTGTGAACCTGAACTGTGGAGCTTCTTACTGGATGATGAGTTCAACTGAAGTTCAGCTGTGATCCTGATCAGGGAGTCCTCCCATGATGAAGAACAAACTCCTGGACTGAAGATTATCACAAAGACTTATCACAGAAACTCAGATGAACATCAAACAATTTAATACACAAAGTCTTGTAATGAGTCACAGAGGTGAGAGAAGACAAGCTGCACACTGTTGTCATAGATTAAGTTCAGTTTTTCCTGGCAGGTGTTTGCTGCTCTTGTCTCTGTAAATAATCATAAATAAACACCAAATTCAATTTATTAAACTTCCTAATCAAAGAATTAATAAAGTTTCACAGATTTTATTTTGAAAACCAAGGCTGACATCCTGTGTTGAGTCTTTGTCATCCATGTAACCATGTGAGGCAAGCCCAGTAAAATAATGTAGCTGTAACATTCAGCTGGAATGAGGTGGAGAGTGTGTGTGATATATATTTTTTAAATCAACATCTGCTTCATCCATGTGAGCTACACACACTAAGTTGTGTGTGTTCTGGGACTACAGACTTCAGTATCAATAAGCACATCGTGTGGTGTCATTCTAACACTGGGTAGCACAGCCACAGCTAAGAGTTAAGGTGGCCTTACAAGTCAAAATTATGGTCAAGTAAAAATATTAGTTGTTCCTGTCACCATAGAGTTTTCAAACACTTAGTGATAACAAATGGTATGATAGAAGTCATTCATGAAGCATGAATGTGGTTTTGTGGTATGGCTATTGGCAGGCTATGGTCAAGTGAGTTGAATAAATTTCACTTGTGCCTCATCTTTCAGCTATTTATACAGTAATATATTAATTTATTGTGCAAACTGCAACATTTCTGAAAACTTCAACAACAAAAGAGAAACAACAGAACACATAAAATATGGTGTGTGTGAGTGTGTAGTTTAGGGGGGTGGCTGTGGCTTCAGGAGGTAGAGTGGGTCATCCACTAATCAGATGATCAGTGGTTTGATCTCTGGCTTCTCCAGTCTGCATGTCAAAGTGTCCTTGGGCAAGACACTGAACACCAAATTTCTCCCTTTAAGTTGCTTTAGATAAAAGCGTCAGCTAAAGGATCAAATATAAATGTTTAGTTTTCCTGCAGCATGTGACCAGGTGCTATCTACAAATAGACTTGTTCCAGTTGGTGCAGGTGGTAGCAGACTTCTTTTTCAAGCACACAAATCTCCTGGTGGAGCTGGTGGAAGCAGTGTTAGTGGTGGTGTCAGTGGTTTCTTTGAGGGCAGCAACAGTGCTCTGTAACTCCACTACCATGGCAGCAGCAACTGCTGTACACTGGAGATGCTTTCTCTGCACAAGGACACCATGGATTTCCCCAGCTCCTCTAAGAACAACCTCATTTTGACAGTTATAGGGTTATGGTTGAAGGCCAAATGTGAGAAATTGTTTTTTCACATTATGCTTTGCCCAGAAACAATTTAGGAGCGCATTTTGGGCCCTTTGGACTGGTTGACTGGTACTGGTCTGTTGTGGTCTCATTCGTGACCTGAAGCTCCAACTTCAGTGGAGTGGCCTAGATCTTTCCTTAACAGAAAGTTGATCAAGTGATTTAATGAACTCAACTCTTCTCTTTCTCTACTCATGTGCACAGTGGGGTGGACTGCTGAGTGACATGCGCCAGCCTGTACTTTGCCTTTGGCTCTCCACACCAAACTGTGTGTGCCGTCGGACCACAAGGGGAGCGCCATCAAGATAAATGACCAAACCCTAACCCTAATCCCAACTGGTAGCTTTTATTTCTTATCCCTAAACCCAATCCTAATGATTTGGATAGGGCTCCTAGTGGCCCAGCTTCTGGGTGGGTGGGCTCCAGGCCAAAAGGGCCCAGCCATGGCCCACTCTGAGCCCGCAGTGCATGCAACACAGGCCATAGCAGCTTTGCTCAGCCCAATCCTAAGTGCCACAGTGGCCAGGTGGTGGCCTGCACACCTGTGTTTTCTCACCCAGCGCACTTCGTGTGAGGGAGGGAGGGAGCGGCCACCCGCAGTCACGCTCCTTTTGATTAAAAAGTGCACTTTTGAGTGGAGGGAGAGCAGCAAACAAAGCCTTTTGCTGCCCACTGCAAACTATGCTTCCACTGTGCACGTTGTTTTGGCCTTGTTTTTCACTCAGCTGGGTCCTCGGGACCAGGGCCCTGACCACCTGTGTTGGCAGGCCTGCCTGCAGGGCCCTGGGGCCCCCCCAGAGCTCATTTATGATGAAATGACCTGATGTGCGTGCGCTGCGTGTGTGTGTGTGGGGGGGGGTTTGTTTGCTGGTTGGCTGGCTCGTCTGTCTGTCTGTCTGTCTGTCTGCCTGCCTGCCTGCCTGCCTGCCTATCTGTCTTTCTGCCTGTCTGCCACCTGTCTGTCTTTCAAAAGGCCCACTCTGGATGTGGGACGGTGAGGGGGCAGCACATGCGCTACTGGACCATCGTGGCTCTGCACAGCCGAATCCAAAGTGTCTTCTCTGGGTGCAGGTCCCCTCGGCGGCCACCGGAGGGCAGACACAGCGCCCCCTAGGCCCCGGCCATCACCACATGCGTGCCCTCAGCACATACGCCGCAGGCCATAGCCACGGGCCTTAGGCTAAGGGGCCAGGAGCACTCTTCTTCCTCCAGTACGGGAAGGAGGGTGCTTGGTCCATCCAACCTGTTGGCCTCCCACAACCCCAGCTGAAATTTTTGATTTTGTTTTTCTGCAGTGATGTATAAGTGTTCTCCAGGCTGTGTCAATACGCTGTGCCATCACCACTGGAAGGCCATATTCTCCCTCTGGTATGGGAAGGATGGTGTGCGTTCTATCCATCAGCCTCACACTTCATGTTTACAGTGTCACCCTCTTAATATACCATACTTAGTACAACCTCACAACTTTTGCCTCCACCTCCTTCCTGTCAAGCTTGCTAGTGACAAGCCTGGGACACAGGGGTAGGACTCAGATGCAGCACTGATCAGAAGAGTTTATTGAGCACACAAAAAGGGAAATGATCAACAGAAAGTGCCTCGACCAGGAGGGATGGCTATGAGAAATTTACAACTAAAATCCTATCTTCTAAGGGGAAAAAGAAAAGAAACGATGAAACAGAAAACACCTCAGAGGAGGGAAAAACCACAAATGGGGGTGAAAACAGACAACGCCTCTGAGGAGGGAAAAACCATAAACGGGGATGAAGTCCAAAAACTCTCTAACTAAGGCTATAAAAATTAACTGGCAAAAGGCAAACAAAAACTCTCTAATCGAGGCGAACTGTGAAAGCGAATGCTAGACTGAGACAAAATAATGCTGGTGGGTCAAGACGAACGACAAGACACACTGGCACAGGACAAAGGGAGATGCAGACTTTAAGCACACATGGGGAAAGGGGAAACAGGTGGACACAATCAGGAATCAGGGAAGACAATCAGACTGGGGCACAGGAGGATAGGCAAGTGACCTGAAACGAGAGGAGAGTTACTTATCAAAATAAGACAGGAAATGACAAGACAAACATGGAGACAGGACAAAAAACTCAACTTGACATACTGGTGTGACAGCTAGAATGTTAGTTCGTAGTTAGTTTTTTGTTCTTAGTTGTTGTTAGTTAGTTAGTGTGTTAGTTCTTAGTTATTGCGACATGTTCCTGCTCAATAGGGGAAACTACTGAAAACGTAACAAACAGTGGACTTAGTGTAACAGTGTCTTATAGTAAAGGAAGCTATGGGCTGAGTGAGTATTTGATCATTGTGGAGGGAAGGAGGGTGCTCTGTCCATCCACCAGAAAGTTTTTAACACACTGGAACATAAATCAGTGCAAATTTGCAATTTTTAAAAAGTAACTTTTGGAATATTAATCAGTGCAAAATTTTTAAAAAAGTGTCACAGACTACCATGCTGAAGAACACATCATCATAATTAGAATACATCACAGCACACATTAAACATCATTTTTTTTACTCACACTCACTCCACAACCCCCCTCCTTCTCTCTGTCTTAAGCATTTACTTGTTTATTCATGCAGTCCTTCATTTATTTGTTTCTTGTAGCTGCCTAAATGGCAATAGATTTGTCCTTTTAATCATTCAACTTCCCCAGGATTACTTAAGTTCAGGCACACACCAGGAAATGGTTTAGGTAAGTATGATTGGCATGGTCAGTTGTGAGGTGAGTTGTGGACTATTTGGTCTGGCCTCTGATCCTGGGGACTGCACAGATTGGCTCTACCTAGCACAGCTTACTCCTGTGTGGTGAGGCAGGAGTTTGCTGTGCTGGGTAGAGCCAGTCTGTGGAGTCCCCAGGATCACAGAGGCACACAAGCCTCTTCTTTTTGCCTTTTGTTTTTGATCATCACAGAGTGACACTTTTTTTTTCAAATTTCTAACACACTTTCCAACACAAACATGAACAGTAATCTGTGCAAATATTAATCTCCACTGCAAAACATAATAAAGGAACTACTACCGAGGGTCTAAGGACAGAGGGTGTCACTCCCTGTACAGATTGTAAAGCCCTCTGAGGCAAACTGTGTTTTGTGACTTTGGGCTATATAAATAAAATTTGATTTGATTTGATTTGATTTGATTTAAAAGACTACTACTACTGAAGAACACAGCATCATAAGTAGAACACATCACAGCACACATTAAACACCCTTTTTTTTCAATTTTCTAACACACTTTCCAACACAAACACGAACAGTAATTGGTGCATTTTTTTCAAAAGAACTTTTGGAATATTAATCTCCAATGCAAAACATAAAGCAGCTACTAAAAGACTACTATGCTGAAGAACACATCATAATTAGAACGCATCACAGCACACATTAAGCACTTTTATTTAGGTTTTGAGTTTTTGAATGTCTTAATTAGAATGCATCACAGCACACATTACTCTTTTTTTGAGGTTTTGAGTTTTTGAATGTCTTAATTAGAATGCATCACAGCACACAAACACTTTTTGTTTTGAGTTTTCAGTGTCACAGCCTACTGCGCTAAAAGCCAGCCTCCCTTGCATCAGAGGTAAGCTTCAGGCGTCACATTCTAAAAGCCTTGAAGGTTCTGATTGGTCCTGAACGTCCTCAACCAGCTGTTCAAATGGCTCCTCCTTCGGTTCCTTTTGTTTGGTGGCAGGAACTCTTGGGGCTTGTGTCACATGTACTTTATGTGGGATGTCCTCATGGAGCCGCCACACAATGGTGTTGCAGATTCTTGGGAGTGAGTAATTTGACAGGATCTTCAAGGTCTGCATCCTGGCCTGGGTGATGGGCAGCTTCTTGATCAGTTGCTCATTCTGAGCATAGGACACAATCCTCGTTCATGAGCATAGCAATGCAGCTCAGGAAGGTGAGCAGTACTAGTCCAGGAGCTGGCTGCAACCCCTTTGGCATCCTTGCCAAACATTTTTCCAACCAAGGCATCCCATGGTCACGGTAGATCTGTAAGTACGCAGGGTTGTTTCTGCAACCCAGGACTGCGGGCATGGAGTCTGTCCTTCTCTGACAACTTCGAGCCAGAGTTTTCCGTCACAGGCAAGCCTCTTGATTTTCTTCGTGTCATAATAGGTTATTGCCGGGAACCACTTCAATTCCATGTGCTCAAAGCCTGCCAGCAGCACCTCCTCCACATCCATACCGTGGTTCCTCAGGATGGTCCTTGCTCTCCCAAAGGTGGCAGGGAAAGGGAAGTATCCCTCTTTGGTTGCAAGGTCAGTTGCTAAGGAGTCCGCAAGGATAGGTCCTTTGAGCTTGCCTGGAGAGTTTGGGCTTTGCAATTGGCCATATGGTATGCTCTCATTCTTCATGAGGAGGTCCTGGAGAATGATACGCACCATTGCTACCCCCACCACTGAAGGAGCAGCCTCCAGTGTCACAGAGGGGGAACAGTCTCTCTATCCACAGGATCTAGACCTTGTCCTTGGTCCAATTTTGAAGTGGTGGAGGCTCGCTTCCTATGGTGGCACTATTAGGGTAGGGGTAGGGGACTGCCTCCATTCTCCGGCGGGGGATGGAGGGTGCGCGGTCCATCCACCCTCTGGACCTCCCGTAACTCCGGTCCCGGAACGGCTGGCGGGTACGCTGGCGTCTATAGCGCACCTCAGTCCAGCCGTCCATGTTGAAGCTTTTTTTAAAAAAAAAAACAAACAAAAAACACTTTCCAAAATTTCGGAAAGGAAAATCCAAATATAAATTTTTTTTTTCAAAAAATATGTTTTATTTATTAACAAACAAAAAATCCAAAAAACCAACAAACTAAGGAAGGGTGTGTAAATGAAATTCAAAATCCAAAATAAGGCGACGTTTCGACCTGATTAGGTCTTCTTCAGGCCAAAAAACACACACCAAATAACTTCTCTCTCTGTGGGTAGCTGGAGCTGTTACCTCTTCGAGGAGAGAAGGAGAAATGAGCTCTCCCCGTCTCTCCCCTCTTATATATACCCAAAGCTCCGCCCCCTTTTTTTAGGTCTCGTATCCGGTAAGTATGCGGTACATATGAATTGTTATGATGATCTTTTTATTTTGTCTCAGTTCCTTCAGGGCTCCAATTTCTCCAGGACTCAGATTGGCTCTGGGTATGATGGGATGAAAATTATTTTCAAAGTAATTGAAGTCCGCCTTAATTAGTTCTGTGATTTCTGGTGGTAATTTTGAGAGGGGGGGCTCCATTCAGATTTATTAGTGAAGGGAATGAAAGTGGTCTCCTTTTTATTCTGGAAATAAACTTTCAATTTGATTCGTCTGTGATATTGTTGTAAGTCCCATCTTCTGCGTTCAAGCATATTTTTCTGGCTCCCTGTGCTCGGGATGAAGGAGAGGCCCTTATTGAGTAGTGTGAATTGGGGGCGGGTGAGTTTAAATTTTTTTGCTAAAACTATAACATTTTTTGACCCCTCCTGATCATGCAGGCTTATGGGGACATGAATTTTACATATCCCATCCAGTGTTCCAGCATGTGTTTGGCAGTGTTTGTGTTCCAATGTATGCTATCTTTATTAGTAGCAAAGAGATTGGATTGCAGCTTCGGGATGAAGAGGCAGTTTTTTTGGATCTGTCCATTAAGGTGGACCAAGCAGGACTGCTCTTTTAAAGGTAGGTCAGAGGAGAAATTAATTAAGGGCATCCAGATTTCGGCCGAGGGGAATTTTTTCTCTGCTGCCTCCATTGTGGCCAATAGTTGCTGCGTCAGGACTGTTTTTGATGTAGCATTTCTGTTGTTTAGCCCAAATGATAAAATTAATTTTTCCACCCGGGTGGAGGTGGTGGTTTTGTCGATGAGTGCTTTAGCGTGTGCTAATGTAGCACCTGGATAGCTCTCAATTTGTAGATTTCGGCTATCGAAGGGGGGCATTCTGGCCAAATTAGTCCCCTATGATGACCCACCGTTTGCCTATGCTAAGGCCCCAGTCCTGTCTTTTGTTTTTTGTGTTTATGTGTTTTGTAGGCCTCCTGATGCTGGCCTCCGGTGTGATTGGCTGTGCGGCCGGTCTAGGCCGTAGTGTGAGCCTTCTTTGGGTCGCTCTCCTAAGGCTCCTAAGCCTGGCCGGAGTGGACTGAGTGGGGGGAATCACCTCCGGGCTTTCTTGGGGGGGATTCATGCTCTCATCTGATGAGAGGCACGTGATTGAGTCAGTTGTGTGAACCACCAACGGGTTGGACGGAGCGACCGTCGGCGTGGGACCAGCTGTCAGCCTGGGAGCGGCTGTCAGCGCAGGGGCGGTTGGCAACGCAGGAAGTGAACTTTCAGGTAAGTTTCCATTTTGTTTTTCCATTTTATTTGATGGTGCAGATGTATCTGTCTTCTGCACTCTCTGAGGTTTCGGGGATGGCTGTGGTGGAAGGAGATTCAAGAGATCCACTGAGGTGGTGGACATCAGATGAGGAGGGGGGGTCCGAGGTATCACAGGGTCCGTGATGTCAATTAGGTTGCCCTCCTGTGGGGGAGACCATCCTCCTGTTTCCATAGTCATGGTGGCTGTGGTAACCAGGTTAGGTGCCTGTGGTTTTAGGGTGGCATAAACCAGTGGTGGAGAGTGGGTCGGTGTCTCCGGTACGGTGAGTGGAGGGGAGCCCTGGGGCTCAATCAGGGCCTCCCCTCTCTTTTTAAGTTCTTTGTTCTCCCTGTTTGTGTGTATTTGTGCTTTAATCACATGTTTTGTGATGATTTGTGTTTTCTGTTTTCCCGTTACAGGAGGTGCAGGTGCAGGTGGTGGTGGAGGGGGAGGAGGGGGAGGGGGGGGCCTGCTCCCAGGTCTCATCCCACCCTCCTTCTCCGTGATCGGGTCGAATTGGGCGACCATGAGGGCCTCGACCTGTTCCAGAGTCTCCGGCTGGAGCCGTCTCCCCAGGTTCCGTTTGGCCCAGGTGGTGGC
>CM053987.1:0-15289 GCA_028641955.1 Protonibea diacanthus | reverse complement strand
TGGCCCTCTCTGGAGGTCTCTGGCCCTCTCTGGAGGTCTTTGGCCCTCTCTGGAGGTCTCTGGCCCTCTCTGAGGTCTGAGATGTTTCCAGCAGACATTAACAGGGTAAGAGTGAGCTCATCTGTAGTCTGAAGATGTTTCTGATGTTTGTTTGCAGATTTGTGGAGAAGTTGGAGCGCCTGAAGAAGCTGAAGGACGAGAAGGAGCAGCTGCAGCACAGGTGGACTGAGCCGCACCGAGCCGCACCACCACGTTCACACTGAGCCCATCACAGCTTCATATTTATCACCCGTACATCTGCTGTGACGTATTAATTCAGTGACGCGTGGAAATGGTTTGTTACACTGGGCGTGTTGTGCTGGCATCAGAGAACCTTTCTGTTCTTCATGAAGGTTTGTCTCCCTGAGATCAACAACACACTGAGCTTTAATCACTCAGTCAAATCAAAGAATCAATAACTGATGGAGCACACACTGTAAGCGAGCGCTCTCTTTGCCTGGATCACTTCCCTTTGGCTCCCTCAGGCCTGGGAAGTGATCTGTCTTTGTGCAGTGATAAGCACTCTGGTCTTAGCGGACCATCAGGGGGGATGACACCCAGAATAACAAACTTAAAAATGGCAGCAGACTGTGCTCCTGGTCCAGCAGAGCTTTGGAGCGAAGCAGCTGGGTCATTTACTTATTCTCTTAAATAAAAGAAGGACAACTCTTCCTTTAACGTCCTTCCTCAAAACAACGAACACAACACTACCTGAGGTCAGTGTTATTATTGTTGTCTGATAATTGTCCTCTGTCCTCTCAGAGTCATCCAGGCGATGGACAGGAAGCTGCAGGCTGATGAGATGGTGAGTGAAGTTAAATGGACTGTACTATAAGTACTTATATATAAGTACTTATATATAAGTACTTATATGTCACCTTTCTAGTCTTCTGACCACTCAAAGCTCTTTTACACTAAATATCTCATTCACACAAACATACAGTCATGGTTCAGCCGTCAGGAGCAGTTTGGGGTTCAGTATCTTGCCCAAAGACTCTTCAACATGCAGACTGCCGGAGCCGGGGATCGAACCACCAATTATCTGATTAATGGACGACCCGTTCTGCCTCCTCAGGCACAACCACCCGCATAATCTGATCAGACCTGACCCTGATGAAACTTTGTATCTTGGTTTGTGATGTCTCCTCAGAAGTGGAAGATCATGTCGTGTAAGATGAAGATCGAGCAGCTGAAGGAGGCGGTCGCTGGGGGCAACGAGGACGTGAAGAGCGGTGAGTCCGTCTGCTGGGTCACGTCGGTCTCTGAAGGTTCTGGTTCAGTTTGGGTCAGATATTTCACAGTGTCTCTCCTGCAGATAAAGAGCTCCTTCTGCGCTCTCAGGAGGAGAGTCAGCGGCTGCAGCGCCGGGCCGGACGCCATCAGGACAAACGGGATAAAATCGAGCGTCATAACCGCCGTCTGGGTGAGCTGATGGAGAGACGCAGCCGCGAGCTGCAGAGCCGCCTGAGTCAGCTCGCAGCACTGAGACGAGAACACATCCTGGAGCTCACCACACACATCTTCCCCACACAGGAGGAGAAACAGGGCAGGTGAGGACCACACCTTAACTGACTGAACACACCTGAATACACCTGAACTGACTGAACACACATACAGTTCCTCTCATAAACTGTGTCTCGTTATGAACGAGTCCTCTGCCCCTGTGTTTGTCGCTCAGAGACCCCGCCGACGTGGTGGCGGAGTGCGACCCGGCGTTGACCTCAAGCACGGTGAGCGAGCTGGCCGAGGCCCGGCGGACCACCTACCTGTCGGGTCGCTGGATCTGGGACGACCAGAATGGAGAGACCAGCATCAGCATCACCGGACCACCTGTCACCCTTCCAAGCAACGGAGACTGCTCCGCCTACTACAGCTGGGTGGAGGAGAAGAGCACCAATCAGGGCCCAGGTGAGGAGGGGGGTGGGACTTAAGCAACATTTTGAGTACGTAATCAGAAGTACTAACACTCTGACACCTGACCTGCAGAACTGGATCACATCAACCCAGCCCACACCATCAGTGCCGCCCTCTGTTACGCCACACAGTTCATCACCATCCTTTCTCACATCCTGGATGTCAACCTGCCCAAGAAGCTGTGCAACAGGTGAGACAGGACGCACCTGCTGCTGCCTTCATTCCCCTCCCAGCGTCAGGAAAACTGAGCGCGTCTGTGACGTGTCTCATTTATGTTTGTTTGTTCCTCAGCGAGTTCTGTGGAGAGAATCTGAGCCGGTACCGGTTCACCAGAGCGCTGAGCAAGCTCAACACTAACATCCTCCACCTCTGCTTCTCACAGGTGAGACACACTCACAGGTGAGACAGGTGAGACAGGTGAGACACACCCACACCAACAGCAGGCCACGGCCCACATGCACACGTCGATGATTCAAACTGAAGAGAAAATGTGAAACATAAAATTTCGACCTCTGAGTGATTGCAGCTGTTCTATTGTTAACGTTACATTAACATTACATTAACATTACATTAACGTTACATTAACTGTGTGCAGCATGTGGACAGTGAGAAGCTCCACCCTCATCACACTCTGAGGAACATCATGTTTCTCGTTTCCCGCGACAACAACAACCTGGGCAGGTGAGGTCAGAGAGCTGTGAGGCGTTCACTTCCTGCTCCTCTACTGAACTTTTTACCTGACTTGTCTGTTCTGGTTCTGGTCCAGGACTGGTCCGTTTGAGGTGAGCGCTGACCTGGAGGAGTCGATGGAGTTCGTGGAGCCAGAGGCCGCGGGCCCAGCGGAGGAGAGCGGAGACGAGGTGGTGACGGACGAAGAGACAGACCTCGGGACAGACTGGGAGACGGTGCCGAGTCCACGATTCTGTGACATCCCATCACAGGTAAACACCCCAGGTCCACCTGCCAGACACACCAGTCAGACCAGGTTCTGATCCGATCTGAAAAACAAACAGAACTTCCTTCTCCTTCTCCTCCGACAGTCCATGGATCTTTCCCAGAGTGCACTGCAGGTTTCTCAGCCCGCTGCTAACACTGGAGGAATGATCTCGTCAGCTGCTGCCTCCGTCACGTCCTGGTTCAGAGCTTACACCGGCCAGCGCTGATCGAATCTGGACCGAACCACGATGCAGCGTGAACTGGAATGGACCGGTGACAATCAGAAACTCCGGAAGGTCTCAGACTTTGACCTGGTTTTGACTCTGGCTGTCTCACTCTCTCTGCCTGTCTCTCTCTGCCTGTCTCACTCTGCCTGTCTCACTCTGCCTGTCTCTCTCTGCCTGTCTCTCTCTGTCTGTCTGTCTCTCTCTGCCTGTCTCTCTCTGCCTGTCTCTCTCTGTCTGTCTCTCTCTGCCTGTCTCACTTTGTCTGTCTCTCTGCCTGTCTCTCTCTGCCTGTCTCTCTCTGTCTGTCTCTCTCTGGCTGTCTCACTCCGCCTGTCTCTCTCTGCCTGTCTCTCTCTGCCTGTCTCACTTTGTCTGTCTCTCTCTGCCTGTCTCTCTCTGTCTGTCTCTCTCTGCCTGTCTCTCTCTGCCTGTCTCTCTCTGCCTGTCTCTCTCTGCCTGTCTCTCTCTGACTGTTTCAAAGGGAAAGTTTCTGTTTTGTTTTCTTTGTTTTTTTGTTTGTCTCCGTGACGACCAGAGGACAAACTCCTGAATGCTGCTGCAACTGTGACAGTGGAAATGGACAGAACATTGGTTGGCATGGTGATAAAGAACCCTGTTTACAAAACCTGAACGCAGCTGAGAGAATACAGTGATCACATGGGACAACAAACCAGAAGCCGGAAACTGGACCGGGTCTGTTTTTTCTTCTTGAAAGAGCATCAAGGAAAGACGGAGAAGAGACGAGTCTGTGTTAAACATGAACAGTCTGATGAGAATGTGTTCTTTTCCTGTTTGATAAACCAAATGTGTGACATGAAAGACCTGAAATAAAATCTGTTTTCTGCTTCTGATGCTTCAAATTCTTTCTTCTGAAGTACAGTGAAGTACAGTACAGTGAAGGAGTTCACCATAAACACTTAATAAAAATTAAATCAACATCTCCAACAGTCCAAAATAAGAGAATTAAATGTGGACTCTTGAATATCAGGTCCTTGTCCTCTAAAGCTGTTTTAGTCAGTGAATTAATATCTGATTATGATATTGATTTATTTTGTCTCACTGAAACCTGGCTGCAGGTGAAAGTCTTGTCCTTAGCCTCACTCACCCAACCTGGAAAACATTACAGCCAATTCTATTTGTTACTGTATATCGAGCTGACAACTACAATGATAGTCTTAGTACTGCGTTTATCTCTTTATTAGATTCAATTGGCTTCTGTCAGAGTGTAAATAAACTGACTCATTGTCTGAACCACACTCTTGATCTTGTTCTTTCATATGGCATTGAAATTGATCATCTAATAGTCTTTCCACAGAATCCTCTTCTATCTGACCATTTCTTAATAACCTTTGAGTTCATATTACTGGACTATAAGCCTTTTTGCAGAAACTCCTACAGCAGATGTTTATCTGACAATGCTGTAGCCAAATTTAAGGAAGTGATTCCTTCAGTATTGAATTCAATGCCATGTCTCAATGTAGCAGAGGACTTGTCTGCTTCCTTTAGCCCCTCACAAATAGATCATCTTGTTGACAGTACTACAGGCTCATTACAGACAACTCTCGACTCTATTGCACCTCTGAAAAAGAAGATAATTAAACAGAGGAGGTTAGCACCATGGTATAGCCAACAGAATCTGAGCGTAAATGGTGTACCACCAAACTGGAAGAATCTCGCTTAGTCTGGCAGGATAATCTTAAAACATACAGGAAGGCTCTCCGTAATGCCAGAACAGCCTATTACTCTTCATTAATAGAGGAAAATAAGAACAACCCCAGGTTTCTCTTCAGCACTGTAGCCAGGCTAACAGAGAACCACAGCTCTACTGACCCATATTCCTTTAGGTCTAACTAGTAATGACTTCATGAGCTTCTTTAATGTTAAAATTATAACTATTAGAGACAAAATTCATCACGCCTTGCCTTCGACAGGCACTGATCTGCATTCTGATACAGCAATCTTGGAAACAGCTGTAAAACCTGATATATATTTAGACTGTTTTTCTCCCATCGACCTTCATCAAATAACTTTAATAATTTCTTCATCTAAGTCGTCAACCTGTCTCTTAGACCCCATCCCAACCAGGCTGGTCAAGGATGTCTTACCCCTAGTTCTTCTCCTTACATACAAAGCTCTTCATGGCCAGGCACCATCGTATCTAAAAGAACTCATAGTACCTTACTACCCCTCTAGAACACTGTGCTCTCAGAATGCTGGGTCTCTTGTGGTTCCTATAGTTTCCAAAAGTAGATTGGGAGCCAGAGCTTTCAGCTATCAAGCTCCTCTTCTGTGGAACAAACTACCATTCTGGGTTCAGGAGGCAGACACAGTCAACACCTTCAAGAGTAGACTGAAGACTTTCCTTTGATAGAGCTTATAGTTAGTGCTGGCTCAGGTCATCCCTTAGTTATGCTGCCATAGGACTAGACTGCCGGGGGACTCCCCCTCTCTCTCTCTCTCTCTCTCTCTCTCTCTCACCACCTGTAAACATACCTGTCTCATTAATGTATGTTAACTAAACTTCTTCCCTGGAGTTTCTGTGCTCTCTCGTCCAGCAGGTTCTCGTGGATCGTGGCTGCTGCTGTGGTCCTGCATGACGTCCACTACATATAGGATCACTGTCATTATTGCTACCATATCTCCATTACAGTTTATAGTTAGTTAATGATTTGCTGCTGCTGTGCATCTGAGTCTCTCTAACTCTATCACAGGTTCCACTGCTACTGTAATCATTCTATCATTCATTGTAATTGTACAACATGTTTGTGTTGGTTTGTTCTGTACACGTGACATCCATTGCACGTCTGTCCGTCCTGGGAGAGGGATCCCTCCTCTGTGGCTCTTCCTGAGGTTTCTTCCACCTTTTTTCCCTGTTAAAGGGTTTTTTGTGGGCAAGTTTTTCCTCACTCGAACCGAGGGTCTAAGGACAGAGGGTGTCACTCCCTGTACAGATTGTAAAGCCCTCTGAGGCAAACTGTGTTTGTGACTTTGGGATATATAAATAAAATTTGATTTGATTTGAAGTAAAGTACACTACAGTGAAGTACAGTGAAGTACAGTGAAGTGTTATTGATGTTGTATGTGTCACGTTTATCTGGATCCTTTTTAAAGTCTGAGATGCAGCTGTGAACATAAAACAAAATGAAAAAATATTTCTTAAATATTTAAATTTATTTGTACTATGACCTGTTTGTGTCTTCTGAACGTGTCATACACGGATGTCTACATGTGTCATAAATAAGAGACTAATGTAATAAATTCTATTTAAATCTGTTACTCTGAGTAAGAAACTCTGACGTCATTATGTGTTCTACATATTGACGTCTGCACGTCATTCTCGTCTGTATGTAGAATTGAACTTCATATATAATAGTGAATTAAAAACTTTCACTTCTTTGATTATGGACAGCACGGTGGTGCAGTGGTTAGCACTGTCGCCTCGCAACAAGAGGCTGTGTGGAATCTGGATCCATTTGAATTACATTGTTTTAATATAAATTAACTAACAACCTTAATGTGAAGCAAGTAATAAGACTTATCTATTACTATTTTATCATTTTTGCTATTGGGTTTGGCCAAATAAATAGGCTTTATTAATACTGAATGCATAACCTAACCCTAACCCTACTATTATATAAATTGTATTACTTGCTTCACATTACATTTCCATGTAGTCATTTAGCAGATGCTTTTATCCAAAGTGACTTACAAAAAAGAAAAAAAGAATCAGGTAGACAGTGGAGCTCAATGAACAGCAGGGTAACGTGTGACCTTTTGAGTTGATTGAAAACAGACATTACGTTTATTAGTTAATTTATATCAAAACTATGTAATTCAAATGGATGGAAATTTACTATGCAATTGAAATATACAAGTACTGCATTTTGGCCAAAAAGGTTTTTAGGGTGTGTGGGTTCACTCACTGGCTTCCTCCCACAGCCCAAAGACATGCACTAACAGGTTAATTGGTGACCGTAAATTGCCTGTAGATGTGAATGGTTGTCTGTCTCTATGTGTCCTGCGGTAAGCTGGCAACTTGTCCAGGGTTACCTTGCCTCTTACCCAAAGTCAGCTGGGATAGGCTCCAACCCCACCGTGATCCTATTGAGGATAAGCAGTTACAGATAATGGATAGATGGTTACTTGTATGATTCAAACAGGGATTCGAACCTGAGTCCAGGTCATCATTTGGCTGCAGTCCTGACTGTAGTTGTCCTGGTTTGATCCTCTCCGTCTCTCTGATGACAGGTAACAAAACACTATATCATTTCTTCCAGTTAAAGTACAGAATTACAAACAATAAATAGGTATGGTTCTGATCCAGACTTTGTTCAGATTTCCAGAAATAAAAACAGATTTTGGTTTCATTCTATTTTTTTTTTATTTTCACACATTAACAAACATTCAAACTGTGCAAATGAATCAAATGAGTCAGATGAATTCTGTCCACACTGAAAACTCAGAAGCCACAGAGGAACTCACTGGGAACGTCTACTGGACTCTACTGGACTACTGTTCTGGAATCTGAACCGTGAATCTGAACTGCGAATCATTCTGTGGTCACGGTTGAATCATCTCTTTTGAAAGGTTGACTTTTCCTTGGGAGGCCATTAGTTCATCTTTATTACCTGTCTCACTGATACCTGTCTTACTGCTGTGTGTGGTCAGCACAGTAGCTGCTTCAGGTTGTGGTTCAGGTTCAAATTCTGGAACTCATTATAACATCACTCATTAAAACAGGTTTCTCACAGACGGTTCAGATACAAATAAGATGTTACTGAATGTTTCAACCCGCTAACAGGTAACTGACAGGTGAAACAGGAACTGAATCGACTGACAGGACTCGTTATAAAAACAATAACCATTAATGTTAGATTAGTGTGATCACATGCTGTGTCCTGGGTCTGTACTGGGTCTCTCCTGCGTTACAATAGAAACGGGTTCTGGACCGGTTTTCTGAGATCCTCTGTGGCTGCAGTGGATTTCCCAGCATGCCTTGGTAAACAGGTAATAAACAGGAAGTAAAGCTTGATGCACGGCATCAGTAATGAGCAGCAACAATGTTCTCGCTGCAGCAGCCACATTGGCTTTGAGTGATATCACCATGGTGATGTCATGGTAACACTGATCCATTCACACACACACACACACACACACACACACACACACACACACACACACACTTTTCTGTAGTCCATCAACCAAGAAGAGCACCTGCCCTTCAGTCTCTATAAAGTTCACTCTGATTGGCTGCGTCCTGTCTGCCTCTTCTCCTCTTCTGTCAGCGTCGCTCTGTGATACACAAGTATCCTCCATTGCCACTGATCCTTCCCATCATCCTTTGCTCTTCTGGGGCATGGACAGGTGAGCTGATCTGAGACCAGCGAGGTCAAAGGGGTCGCAATGTCACGGGTCAGGAAGGTCAGAGGTATCAACGGTAACCTGCCGATCAAACCAAACAACACAATGTTAGCGTTAGCTCACCTGTTCAGTTAGGAATAAGAAAAAGAGTGTGAACAAGACAAAGAGTAGGAAGAAGAAGAAGAAGAAGAAGAAGAAGAGTAGGAACAACAACAAGAAGAGTGGGAACATCTCTCTCTCTCTCTCTCTCTCACCACCTGTAAACATACCTGTCTCATTAATGCATGTTAATGCATGTTACTAACTAAACTTCTTCCCTGGAGTTTCTGTGCTCTCTCGTCCAGCAGGTTCTCGTGGATCGTGGCTGCTGCTGTGGTCCTGCATGACGTCCACTACATATATTATTACTGTCATTATTGCTACCATATCTCCATTACAGTTTATAGTCAGTTAATGATTTACTGCTGCTGTGCATCTGTGTCCCTCTAACTCTATCACAGGTTCCACTGCTACTGTAATCATTCTATCATTCATTGTATTTCATTGTCATTCTATCATTCATTGTAATTGTACAATATGTTTGTGTTGATTTGTTCTGTACACGTGACATCCATTGCACGTCTGTCCGTCCTGGAAGAGGGATCCCTCCTCTGTTAAAAATTCTGACCTCAGAGTTTGAGAAAGAACAGCTGCTCCCTGTTCCTTTGGAAAGTTCTCCTCTCCCATTTACATGGGAGTAGATGCGGCAGTGGGTGTGTGTTGCTGCCGCATGTTTGCGTCCCACACCCAAACTATATATCTGACAGCTTTAGCAGACGAATATGAGTGAGACAACAAATTTCCCTATGTTTCTTTTAGAAATTATTGCTGCAGAGTGACATTTGCGGCCTCGACCTCAGTTTACAAATTTATTTTTCGGCAAATTTTCCTCTCCCTCTCCACTCTAGGTATGATGTCACGCACTCTAGCTCTGGAACATTCTATCAATACACACCCATTCATTTTTTTGGCGTGGTTTTTGGTGATTTTTAGGCAAACTGTTTGCTGAAACACTTCAAAGTCACAGCATCCTGGCCGAGTCGGTCGCTTTGATATCTTATCTGTATCTGTATGTGCGACCAAAACTGAGGGAGGAGAAGTCAACAGAAAAACGTACGTAATAATAATAAAAAGAAGAATAAGAATAGTAAGCATGGTGAATAGTATATAGTGTGCTCTTTCAGGCAGAATATTTGCATTTCCTGCAGAAAGTGCAGTGTGGATGCCCCCTACTGAAATGCCCAATGCATCTGTGGAAATTTGTATGAAAAGAAAGAATTGTAGAATATTGTGAAATATTGTATGAATTTGTAGGCTATTATAACAAAGTGTAAAACAAGCTGAAAAAAGTAGAGTATTATATAAAAACAGTGAAAATAGCCCCCCCAGAGAGAAACTGGTTTGTCTGCTTCTCTGCAGAAACTTTCGTCCTTTTAAACATGGGGGTTAATGGGGCTTTGGCAGGGACTAGCTGGTGCTTTGAAGCTCACATGGCCAAAACAGTAAGGCTGACAGCTTCAGTCAACCAACGTTTTTATGTGGTAAATTATGTCTGTAGCATGAAATTTGTGGCTATGAGAGACTTTTCTGTTTTATTTTTTCACCAAGTGTCTCTGCTTCTTCACTCTAGCACTGACGTCATTCACTCTAGCAAGTGCAATACACACCCATTATGAAGGCAGATTTTGAGTAAAAACCTGCTCAACTTTAAGCTTTGATATTTTCAAAACGGTATGTACAAGTTGAATACTTTTGTATTGAATAGTTTTTTAGTTTTTAAAGATTTTGTGTACAATTTGCAGTTTGAATGAAGTCTGTAGTGGAAAGTATGCAGTAGCAGTTGTAGTTTAAAGTGATTTGAGGATTTCCAATGCATTTAATGGGGAAAATTTGTAGAAAAAGTGGAAAAATTTGTACAGTATTAATAGAGATTTGTAAAGTAGTACCCATCATGTCCTGAATGAGCTGCATCTGGTGATATTTTTGTAGGACAGGATTTGTGGGAGTAGTTAGGTGCCAAAAAACCAACCACAAGAAGAAGAAGGACAACGAGAAGAAGTGCAGCACAACCGAGTTGTTTTGTGCCTTCACCTTGATGAAGATGGTGTCGTCTTTGATGTAGCTGCCGGTTTCCAGGACGCTTTGGGACACAAAGAGAGGACAGCCGGAGGCTATGTTCATCTCGGCTGCAGGACGCCTGAAGCTGCTGCTGTTTGGATCAGGCTTAAAGGCATCGCCTAAGTGTTTCCTTGACGGACCCTGGTCCATTAGCATCAGAGTCACCTAACAGACAGACAGGGAGAAAGATGGGTTAGGTTTAAGCATTGCAGCCCCACTTCATCAATAGGTAACCAGTCAGTAAACCAGGCAGTAACCAGACTTTACCTTCTGTTTGAAGGGCCAGGGCAGCAGGGCGTCATACTCGCCCCTCATCACCACAAAGAACAGTGACAGATGTGTCCCCTTGCCCATGCCATCTCCGTTCAGGTAGACACGGGCACACATCTTGTATCCAAAGTAACCCGTGTAAAATGGCTGTGAGTACAGCGACAATGTCTTTCCCGCCACTGCTTCCTGTTTCCGTCTCTTGTAGTCACGAATCTTCCAGATCAGAGTCCCGTTGTAGCTTGCCGTCTCCAGCACCTGGAAACGCAGGTCCATGTCGGCCAGTCGGATGTCATGGACACTCAGCATGTCATCATGTCGACTAAACTGAGTCTCCAGGGATGCTATAGAGAAGTTGATATTAATTAATTAATGATACTGATTGACAGTGTAAGTACCCAGACTTCTACAACTAGTCCCCAGAACCAGAACGTGATATCCTGTCCTCTGTGTGTGTTCTGACCTAGAGTGTGTGTTGTGGATCCAGTACCGCTGCGTCCCCCTTGTTCCAGAGCATTCAGTCTTGTCCGGACGTTCTCCAGTGTCCCTCTCAGGTTCTCCACCTCGTCTCTGAGCACACGAAGAGAACGAAGCTCCAGCTCCACCTCCAGGAGCTTCTCTGAGTGAGAACTCATGAGTTTCTATAGGAAGAGAGATGATTGTCTGTCCAGGTTTAGGGTCATATGGTCTATATTATGTATTACATACAGTACTGCATCACTGCACACCTTTACTTTTTATCTGTAAAACCTGTCAGGTTTCGTCTTGGACAACAAATAAAGCTCTTTGTCAACTACAACTTTTTGTTGTGTTGTAGATAAAAACACTGAACATCAGTTTAGATTTCATGGGGACCTCTTTTAGTTTTTGGGTCACTGCTAAATGATGTGAAACCAACAATCCACCACGATCAACCATGACACACCTCGATCCACCACAACCCACCTCAACCCACCTCAGTCCACCTCGATCCACCATGACTCACCACGACCCACCATGGTCTACCATGACACATCATGGTCCACCATGGTCTAGGTTCTGCCTCATAAAAGTTTTTCTTGCTCATGGTGAATTGTTGAGTCTGTAAATATTATAGTTGGTGTGGAGCTGCTCAGTGTGGACAGAGTCAAGAGAGAACTGCTGTCAGGACTGATTCTGCCTCAATAGAATTAAAACAAAAAAGAAAGGTAACATATTTATACACGTCTACCATGTTTGTCTTATAAATGTTCTACCTGCATGGTGGCCATTTTCTGCTCCATCTGTCGGTTCTTCTCTCTCAGCTCGTCGTTCTGGTTCTCCAGTTCAGACAAACGACTGCTGAGAGCAGGAAGCACCTTACACCTCTCTAACAGCTCACCTTTAATGTCCTCCACCTGGAAAACAGAAATTGCTCAGGTAAATTCAGACACTGAACCTGCCCCCGTGCTCACCTCCGGCTGGTTGCTATGGTTACCTTGCCCTCTAACGTGGAGCTTCTGTTCGCCATCATTCTCAAGTGTTCAGCTGCAAAGGTGGACTCATGCTGTCTCATGTCCTGATTTAAACTCTGAAACACAAAGAAAATGTAATAGTACATGCAGTACACAGTACACGCAGTACATGCAGTTCACACAGTACACAATATACACAGTACACACAATACATAAAGTACACAGTATACAGTATACACAGTATACAGTACACGGTACACATAGCACACACAGTACACAATATACACAGTACACACATTACATCCAGTACACAGTATACACAGTATACAGTACACAGTACACACAGTACACAATATACACAGTATACACAGTACACGCAGTACACGCAGTACACACAGTACATACAGTACATAGTACACAGTATACAGTATACACAGTACATAGAGTACACAGTACATGGTGGTACATGAAGAACAGGAAGTTACCTTGAAGGTGCAGCCGTAGCGGTGGAACTGGCAGCTCACCTGAGCTTTGGGACAGTCGTGCTGATGATTGGACAACTGAAATACAAAACCGACCAATCAGTATCATCAGTACTACTGCTGTCACTCAGAGCTTTCTTTTGATTGGACGGCGGAAAATAAGCTGGATCAGTACCTCACTCCGGGGCAGAGAGGAGAAGGAGCAGTGGTTTGGACACGAGACTGGGAATGCTGGACACACCGTCTCTTTGTGTTTCTGAAGACAGGCAGGTAAGCAAGCAGACAGACATCATTAGTCATCTATTAGGCCTCGATAAAGCTGTCATTAATTAGAGAAATAAAGTTATTTCCTGATTGTTTCACAGCGGTTACATTCGGCAGGTATGTAACCCCCCCCCAACCTCACCTGAAGGTCAGTCAGAGGCATCTTGGTCATGCAGAACTCGCAGCTCGTCTCTCTGTGTTTACACTTCCAGCTCAGGTGGTCCGGGATCTCCTTCCTCATCATTCGCTCTTTGCATTTACCCAACGGACACGGCACCTCAAAGAACGGACACACGTTCAGGTGGTCCTACAGACAGACAGGAGAGACAGACAGACAGGGACAGACAGACAGACAGGAGAGACAGGGACAGACAGGGACAGACAGGAAAGACAGACAGACAGGAGAGACGGACAGACAGGTGAGATAATGAAGCAAGTCTCAATGAAACAGGAAGTAGAGTTCTGTTCACTTCCTCATTTTCACGTGTTTCCTGTAGAAATGGTCAGATAGGGCGGGACTTGACGTGGACATTGATTTACATGATTGATCAGCATTCATACAGGACACTCTACAGCCACTCAGAGAACAGGATTCTGTGGTCAGACAGGTATGAACGATTGTTTTCCTCACAGGTATCTGCTGCAGACTCATCTGCTCCTGACAGCCATTAGCTTCACTGCGACAGTAAACTTTCAGCGCCATGATCTCCCGATGGCAGCAAACGTCTCTGAAGATCTGTAACACACACAGCTTCAGGAGCTGACCAATGGCAGCCAATCACAGCAACCTCTATGATGTCACTTCCTGCTCACCTTGTCTTTAAATAGAGGCTCCATGTCAGCTGGACATACCGGGTTTGGATGACTGTAGGAGGAGAAAAGACAGAAGGTTAACAGGTGAACCTGTCACATGACCTCATGGCAGGAACCTGTCATTGGTCCTTTAAAATGACAGGTGAAAGCACTTCCTGTCCACTTGTGTCTCACCTGAGGATGTGTACCTGTGTCTCACCTGAGGATGTCGTTGATGCAGCTCTGACAGAAGCGGTGTCCGCACTCGGTCTGTCGTGGCTGACACAGGACCAGCCTGCAGGCTTCACAGCAGTATTTGGCCTCTGGCGTTTCTACGAAGTGATCTCTGAACCCTCCGTGAAGAGGCTGGAAACCTGCAGGCACACCTGAACGCAGAGACACACCTGTTCAACCTGACAGACAATCACAGTGCACAAGCTCAGACCAGCTGGTGGTGTGGGAAGTGTTTACCTTGTGATGCGGTGAAGTCGCTGGGAGGCCAGGGATTGGCTGGGCGGTGAGAGGGCGGTGTGATGGGTGGAGCCGCAGAGAGGGGTGTGGCCAGGGAGGGCGCCACCTGCTGGAGGGGAATCTGCACCTCCCTCCCGTCAGCACTCCTCCCCGCTGACATGACCTGAGCATAGGTAGTGAGTTAACAGTTAGACACACTCTGCACATGCTCAGTGGAGGCCAGCAGAGGGGCGTGGCCTGATATAATGAGTCAGTTCATTAATATGAATTCATTTAAAAACAAATTAAAAAAACATAAATAGACATGACCCTTGACCTTCACCATGACAACACAATCAGCTGTTACACACACACACACACACACACACACACACACACACACACAATAGAAATTTCACTTCCTGTCATGGTTCAGCTGTGGGGATGTTAGGGGCTTTTCCATTGACTGCATCATTAACACACACACACACACACACACACACACACACACACACACACACACATTACACACACATTACACACAAACACACACACACACTAGATACACACACACATTATATACACACTACACAGAGTTCACCTGTATGATGACATCATCAGTGTGGTCACATGATTCAGCAGCAGAAACAGAAACTAACAGCAGCAGAGGGATTTTCCACAGAGTCACAACAGCAACACACCAGAGGACACTGTCTGTCTCTGCACACCTGTCTGACACTTGGACACACTGACTGACCCAAACTCCTCCCACACCTGGTTGTTGCCTCAGTGACCACTGAAGCTGCTGACCGTCTCACCTCCTGCTACCTGTCTACTGTCTGGACGAACCAAGCCCTGATAGGCCTCCTTCTTCAGCGTGATGCCTCCTTCAGCGTGATGCCTCCTTCTTCAGCGTGATGCCTCCTTCCGCGTGATGCCTCCTTCCGCGTGATGCCTCCTCCTTCCG